>JBBBDQ010002626.1:195000-345000 GCA_037127315.1 Ascarosepion bandense
AAATGTAAAAAGATTAATTAGAAAAGAGTGAGGAGTACAAACTAGTTAGAAAGGAACAACAGAAATCTGAGAATGCAGGTGCGATGACAGATACATAGGTGGAGAGAAAGGTAAGGTTATACAGGGGAGGGGAGAGAGCTAGAGTCCAGTGGTTAATAGATGAGTATTGACATTGCATTTAAATTTCTGGAGGTTGTAGCAGTCAGGAAAGCAAGAATACGGGAGCGAGTTCCACAGGCGGGAATTGCGAGAGAAGAAGCTGCAGGAGTAGAATTGTCGTCTGCATTTAGCTAACCTGACTGTGAATGGGTGGGACCCAGTTGCCAGTCTGGTTGCACGAGTAAACACCTGTTGAGGAGGCATCAGTGACTTAAGTTCGTCTGAGCAGAAGCCATGAAAGTATTTATAGAACAGACAAAGGGAGGCCACATTTCGTCGGTGGGGAAGTGGCTGCAGTCGAGCCGCCAGATCAGTACCCATCACATTACAGACTCTCCTTTGGAGCCTGTCAAGAACACTGAGGAGAACGGCAGGGGCACCAGACCATAAATGGCAGCAGTACTCCATGCACGGACGGCTGGTTGACTTGTATATATGCAGGATGGATTCAGGTGGGAAAAACATCCTGGATCGACATAGTGACCCAACTTTCTTAGCAGTAGATTTTGCTATGGATTCAATATAGTGGTTCCATTTGAGGTCTGAGGACAGGGTAAGTCCGGGGAGGCGTAGTGTATTGCTCTCCGGGAGAATCACCTGGTCCATGCTTACGGGAGGCAGGAGAGGTCGCCTGTAATGGTTGACAACAGTTTGGTCTTAGATGAATTGAAGTTGACAAGCCACTTCTTGCCCCAGTTCACCACAGAGTGTAGATCCCGTTCAAGGTCAGCAGCGAGATTATGTCTGTCCGCCACGACAGGTTTCTTACTGGAGCGGGAGTATATTGTAGTGTCATCTGCGTAGATGCCTACTTGGGACTTGATCTCATCTGCGAGGTCGTTAATGAAAATAAGGAAGAGCGTCGGGCCAAGTGGGGGATCAGTTAATTACTTAACAACAATAAAAAACTGATCCCCCACTTTTTGCCCAGTAGAGGCTTTACTTATATTTTCAATTATTATCTTCGTTCAGTTAGTTAAGTGCCATGCGTGATACACGCTTTGGGCGATCATGTCTCGAAACAGACAAGACTGACTAGGCAGAAGATTTTTCTATCCTGCTCTTTAAACTATAACTGAAGGGAGAAAAGACGGATTATATTAATAAGTAGTAATTAATGGGGGATCATATTATTACTTAATAACAATAGAAAACTGATCCCCCAATTTTTTCCCAGTAGAAGCTTTGCTTATATTTCCAACTATTATCTTCATTCAGTCAGTTAAGTGCATTACGTGATACACGCTTTGGATGATCATGTCCCGAAAGAGACATGACTGACTGGGCAGAAGATTTTTCTATCCTGCTCTTTAAACTCTAAATGAAGGGAGAAGAGACGGATTGTATTAATAAGAAGTAATTAGTGGGGGATCAGTTTATTACTTAATGACAATAGAAAACTGATCCTCCACTTTTTGCCCAGTAGAAGCTTTACTTATGTTTCCAACTATTATCTTCATTCAGTCAGTTAAGTGCCATACGTGATACACACTTTGGGCGATCATGTCTTCAAAGAGACATGACTGACTGGGCAGAAGATTTTCTATCCTGCTCTTTAAACTATAGCTGAAGGGAGAAGAGACGGATTGTATTAATAAGTAGTAATTAATGGGGGATCAGTTTATTACTTAATAACAATAGAAAACTTTTTGTCCATATGTTTTCAATTATTATCTTCATTCAATCAGTTACGTGCCATACGTGATACACGTTTTGGGTGATCATGTCTCGAAGGAGACATGATTGACTGGGCAGAAGGTTATCCCGCAGTAGGTTGCCATTGCTTTCTGCGGTAGACTGGTTGAAGCCAAGGCTATAGAACCCAATCTGTCCTATTATTTAACCCATAACTGGAGAAAAAAGACGGATTAATACCTTTCCCAAGAGTATTTGTGCGTAAATGAATGAAACGAACGTCAACTGCAATTCGAACTCGGCTCTCCGATTTGTCGTTCAGTGTCGATACCCATTGCACCACAACGCATATCCATCACAACTTCTAAAATCACCATACACTGATTGACCGAAACCAAATTATGGTGTGGGGGAATTGCAAACACTTAAGAGGGTACAAAGTACAGTAGGTTTTCCTAGGTAGCACAGTAAATTTTAATTAATTTTTTTAATTAAAACGTTTTTTTTTTAACTATTTAACTAATCCCACTATTAAAAAAAAAACAATTTAACGATTAAAATAAAAAATACATTTTTGATAAAAATGCGACACAGTTTTTTGCATATCATTTCTTTAAAATTTTATGTATACCAGAATCGAGTTTCTAAGGTCAAACGTTTCAAAAATTTTGGAATTTACCTTCATAAGGAAAAATCTTCCCATGGCCAGTTGCATGTGGCATACTCAAGGGTAAGAAATACTAAGAATTTATTCTTCGCTATTAAAAAGAAAAACAGAAATTTTCTTACCATGAAGTCCGATAAAATTAAATTAAATTCTTTATTTATTTGTCAATATAAAGAAATATTTATGCATGGCCAGTTCTATGTTGCATGCTCAAGAGTAAAAAATACTAAGAATTTATTCCTCACTGATAAAAAGAAAAACAAATTTTCTTACCATGAAGTCCGATAAAATTAAATTAAATTCTTCTTTATTTATTGGTCTCTATAAAGAAATATTTATGCATGGCCAGTTCTATGTTGCATGCTCAAGAGTAAAAAATACTAAGAATTTATTCCTCACTGTTAAAAAAGAAAAAATAATATTCTTAAATTCATATAAAATTGAATTATTAAACCGCGAAGTAGGGATTTTGTCAACGTATTTTTCAAACGAATCAACTGATTCAAATTTCATTGGGAAGACCTAAGGCAGGTCGTGGTGTGTTTTTATGGCTCCATTTCCTCTAACATCCCTAGCGTTATATAAACAAAGTTCTCCTTAGAGTGTGGGCTGAACATAACAAAACAATTTTATGCATATCTCTTAAAATATGTCTCGCTCGGCTTTCTCTTGTCTCTCTTTCTCTCTATATGTCCTGTGAGTATCAAATTCTCCAAACCCTCCTTGCTCGTTACATGCCCCAGGAAACTCATCAGTCTCTTCCTGATGACAAGTACAAGTATTTTCTCGTTCGAATTCTCTCCAAGACCTCGTCTTTGCTCACGTGCTTGGTCCATTGTATACTCAGCAACTTTCTGTAGAACCCATATTTCTGCTGCCTCAAAGATGCCAGAATTGAGAGAATATCAGGCTCAACATTCTTCTATCTATCTGTATATAAAATACGTCCATCCATCAGTCAGTTAAGTGCCATCCGTGATACACGCTTTGGGCGATCATGTCCCAAAAGCGACATGACTGACTGGGCAGAAAATTTTCTATCTTGCTCTTTAAACTATAGCTCAAGAGAGAAGAGACGGATTGTATTAATAAGTAGTAATTAGTGAGGGGTCAGTTTATTACTTAATAACAATATAAAACTGATCCCCCACTTTTTGTTCAGTAGAATCTTTACTTATGTTTCAAACTATTATTTTCATTCAGTTAAGTGCCATACGTGAGACACGCTTCGGGCGATCATGTCTCGAAAGAAACATGACTAACTAGGCAAAAGATTATGCCATTACTTTCTGTAGTCGACTGGTTGCCAGCCAAGCTAAAGAATCCAATCTGTACTGTTATTTAACCCATACCTGGAAGGAAAAGATGGATTAATACTTTTTCCAAGGGTATTTGCGTGTAAATGAATGCAAGGAATCCAACTGGAATTCGAACTCGGCTTCCCGATTTCTCGCTCCAAACCGATATCCACAGCACCACAACGCACATCCTCAAGTAGAATTTCTATATACGATCCATCGCTAAGGATACAGGCAAAATAATCGGCTCGAACCACATCCTAAAAGAATATGTTTCCCCAATCAAGACAATCTTCACCATTTCAAGTCTAGAGACAACTGTTATCTTCCCCTTCTATCCATAGAAACTACCCCTTAATGTAATGCTCTACCACGAGTGGCCCCGGGTCTTGTACAGGGTGAAAAATCTTGTAAAAAAAAAAAAGAGCGAAATATCAACAGAGGCTGAGGTAGATAGATATTCATACATTCTTTCCCTTTCTATTCTTTCTCCAACTTTCTCCTTTTTCCTTCCTATCTATCTATCTATCTATGTCAGTCAGTTCATATCTATCTATGTCAGTCAGTTCATATCTATCTATCTATCTATCTATCTATCTATCTATCTATGTCTGTCAGTCTATATCTATCTATCTATCTATCTATAAAGGCTGTCTATATCTATCTATCTATCTATCTATCTATCTATGTCTGTCAGTTCATCTATCTATCTATCTATCTATCTATCTATCTATCTATCTATCTATCTATCTATAAATAAATGTCTGTATCTATCTATCTATCTATCTATCTATCTATCTATCTATGTCAGTCAGTTCGTATCTATCTATCTATCTATCTATCTATCTATCTATCTATCTATCTATCTATCTATCTATCTATGTCAGGCAATCTATATCTATCTATCTATCTATCTATCTATCTATCTATCTATGTCAGTCAGTTCATATCTATCTATCTATCTATCTATCTATCTATCTATCTATCTATGTCAGGCACTATGTATCTATCTATCTATCTATCTATCTATCTATCTATCTATCTATGTCAGGCAATTCATATCTATCTATCTATCTATCTATCTATCTATCTATCTATCTATCTAAGTCAGTTCATATCTATCTATCTATCTATCTATCTATCTATGTCAGTCAGTTCATATCTATCTATCTATCTATCTATCTGTCAGTCGTCTATCTATCTATGTCAGTCGTTCATATCTATCTATCTATCTATCTATCTATCTATCTATCTATCTATCTATCTATCTATCTATCTATCTATGTCTGTCAGTTCATATCTATCTATCTATCTATCTATCTATCTATCTATCTATCTATGTCATTGTCTATATCTATATCTATCTATCTATCTATCTATCTATCTATCTATCTATCAATGTCTGTCAGTTCATCTATCTATCTATCTATCTATCTATCTATCTATCTATCTATGTAAATAAAATTCATATCTATCTATCTATCTATCTATCTATCTATCTATGTCAGACAATCTATATCTATCTATCTATCTATCTATCTATCTATCTATCTATGTCAGGCAATTCATATCTATCTATCTATCTATCTATCTATCTATCTATCTATCTATCTAAGTCAGTTCATATCTATCTATCTATCTATCTATCTATCTATCTATCTATCTATGTCATTCATTCATATCTATCTATGTCAGTCGTCTTTTATATCTATCTATCTATCTATCTATCTATCTATCTATCTATGTCTGTCAGTTCATATCTATCTATCTATCAATCTATCTATCTATCTATCTATCTATCTATCTATCTATCTATCGTCTATCTATCTATCTATCTATCTATCTATCTATCTATCTATCTATGTCTGTCAGTTCATATCTATCTATCTATCTATCTATCTATCTATCTATCTATCTATGTTGCCTGCATCTATCTATCTATCTATCTATCTATCTATCTATCTATCTATGTTGTAATTCATATCTATCTATCTATCTATCTATCTATCTATCTATCTATCTATCTATCTATCTATGTTGGGTTGTCTATCTATCTATCTATCTATCTATCTATCTATCTATCTATCTATCTATCTATCTATATCTATCTATCTATCTATCTATCTATCTATCTATCTATCTATCTATCTATCTATGTCAGTCAGTCTATCTATCTATCTATCTATCTATCTATCTATCTATCTATCTATCTATCTATGTCAGTAATTCATATATCTATCTATCTATCTATCTATCTATCTATCTATCTATCTATCTATCTATCTATCTATCTATCTATCTCAGTCTGTCTATCTATCTATCTATCTATCTATCTATCTATCTATCTATCTATCTATGTCAGTCAGTCTATCTATCTATCTATCTATCTATCTATCTATCTATCTATGTCAGTCAGTTCATATCTATCTATCTATCTATCTATCTATCTATCTATCTATCTATCTATCTATCTATGTCAGTCAGTCTATATCTATCTATCTATCTATCTATCTATCTATCTATCTATCTATGTCAGGCAATTCATATCTATCTATCTATCTATCTATCTATCTATCTATCTATCTATCTAAGTCAGTTCATATCTATCTATCTATCTATCTATCTATCTATCTATCTATCTATCTATCTATCTATCTATCGTTCATATCTATCTATCTATCTATCTATCTATCTATCTATCTATCTATCTATCTATCTATCTATGTCAGTCGTCTATCTATCTATCTATCTATCTATCTATCTATCTATCTATCTATCTATCTATCTATCTAAGTCGTTCATATCTATCTATCTATCTATCTATCTATCTATCTATCTATCTAAGTCAGTTCATATCTATCTATCTATCTATCTATCTATCTATGTCAGTCAGTCTATATCTATCTATCTATCTATCTATCTATGTCAGTCAGTTCATATCTATCTATAAGCCAGCTGTCCATATCTATCTATCTATCTATCTATCTATCTATCTATCTATCTATCTATCTATCTATCTATGTCTGTCAGTTCATATCTATCTATCTATCTATCTATCTATCTATCTATCTATCTATCTATCTATGTCAGTCAGTTCATATCTATCTATCTATCTATCTATCTATCTATCTATCAATGTCTGTCAGTTCATATCTATCTATCTATCTATCTATCTATCTATCTATCTATCTATGTTTGTAAGTAATCTCATATCTATCTATCTATCTATCTATCTATCTATCTATATATATCTATCTATCTATCTATCTATCTATCTATCTATCTATCTATCTATGTCAGGCAATTCATATCTATCTATCTATCTATCTATCTATCTATCTATCTATCTATCTAAGTCGTCTATATCTATCTATCTATCTATCTATCTATCTATCTATCTATCTATGTCAGTCAGTTCATATCTATCTATGTCAGTCAGTTCATATCTATCTATCTATCTATCTATCTATCTATCTATCTATGTCTGTCAGTTCATATCTATCTATCTATCAATCTATCTATCTATCTATCTATCTATCTATCTATCTATCTATGTCAGTCGTCTATCTATCTATCTATCTATCTATCTATCTATCTATCTATCTATGTCTGTCAGTCTATCTATCTATCTATCTATCTATCTATCTATCTATCTATCTATCTATGTCAGTCAGTTCGTATCTATCTATCTATCTATCTATCTATCTATCTATCTATCTATCTATGTCAGGTAATTCATATCTATCTATCTATCTATCTATCTATCTATCTATCTATCTATCTATCTATGTCAGTCAGTCTATATCTATCTATCTATCTATCTATCTATCTATCTATCTATCTATCTATCTATGTCAGGCAATCGATATCTATCTATCTATCTATCTATCTATCTATCTATCTATCTATCTATACATACATATCTATCTATCTATCTATCTATCTATCTATCTATCTATCTATCTATCTATGTGTCAGGCAATTCATATCTATCTATCTATCTATCTATCTATCTATCTATCTATCTATCTATCTGTCTGTCTATCTATCTATCTATCTATCTATCTATCTATCTATCTACTTATGTCAGTCAGTTCATATCTATCTATCTATCTATCTATCTATCTATCTATCTATGTCAGTCAGTTCATATCTATCTATCTATCTATCTATCTATCTATCTATCTATCTATCTATCTATGTCAGTCAGTCTATCTATCTATCTATCTATCTATCTATCTATCTATCTATCTATCTATGTCAGGCAATTCATATCTATCTATCTATCTATCTATCTATCTATCTATCTATCTATCTATCGTCCATATCTATCTATCTATCTATCTATCTATCTATCTATCTATGTCGTCGGTCTATATCTATCTATCTATCTATCTATCTATCTATCTATCTATCTATCTATCTAAGTCAGTCTATATCTATCTATCTATCTATCTATCTATCTATCTATCTATCTATCTATGTCAGTCAGTCCATATCTATCTATCTATCTATCTATCTATCTATCTATCTATCTATCTATCTATCTATCTATCTGTCAGTTCATATCTATCTATCTATCTATCTATTTCTCCATCTATCTATGTCAGTCAGTTCATATCTATCTATCTATCTCTACCCTAATTTCTATCACTTCCTTTCTTTTATTCTATTCTGTCTCTTTTCTCCATTTTTCTATTTTTTCAATCTCTCTCTCTCCCTCCCTCCCTCCCTCTCTCTCTCTCTCTCTCTCTCTCTCTCTCTCTCTCTCCCTCAACTCATCTTCTCTCCACTTGTTTCGTTTCTCTTTATTTATTTTTTATTTTTTGAGGATGTATAAAAACCTTATCTCGTAGCGATTACACTCGAAAGTGTTCTATTTCGTGTTCCACCTTCCGCAGATCCACACCCAGCTCTCTACCACAAAATACTCCGAAGACAATTCCTAACTGTTTTTGCATGTTATTCGGTTAGCGATGAAGCAGTGGGAAAAGAAAAGTTAAACGATTTTTTTTTAAATCTGAACTTAAAAAAAACTAAACTATGTTGTCTTTATGTTGTTTAAAACCGCAAAATATTTTCTCCCTACCAAACTCGGTATATTTTCTCGCTGACCAGACACAATAGGAATCTGTAAGTCTTTCGCAAAGCACCGAGTTCCGTGAATGTCCGGATAGTTTAAGAGTCGATAATTATTTCTGAAGCTTAACTTAGTCTGGTACAAGGCCATAATGTTTAGACAACCAGTGAAAAACAAATATACTCTATGCGAACAAACTTTTAAATCGTGTTGGGGTGGCGACTCGACTGCAGCCACTTCCCCATCGTCGAAATGTGGCCTCCCTTTGTCTGTTCTATAAATACTTTCATGGCTTCTGCTCAGACGAACTTAAGTCACTGATGCCTCCTCAACAGGTGTTTACTCGTGCAACCAGACTGGCAACTGGGTCCCACCCATTCACAGTCAGGTTAGCCAATTGCAGACGACAATTCTACTCCTGCAGCTTCTTCTCTCGCACTTCCCGCCTGTGGAACTCGCTCCCGTATTCTTGCTTTCCTGACGGCTACAACCTCCAGAAATTTAAATGCAAAGTCAATACTCTTCTACTAACCACTGGACTCTAGCTCTCTCCCCTCCCCTGTATAACCTTCCCTTTCTCTCCACCTATGTATCTGTCATCGCACCTGCTTTCTCAGCTTTCTATTGTTCCTTTCTAACTAGTTTGTACTCCTCACTCTTTTCTAATTAATCTTTTTACATTTATGTAACCCCCTGCACATCAGTGGCGTTTCCGCCTTGCTCGGGGTGAAATGATTAAAAAAAAAAAACTAGGGCCCGCATAAGGATGCTATGCATCCCACAAGAGAACAACAAATGTTTAAATACCCATTAACAGATTTGTGCGTTGTTCTTGTTGTGGCGAATCTTCGTCGCCATGTTGTTACAGCCTGTTAGGCCCCAGAAATAAGACACAGAAACAAGAAGGTAGATTCAGTGTATTAGAATAATAGAACATATCTAAACTTATTTATAAATGGAACTTTGTCTCTCTCTGTGTGCATGTGTGTGTGTGTGTCCGTTACCTATAGACTCCGAAACGGCTGAACTGATTTTCTTGAAAATTTACACAGTTGTACTATAAGCGTCTTTGTGTCGAGATACCCCCGATAAATATCGAAAATCGACAATCGAAAAAAATCGGGTTATAGAAGGAGTGATCCGATTTTAATCAAATTTGATACACTCATAGACAAAGACATAAGAAACGATATTCACAAGTTTCAAGGTTACAGTTCTTACAATAGTGCAGAAAATCCATAATATCCATATATATAAGACAAGATGTTTGTGTGTGTGTCTGTTTATCTATGTAGTTTTTTCAGTCCTTTTATTTTAGGTTTTGCTTTGGGTTTGGCTCTAAGTAGGTATAATTGTAGTTCTTAGTCTCAGCCATAATACCATTTACTCACAGGACTTATTTAGCCTTCAAAATTCAGTTTACGACGAAAACAACTTATCTGATATCGATACCAGGAAATTCAAATCCATTCAGTTTTCTTTCAGTCTACGGTTTCTCTTTAACTGGAAACAACTATTGCCTTTTAGTCTTTCGTGCTAACGTGCAAAGAGTCTAAGCTCCAGGACCATGGATTAGTTTTAAAGCTTTCATTACACCCGAACAACGCCTGCCTATACTGCTAGTATACAATAATAAGTGTTAGTAATAAGCAAAAGAGATGTGTAAGTCCGAACGGTATTGTTACGCTGCGTCTTGACGACTGTCTCTTGACTGTCTCCCAGCTGCATCTCCGGAAATCACTCAGCTTATTATTTATTGAAGGAGGAAGAGTGCATTCTTATAGAATAGAGTACCATAACATTTCTGCAGTGCGTTGTGGTACAATGTATATCGGCTCCAAAACGAGAAATCAAAGAGCTGATTTCGAATTCTCGTTGAATTCGTTGCATTCACTTACGCACAAATAGTCTTGGAAAATGTATTAATCCACCTTTTTCTTTCCCCAGCTATGTGTTAAATAGCAGAAGAGATTAGGTTCTATAGCCTTGGTTGTAAAACCAGTTTACCACAGAATATAATGGCAAATCTTCTGCTCAGTTAGCCATGTCTCTTTTGAGACATGATCGCCCAAGCGTGTATCAAGTGTGGCACTTAACTGACTGACTGAATACATTTTGGCATTTTTGGTTGCCTGTTGCCCCAAAACAGTACTTTATTGAAAACAGGAATAAAGACAACAGATATGCAAACAAAATATATATAATGACGTACCCCAATTATCAGGAAATTCACTTTCTAGAAGATAAGCATGTTGCCTTAAGTACTAGCACAGGGTTAACTGGATAGCTACGTCCTATACTTTGCCAATTTTACTCATCGTCATAATGTAAACTGACATAGAGATCCGGGTGCCTTCATGACGTAAGGATCTATATGATTTTGTGATGTAGGGGTCTAGGTGATTGTGTAACGTAGGGATCAAGGTGATTTCGTAACGTACAGATCCAGGTGCCTGCATGGCGTAAGGATCTATATGATTTTGTGATGTAGGGGTCTAGGTGATTGTGTAACGTAGGGATCAAGGTGATTTCGTAACGTACAGATCCAGGTGCCTGCATGGCGTAAGGATCTATATGATTTTGTGATGTAGGGGTCTAAGTGACTGTGTAAAGTAGGGATCAAGGTGACTTTGTAACGTAGAGATCCAGGTGCCTGCATGACCTAAGGATCTAGGTGACTGTGTAACGTTGGATCTAGGTGTCTATGTGCCGGAATCGAAAATGGTTATATTACTGGGCATAAACTCTAAATGTCGGTGAGCTTTTACAGGGTTTTTCACTTGGATCTCGTCTTTCTTTCTCTCGGATTGCCAGTAACTCACATAACTCATATCGTTACTGTAAAGACATCAACTGCAGTCTGTAAATAAATATCCATTAATCTCCTGTGTGTGTTCGTATCAATTTTGCTTTCTAAAAATAGAAATTCTATGACTCTTCTTTGCTTTCTACTCGTATCCAGAGGAGTAGTCCTGTTAAATGATGGTTATGGGAAGGAAAAGTAAAGTTAATTCCAAAAGTATTTTATAACTAGAACAAAAAACGTAAACATTAGTTCTATTTGTACTGTAGGGCTGGTTTAGCAAAAGTAAAAAGTATAAACACAGGTTGTTTTTAAAACGTAGATTTATTCTTCTTGCCTCTTAGTGAATATGTAAACAAACTTTCGGCTTACATATTGCAATAAAAGTGAAAATGTATACAGTGGTTCGGCTTATATAAGCTTTTGTTGTTTGTTTGTTTTGTTTTTATGGCATATCAACCTCGGCGGGTCATTTATTGCCAACTAAATTTTATTTATTTATTGCTGGTGATACCCTTTTCCTTCAACAATTTCTTGCTGTTTTTATATAATTTTTGTGTCTAGTAATACTTTTTTCTTTTCGAGTATCAAGATTCATTGGAATTTGTTTCTAAGCGCAGGGTCCCCAAATCCTACCCTTGTTATTTAACCCATAACTGGAGGGAAGGGACGGATTAATACCTTTCCCAAGGGTACCAGTGCTTAAGTGAATGCAGGGTATTCAACTGGAATTCGAACTCGGCCCACAGATTTCTCTTTCCGAGCCGATATCCACTGCACCACAACGCACATCCGTCACTAAACGCTTACAGCACCTGGTATTCCCAAGCGGTCACCCATCTAAGTACTGACTAGGCTTAACGTTGCTTAACTTCGGTGATCGAGCGAGAACCGGCGTATGCAACGTGATATGCTCTTCCAGGATTTTGATGAAACAGTCAGATTTTACCTGCTCTGCATAGGAAAGGCGTACAAGATTAGCAACCCTGCACCATACACTGTCGGAAGCCAGCAAACAACAGCGAATGTTTCTCGTTGCTTTCTCGGCATCGCAACGTATCCATATTTGATTGAGTGCCCACCACAGACGAAAAGTGGGTCCTGTATTATACTCTCTAACGTGCCTGCCATCACAGGAGGATAAAAAACCAAGCCTGTGGTGAGCTTGCCGAACGCTCCCAGGATTTTGATGAAACAGTCAAACTTCACCTGCGCCTCATAGGGAAGAAGTACAAGATGAACAAGTGAGTAACCCACAATACAAGCAACGACGAGTGCCAGTCTGTTTTTCGTTGCTTTCTCGGTAATAAGTTTTTTTTTCGTTTTCATTCACCTCAAAGCCACGTCGTTGCTCGCATTTTCGGTCTATGGTATCATCAGCATCCTTCTGTAGAACTACTTTTCTGTTACTTTGAGTTTCTGCCATATCAGACAGGTATCACGTATCAGTAACAGCTACCACAGGTGGATAAAAGCCAAACCTGTGGTGAGCTTACCGAACGTTCCCAGGATTTCGATGAAACAGAGTCACCCGCACCGCATAGGGAAGTCGTACAAATTAAGCAAGTCGATACCTGATACACCGTCGGTAGCCAACATGCAACAACAACTGACAGCCTTTTCTCATTGCTTTCTCAGCTTGTTAACGTACCTATCGAATGCTCAACACTGACGAAAAGTGGATCCTGTATTACACTCTCGAACGTGCCAAGCATTGCACGATGAGCTGCTACCACAAGAGGATAACAGCTAAACCTGTGATGAGCTTGGCGAACGTTTTCAGGTTTCTCCTGAAAGTCAGATTTCGCATGCACCGCATAGGGAAGTCGAACAAATTGAGCCAGTGTGTACCCCACACTACACACTATCAAGTGTGTACTCCCCACACTACACACTATCAAGTGTGTACCCCACACTACACACTATCAAGTGTGTACCCCACACTACACACTATCAAGTGTGTACCCCACACTACACACTATCAAGTGTGTACCCCACACTACACACTATCGAAAGCCAACAAGAGAGAACGTGTGACAACTTGTTCCTCGTTTCTTTCTCCTCACCGAAACGTATCCATTTGATCGAGTACTCACTACTCTCAAACATGCCAGACATTGGTTGACATCACTGGACCCCTGGATCACACCACGAGTTCACCACTTTTACCCACGCATGATAATACTGTGCATCTGTTGGACTAGTTTACAGGTGGTTCACTATGAGCAGCTATTAACGGGCCATATCATCACTGCGGACATGTACACGCAGCGGTTGGAACATGTGAAGCATGCACTGAAGCAGAAGGAGCCAGCATTGATTAACCGCAAGAGTGTAATGTTCTTCCATAACAATACCAGACTTGACGTAGCGCTAGTGGCCAAGGATACCATATGGTAACTTGGTTAGGAGACACTCTATCATCTACCTTACTCTCCAAAACGTATATCAACAGATTACAACATCTTGCATTCCCTGGAAATCTTCGCGCAAATTAGGCATCGTTGGAAATCTTTCGCAAATTTAGTCTAAATTCTAGTCCAAGCACGGGTTTATGCTCTGATTTCCAGGTACCCACCCGGAAGGTGCCTGCTTATTGTATTGTAATGCCTCGGAACGGGAAACTGGTAGGGTCGAGTTTAAATTCCAGTTGAAACCGTAGCATTCACTTACGCACAAATTCTCTTTGGAAAAATATGAATCCATCTCTTCTCTCTCAACCTACGGCTAGAACAGCAAGACAGATTTGGTTCTATAGCCTTGTTTGGCAACCAGTCTACTTCAGAAAAAAATGGCATTCTACTGCAGGAAAATCTTCTGACTAGTCAGTCATGGATCGATGTATCACGTAGGGCACTTAACTGACTAACTTCGGCAACTCGAGGTGTAAATTAGTTTGATCCTCACTGTGTGTCTTATACATTCGGCCTTGTGCCATATCTAAGCTACGCTTAGAAAATCAATGGGCACCTCGAGGTGGTGTAATTGTTAGCAAGCTTGTCTCGCTAGAATCATTAAAATTGAGTAGTGAGTTCGATCTTCACTGTGTGTCCCTTACTTTCGGCCTTGTGCCACATTCTAAGCTACGCTTAGAAAATCACCTTAACTGTCTGACTTGATCCTTTACTGGGGATATAATCAAGTTATTCTAAGCTACGCTGATAGGTGTGTCGCCGGAGTTTCTGTAGGGTTATGAATTTGACTCCATCTTCTGTGATGTTGATAATGAAGAACAGAGGGAAAATTTTAAAAATCTAATGCCGTTGGCAACTAGCAATACTAGTGTTGAGTTAAACAAATAGTGGCATTATTAGTAGAATGTGTGAAAGACATAAACAAGAGAAAATCTTCAATTAAGTTAAACTATCCTTTATGATAAACCGAAGTCTATTTTTGGCTAGCAGTATAGCCCGGCGTTGCTCAGGTGTAATAAAAGCTTTAAAACTAATCCATGGTTCTGGAGCTCAGACTCTTTGGACGTTGGCACGAAAGAACTAAAAAGCGATAGTTGTTTCCAGTTAAAGCGAAACCGTAGACTGAAAGAAAAATGAATGGATGTAAGTCAAATTTTGATTTCCTGGTATCGATACCAAATAAGTTTTTGTTCGTCGTAAACTGAATTTTGAAGGCTAAATAAGTCCTCTGAGTAAATGGTATCATGGTTGAGACTAAGAACTACAATTATACCTACTTAGAGCCAAACCCGAACCAAAAACTAAAATAAAAGGGCTGAAAAAAATACAGACATACAGGTAGATAAACAGACACATACGCAAACATCTTGCCTTTTATATATATTATCGATTTTCTGCACTATTGTAAGAACTGCAACCTTGAAACTTCTGAGTATCGTTTCTTATGTCTTTGTCTATGAGTGTATCAAATTTGATTAAAATCGGACCGCTCCTTCTATAACCTGATTTTTTTTATTATCGATTTTCGATATTTATCGGAGGTACCTCGACACAACATCTAGCTAAGAACACTCGCAGACGCTTATAGTACAACTGTGTAAATTTTCATGGAAATCGGTTCAGCCGTTTCGGAGTCTATAGGTAACGGACACACACACACACACACACATACACACACACACAAAGTTCCATTTATAAATAAGTTTAGATGATCTCAGAGACAGGGATGAATATGAAACTTTTGAAGATTGCAAAGATTGCATGTTATAAGCGTCTTACTACATAATAAGGTCGTAACAGGTTAACAAAAATGACTGATCGCCATTGTATACGTGAGGAGAGCAAAGAACTGATATAAGTCATTGTTTTTTGTTCATTTCTGTTTTCATACTGCAAACAGGCGATAGCAAGCGCAGATAAAGAACTTGCTAATGCATTCTCTTCGCTTGTACAAAAAATGATGAATAACCTAACGCGCCGGCAACGCCATCCGTCGCGCCGGGAACTTTCGTCCTCGACGCGAAGACGACGACGTCGCGCGCCGAAGGCTCCCGCAGGCAAACTTTCCGCGCACGCTCGAGACGGTGTGGCGCCAAGCCAAGCTCGATAAAATGGGCCTCCGCGCGGACGGCCCGACAGAAAAAAGCCGGCTCGCCACGTATAACGGATCGCATTTTCGTTTCCTCCGTCCCCGGCAGCAGGGGGCAGTACTTTCGCGAGCCCGACAGAAAACGCCTCTCCGACGACCGAGTTCAACGGAAAGTTTAGATTACGCTTTCCGCCCACGGATGAATATCCTAAAAATCTCATTTTAAACGTGATAGTTCAATCAATACAAGGCCCGAGAAACAATCAAGATAGGGGCTCACTGACTGACGTACGTGATATGTACTAAAACAAAAAGAAATGATTCTATAAATTTAATATTAACATTCAAGCAATACAAGGTTCGGGTTACCCTTCAAAATGGATATGAATGAAAACGTAGTAGATGGGAAGTTGTAGAGATGTACATACCTCTCCAAATTGTGAATTGGACTCGTCCAATTGATATAATACTGACGCCAAGAATAGTCATAGTAGAATGCTAAGAGACTGAAGGGGGGTACCTCAATGTGGTGTAATGGTTAACAAGCTTGTTTCGCTAGAACATATTACAACTGAGTAGTGAGTATCATCCTTACGGTTTGTTCATCTATCTATCTATCTATCTATCTATCTATCTATCTATCTATCTATCTATTGGGCACCCGGACGGGGTGTAATGGTTAGCAAGCTTGTCTCGCTAGAACCTATTACAACTACGTAGTGAGTGTTATCCTTACTGAGTACCCACATACTTTCGGCCTTGTGTCACATCTAAGCGGCGCTTATAAAATTATCTATCTATCGGGAAACCCGACGGGATGTAATGGATAGCAAGCTTGTCTCGCTGGAACTTATTACAACTTAGTAGTGAGTGTAATCATCACGGAGTACCCACATAATTTTGGCCTTGAGCCACATCTAAGCTGTTCATATCTATCTATCTATCTATCTATCTATCTATCTATCTATCTATCGCAGTTTGTTCATATCTGTCTGTATGTTTCACTCAGTAAATCTATCTATCTATCTCAGTCTGTTCATATCATATCTATCTATCTATCTATCTATCTATCTATCTATCTATCTATCTCAGTCTGTTCATATCTATCTATCTATCTATCTATCTATCTATCTATCTATCTATATCTATCTATCTATCTATGTCTGTTCTATCTATCTATCTATCTATCTATCTATCTCAGTCTATTCATATCTATCTACCTATCTATCTATCTATCTATCTATCTATGTCTGTTCATATCTATCTATCTATCTATCTATCTATCTATCTATCTATCTCAGTCTGTTCTATCTATCTATCTATCTATCTATCTATCTATCTATCTATCTATGTCAGCTTGTTCATCTATCTATCTATCTTTCTATTTATCTATCTATTGGGCACCCTGACGTGATGTAATGGTTAGCAAGCGTGTCTTGCTAGAACCTATTACAACTGAGTAGTGAGTTTGATCCTCACTGGGTACTCCATACTTTCGGCGCTTAGAAAATCAACCGCTACGAGACTGAAGGGCACCTCGGTGTGGTGTAATGTTTATCAAGCGTGTCTTGCCAAATACTGTTGCGAGTGAGCTCGATACTCACTGGGTACCCCATATTTTATGCAATATGTCACATCTAAACTGCACTTAAAATAATTACTACCTGTATGAAGCGATTAGTCGCTTAGGTGGTATTTGACATTGTCAGACGCTCTGCCTTCGGGCGCAGAGTAACCCAGACGAGGCTATGCCGAAGGGTAGAATCTCGTCTGGGGAAAAGTAGGCAATCAATTTTTGCCCGAGTTATATGGTTCGGATTACCCACATTAAAAAGTCCTTGACTCACATTTGGCGAGGTAGCTGAATATCCTCTTACGAGACTGATAGGGTAAAGCGATCTTCATATATTACTACAGATTTCAACAAGGCTCCGTCGACTTCAAGTGATGCTATATTTCTTGGTTGTATTATTATTGTTCAACGCAAAATGATATACCGCAAATGAATGTTATAAGAATAAAAAGGATAGATAAAATTTTACACTTGAAAAGATAAGTTCTAATGTCGTTCAGTGAACCATATAGGCAGTAGCATTTGTTGGAAAAGCTGACAGAGGAGAAATTCATCCTTACGATCGGAATCTGTGTTTGGGACCGAGGCTGGATTCCTCTATGGGAAAGAGCATGTTATGTCTCAGTAGTAAAGATTTGAACTTGCTAGACTAAAAAGCGGAACTAATACGAAATTCTGCTAAGGAACAGAAATGGAGACAAACTGAGAGAGAACTTCTTTATCTTACTTTCTTAAGGGAAGAAATGGCGACAGAATGGAAGTGAATGCCTTCATATTCCTTTATTGTCACTGAAAAATAGAAATGGCTCCAGACTGGAAGAGAATGTTACTACGTTTCTTTTTTTTTCTTTTTTTTTTTGTCATTAAAGGAAAGAAATGGCGTTAGACTGGAAGAGAATGTTTTCATTGTCATTGAAGAAAATAAATTGCGACAGACTGTAAAAGAATGTCTTCATGTTCCTTTATTACTGAAGATAAGAATCGACTGGAATGCTAATTTGTTGTGGACTGACTAACGCACGTATTTAGTGGTTAGATATTGTTGCCGGTATTTGAATCAGATTCGGAAAGATATTCTTCTTCTAATCTTTATTCAATCAAGGACTGTGTGAATATGACCCTCCACTGCATCCTAATCTTTCTACCTTTTAGTAATGTTTCCCATTTTACATCTCTCGCCCATCCCGTTCCTTCATCCATTCATACCAGCCCGTTTCTCATTACCCACTGCCCTTTTTTTTTTATATATCCTCTGTTTCAAATCACCCATTATTTCAAATTCTCTCTCTCTCTCTCTCTCTCTCTCTCTCTCTCTCTCTCTCTCTCTCTCTCTGTGCCTTTTCTGTCCATTTTCCTTAAAACTTCCTTGTTATTCACATGTCTAGTCCATGGTATTCTCAGCATTCTTCTGTAGAACCACATTTCGGTTGCCTCTTCATCTGTGAGAAGATTCTCCAGCATTATTCCATAGGAGTTCAGCAACATTTGTTTCTAATGAAATCTTCCGTTTCTTAATACTTTACTTAAGTTTGAATAAGTCTGGTGAGAAAACCCATCCTTGTCTTATGGCCCTTGCTATTTTCGTCTTTTTACTGAATTATTTTGTGAATTATTTTAATATCTTACCCAAAGAAATCATATTCATTTTCTTGTATGTGCCGTGTACTTACAGGACGCTAGCAATCATGGCTCTCCACAATTCCCTTTTCCTTGTAACTCTTAATCAATTTTAACCTTCCGCATTCCCTCCGAAACCCAGTTCCGCCATGAATCGAATAAAACTCGCGAGGAAAGTTACACGTGTTTCCTCTTTCCCTGTTGCTTTCCATTTGTCCTGTGAGTATTAAATTTACCAAGCACACCTTTTTTCATTGTTTTTTTTTTTTAATCATATCACCCCGAGCAAGGCGGTAATGCCACTGATGCGCAGGGGGCTACGTAAGGGTAAAAAGAATGGAAAAGAGAAAGCCGGAAACCACATCCTAAACAGGGAACAAGGGATGAGCCTCTTCACCTGTTCAATAGACGTGGGTGGAGTATGAACCGGGCGATAGTTTAGACTATCTACTCCGATTGAAAAAAATTAAAAAAAAAAAAGAAAAGTGGAAATGTTGGAAAAGAGAAAGCCGGAAACAAAGCCGGAAACCACATCCTATAACAGTTTGCTACAACACTCAATCAGTTAAGTGCCATACGTGAAACACGCTTGGGCGATCATGTTTCGAAAGAGACATAACTGACTGGGCGGAAGATTATCCCGCAGTAGGTTGCCATTGCTTTCTGCAGTAGACTGGTTGCCAGCCAAGGCTATAGAACCCAATCTGTCCTGTTATTTAACCCATAACTGGAAGGAAGAGACGGATTAATACCTTTCCCAAGGGTATTTGCGCGTAGGTGAATGCAATGGATTCAACTGGAATTCGAACTCGGCTCCCCGATTTCTCATTCCGAGGAACAAAACATTGAGGAAGTGTTTCCTGGCTGAGATCAAATCAAAATGAAATAGATTACTCATTTAGTTTCTCCTAATTTAGAAGTTCGCATGGATTTTTTTTTTTTTAAGCTGGAGCTTGATCAGTGATTTTCACTCGTTGTTGTTAGTCCCTTGTCACATTCTGGAGGTGGTCGCTCACTAAGGGTCAATTAACATTTGAAAAACGGTCGTTAACAGCAGGTGTTCGCATAAGGCAGGTTCCATAGTACTTACATTTTTCTTTGAACAGTTTTAACTACAAAGCCGCATGCATTTTCTCAATGAACATTTTTCTTCTCGCAAATATGTTATAGCGTTCAGTTAATGAAATTTCATTTGTGTTTTTCTTCTTACAATTTTGACATTCTGTTAATAAATCTTTACTTTTAATGAACACACGAAATATTTTATCCTTCCACATTTCAACATCCAAGCTTCAACCTTCTGATATTTAAATTGTGGAGACTTCAGACGTGTTTGGCACAAGGTCAATTTAACCAGCATAGCTGAGACCCCTACACTTACATGTTTAAAGTCCACGTTACTTTTTTGTAGCAAATACAAACAGTATCTGAACAGTTAAGGGAGTAGATTTTTCAACTTTTTTAACATAGGTATACCAGTTCAAATAAAAGTTATATTGTGTCCAAAATATTTCAACTCGCTCTTTATAAATATGTTCCCTTTTTGTTTTCATTTTCCATAAAATTCCTCGCTACTCCGATGTCCAGTCCATGGTATTTTCCGCAGCTTTCTTTAGAACAAAGAGTTGAGACAATCTGACAGTTCAGCATTTCTTTTCTTTTTTTTTTCTTTCTTTTACGAAGTTTTCCCTTCTCTTAATACTTTTTTTTAACTTTTGGAAGGCATCTTTTCCTATTCCAAAGCTTCTTCGGATTTCAATGCCATATTATCCATCTTCACATCCTCAAATTTTCGTGGGGTGCGAGGGCGATAAATAGTCCAGAATATTCATGTATTTTAGAGGCTTCCGTACGTCGAACAGCTTTAATTTTCATCATGAATGGGGATGACGAAAAAGCTCCTACCTATAAACTGATCTTGTCTTTGTCTGGCACAAGGACAGAAAAATGAAGCAGAAAATGCACTTTGGACTTACAATCGTAACGGTATGCAAATTAATCTTGCAGAATGTGTATACTGGGCCAGGGAGTTGGGGGTCGAATGATTTTTCAGAATATCTCGTGGGCGTGGAATTCTGACAGTGATAGATTCCTTTGTGTTGTTTTGGACTTTTATCTAAAATTTAGGAAAAGTCGGTCGAGAACTGCAAGAATTTTGAAAAGTCGATACGATACTCCTTCCACTCCCAGATTCCAAAGACTAGCTAAGGCCGCACGTGGTTGAATACTAAACCAACTCGTTGGCTTACGTACTCCTGATGTTCTTTCTGTCCCACCAGAATAATAAAACGAATAAGAGAAAGAAATCGTCATTCTTTGATGCCATATATGAAGAGGCGTTGAGGTCTAATTGATTGAAGCCAGTGACAACGCGACACTGGATTGTTAGTAAAACACTTGCTAGGGAAAGATATCTCGAGCGTTTTATTCATTACGGTTATCAAAGATCAGCAGATATCAGTCAGTCAGTTAAGTACCAAACGTGATACACGCTTGGGTGATCATGTCTCAAAAGAGACATAACTGACTGGGCAGATGATTATCCCGCTGTAGGTAGACTGGTTGCCAGCCAAGGCTATAGAACCGAATCTGTCATGTTATTTAACCCATAACTGGAGGGAAGGGACGGATTAATACCTTTCCGAAAGGTATTTGCGCGTAAGGAATTCAACAGGAATTCAAACTCTGACCTCTCCAATTTCTTGTTCCGAGTCAATATTCACTGCACCACAACGCACATCAGCAGATATACAAAGATAAAAAGAGTGTAAGACAAGGGTGTGTCTTCACGCCGGATTTATTCAACTTATACAGCGAGGCAAATCCGAGAGAACTAGACGTCCTATAAGGATTGATCATCGGCGGCCAGAATCTTAATAATATAAGATATGCAGATGACACAGTGCTGATAGCGGACAAGGAAGGGAAACTAGAGCACATCCTACAGAAGGTTGCAAGAGAAATCGAGAAAAAAGGATTTCAACATACACTACACGAAAACTGAATGCATGGTCATCAGCAAAAAGAGGAGCCTAAAAGATCAATTACGGGTCAGCTATACTAAAATCAGGCAGGTACAGAAAATTAAATACCTGAAAAGTGTTCTGAGAGAGGAGGAAAAGTCCCACACTGAGATCCGAAGGTGTATTCGTATGGACAAGGGTGCTTTCTGCTGTGTCGTAGCTCGTTCCATGTGACATCCGGTCGCCCTGATGTATAAATGGCAATGTACGATTAGCACGGGTGGATATTGTCATTATCACGGACTTTGGGAAGTATCACCTACTACTGCGAGAGACTGTAAATATTGTATATACATCTTGGTTGTACCACTCTGGTAATAGAGTAGTTTATCTACATTTCTCTGTGTATCTCTTCATTCTACGATAGATAGATAGATAGATAGATAGATAGATAGATAGATAGATAGATAGATAGATAGATAGATATGAATAACATGAACAGATAGATAGATAGATAGATAGATAGATAGATAGATAGATAGATAGATAGATAGATAGATAGATAGATAGTGTTGTGTCGTGGCTCGTACCATGTGGCATATACATCTTGGTTGTACCACTCTGGTAATAGAGTAGTTTATCTACATTTCTGTGTGTATCTCTTCATTCTACGATACAATAGATAGATAGATAGATAGATAGATAGATAGATAGATAGATAGATAGATAGATAGATATAAGAACACAAGAGAAGATAGATAGATAGATAGATAGATAGATAGATAGATAGATAGATAGTGTTGTGTTGTGGCTCGCACCATGTGCCATCCGGTGGTCCGGATGTGTAAATCACAATGTACTCTTAGCACAAGTGGATGTTGTCATTATTATGGACTTCGGGAAGTAACACCTACTATTGCGAGAGATTGTAAATACTGCATATGCATCTTGGTTGTACCACTCTGTTAATAAAGTAGTTTAGCTAGATTTCACTGGGTACCCCTTCATTCCACGATACAACACTTTCTAAAGGCTGAGTTGAGTATTGATGAATGATGCGTAAGCAAAATTCGTTGGAAACAAAGCAAATAGTACTGGACTGCTACGTAATATCTGTTGCCTTATATGCCAGTGAATGCTGCACAATCTCCTCAATTATAAAGGAAAAACTCAAAGCAACAAAAATATGGTTCTACAGAAGGATGTTGAAGATGCCATAGACCAAACATGTGAGCAACGACGAGGTTTTGGAGCGAGTTGAAACTAAAAGGAAACTTATACTTATTATCAAGAAGAGACAGTTGAAGTTTCTGGGAAACGTAATAAGGAAGGAGGGCTTGGAGAATCTGATACTCACGGGGTGGATATAGAAAAAGAGAGACAGGGAAAAACAGCGCATGACATACGGATAAGTAAATGGATGGCAGAGTAAACTTAGGGAGAAATAGCAAAACAAAAGATGGATTTTGAATTTGTTTAACGGCATATCAACACCTCTGTGGGTTATTTAATGCCAAAAAGTTGGGGTTTTAAGGTTTTTTATAATGTTTGGTTATATCTCAATATAGGTTGACTTAGTCAGATTTTGAGTTTGAGTTTGAGTTTTGATTAACGGCATATCAACACCTCTGGGTTATTTAATGCCAAAAAGTTGGGGTTTTAAGGTATTTTCTTAATGTTTGGCTATAGTGAGAAAGTTGATTTAGTCACATTTTAATGAATTTTTTTTATTTTTATTCTTTGTTTATTTTAGAAAACTGAAAATATTTTCTAGTTTTGTATTAAAAAATGTTTTGCTGGAAATAATTTTTTCCTTCAAAAATGCAATGTTGGCAATATTTTTGCCTTCAAAATATATACTTTTCTATAAAAGTCTATTTTTATCTATCTATCTATCTATCTATCTATCTATCTATCTATCTATCTATCTAGATATCTAGATAGATAAATAGATAGATAGATAGATAGATAGATAATTTTTTCTTAAGTTGGTAGATGATTTTTTATAAGCCGAAAGCTTAGAACCAACTTAATAAAAAATTATCCAAATGTTGGAGAATTTTTGTCTTTATTCTCAACTGAAATTAAAGCCAAAATACGACGTTTAGACTGGCTCATGATTAAACATAACAGACATTCATTGTCTCTTATATTTAACAGTATATATATATATATATATATATATATATATTTCTAGAGAAGTGTATTTTTACACTTTCATAGTGAATTTACCTCAGTTTGGGAGTTAACTATTTGCCCATAGCTGGGACCCTAACATGTGCTACCACTCCGGATCAGGGTGGACCTGTGAACAACATCAATTAAGAGGTGGTCCATGCTCCTCCCAATCTCCCAATCAGAGACCTTGCTGCCGGATGCGGTTTATCATCATGCCCAGGACTTAAAGATTGATTTTAAAATCGACCAACATACACGTTCTTCATGTCTAATTCTTTATATCTTTGCTTCTCTGCGTATTATTTTTGTTCTTTCACATGCATAAAGGTATGTCCTTTTAGTCCAATGGGGGAGGTGCAGCAGATAATGGTTCTCCTGGAATCTTGACATTAATCTGCAGTGGCAGGAAAGACCTACTGTAGCTCCGTAATAAATAACGAACTCTGAAATTTAGGGCAGATGTGCGTTGTGGTGCAGTGGATATCGACTCGGAACAAGAAATCGGAGTGCCGTGTTCGAATTCCAGTTGAAATCATTGCATTCACTTACGCGCAAATACTCTTGGGAAAGGTATTAATCTGTCTCTTCCTTCCAGTTATGGGTTAAATAACAGGACAGATTGGGTTCTATAGCCTTGGCTGGCAACCAGTCTACTGCAGAAAGCAATGGCAACCTACTGCGGGATAATCTTCTGCCCAGTCAGTCATGTCTCTTTCGAGACATGATCGGCCAAGCGTGTTTCACGTATGGCATTTACCTGACTGACTGACTTTTTGACAAATCCCTCCTTCTCTCCCTCTCTGTCTTACACACTCGCTCACACACATTTATACTCTCTCTCCCGATCTCACCCAAACACAGTCTCATTCTCTATTTCATACACACACATATAGACACTCACTTTTTCTCTCTCTTTCCCTCTCTCTCACACACACACTCAGTCTCTCTCTCACACACGCACTCTCACTTTCTCTTACACACAATCTTTCTCACTATCATTCATTCTCTCTCACGCACTTCCACTCTCAATTTATCTCACACGCGCACTACCACTCTCTCTTTCACAGACAATCTCACTCTTTCCCACTCACACATATATGCACTCTTTCTTTCTCTCTCACACACACACACTCTCTCTCTCTCTCTCTCTCTCTCTCTCTCTCTACCTACCTACCTACCTACTCTTATTGCTCTTTATTAATTACTGCTACTTCGCTACAGATTCATTCTCTCACCCCATATATTTAAACACACCCTTCTCGCATTTATTCCCTCGTACCCGGCGCAAAACTTCTGCTTTTTTTTTTTTATATAGAACATTACCCGACAGTAATATTCCAGCAAAACCGAAATTTATTTACCCAATGTTTGGTTTCAATTTCCATCTATCATAAGTATTTGTCGACGGGAGTGGGTATTTGAAGCATGATGCTCATTTGATAAAGGAAGCATTTTCATGTCGGCTTCCGATTTCAACAGTTTGCTTTGTTTCTCTCTCTCTCTCACTCCCTCCCTCTCCCCCTCTCTCTCAGTTTTTCTTCCCCCCTCATATTCCTCATTGGTTTTTAATTACTTCTTTCTCAAGAAATTATAGTCACTATAGTCTTTCATGCTTTTAACACTAGCCCTTATGCCTCAATCCAGAACTGTTTCAATAAGATTAGAAAAAAAATAAACTCGAGAAGACCGTTAAAAAGATTGTTTCTAAAATAAATAACAAACTTGCTCACGTGAACATAGAATTATTATTATTATTATTATTATATCAGAAACAGATTATTGAGGTCTTACTTAGGAAAACTGTTTAAGTCATGGCTTTTAGTATATTCACAATGTCAATATCTTCTTTTTCTTTTTTTTATGTGTCGGTTTCTTCCTGAATGTAGGCGATCATAGCTCTCCACATCTTCCTGTCTCTTGTAACTCTTAATACATCTTGGCTGGTATTTCTTTCAAACCCTGCTCTACCATTCATTTGCTTAAGATCATCAAGTATGCCATACCCTCTTTTCCTCTGTCTTTCTTTCCTGCTATCCGCCGTGTGAGTATCATCTTCTCCAAACCATCCTTTCTCATCACGTGTTCTAGAAACGAACTCTCTTCCTGATGTTAAGTATGGGATTCCTTTTTGCTTTCATTCTCTCCAAAACATCGTCGTTGCTCACATTTTCGCTTCATATCTCAGCATCCTTTTGTAGAACCACATTTCAGTTGCTTTAAGTCTTTCGTTCATTTTATGAGCGGGGTATTGTCCAGTATTCACTGCCATACAGGAGCACAGATATCATGTAAAAGTCCAGTACACTTTTCTTTGTTTCCAAGGAAATTTTACCGTCTCTCGATACTCTGCTTAGCTTTTGGAATACATCGTGGCCATACCAATACGCCTTTCGGATCTCAGTGTTGCACTTTTTCTCCTCTGTCAGAATATTTCCCACGTATGTGAATTTCTGTACCTGCTTAATTTTAATCACCCCCAATTAACATTTTGGATTCCTCTTTTTGCTGATGATAATGCAATGACTTTTCTTGTTGTTTATGTTTAGTCTTTTCTTATTGAGTTATTGAGTTATTTTATATTCACTTTAATAATTTTTTAATCATCTCACCCCAAGCAAGGTATTCCACTGCCACTATTGCGCATGGGGCTACATAGGGGAAGGTAAAGAGAAGGAGTGGTTAGACATAGTGAATGTCAGGAGGAAGGTGACAGATGAGTAAGGATAGCGAGGATGAGGGTTGGGCAGATGGGAAGAGTGCTTGATAGAATGGGAGCAGGTTAGTGTGTTAGGAGGTGTCTATTGACCTTACATTTAAACTCCTGGAGATTGTAGCCGTCGGGGAAGCAATCGTGTGGAAGGGAATTCCACAGTCAGGAAGTGCGAGGAAAGAAACTGTTGGAGTAGAAGTTGCGGTTGCATTTTATCGGTTTCACTGTAAAAGGGTGGGACCTAGTTGCTAATCTAGTATCTCGTGCAAATTCGTATTTAGGGGGCACCAGTGATCTAAGTTCATCTAAGTTTGATCAGACAGTATATATATATATATATATATATATATATATATATATATATGAAATGCGTATGTATACAAATATAAATATGAAATGAATTGTTTGGACATTTTTTTATTTATCGATACTCGTATTTAAGTAGATATTCTGTTTTTAATGAAACAGTATTATATATTTATTTCTACCGGCCTGATCATTTACGATAAATTTTTATTACGAAAATGTGTGCCATTCGGGCAGGATTCGAACCTGCGACCCCTATCTATATAGGGGAAGCTACCATTTGATCTGGTAACGTCTTAGACCTCTCGACCACGAAAAAAACGAGGTTTTTATCAAGCCTATATAACACAATTTTCGATCCATCGTAAACAAACATATCTGCTCTGAAATGTATCGTAATGTCAACAAATGTAAACATGTTACGGAAATGAACGAATTTTAACGACAATTTGAAATGAATTGTTTGTGATACTTAAATACGAGTATCGATAAAAAATAATATTCAAACAATTCATTTCAAATTGTCGGTTGCTTATAACCAAGTTTCGTTAAAATTCGTTGATTTCCGTAAAATATAAATATGCAATTTGTTATATATATTATATTATTTATATATTGTAGAAGTCAAATAACTTACCTTTCAACATGGCGGTTTTCTTTTGTCTCCCTGTAGGAAGGTGAACATTCAAGAGTTTGAGACTCATCTTCCTGATGTTTCCAACTAGCGTCCAGTTGGCAGACAAAAATAAACAGGGTTGTAACTGAATACATCTCCCTATGTGGCCCAAAGACAAATGGTGGATATTGTGCTCAATATTTATGGAGCTCAATGCACACACTGAAATTATCAACCAATCACTACTTACAGAATAGACTTGCCTGTAACAGAATGGAATCTCCCAGGTTATTATTTAAACCACCTAACAATTTGCCATGGTGGTTTTTGGTCAGTCAGACCCAACTTCTATTCTGTTTGATTACTGGCTGGTTGTTCCATAAGATATTTACATATATTATATATGCACGGTATTTATTTGAAAGCGCTCAATATCAGTGATAGAGCTGATATATTCTTATAGATAGGTGTGAATTTGTGATCCTGGTGGGCGGGCGTGTGCGTGTGTGTGAGCCTTGTGCACGTCAACGGGTGTACAAGTGTGTATATATGTCTGCGTTCGTCACGACGAGAAATTTTCCTCCCAATTTTCCTCTTACTTTCACCAATATACAACCCTACATATTCTCCTGATCAAAATTTGAAGACCACTTAAAAATCTTTAAAAAGAATTTTTTTTTTACGGATAGATTTTAAACTCGTCCCACTTAAGGTTACCAATACTACAATCTAAAAGGTTACGGAAACAAAAAGCTACATTCCAAACATTTTATTTAGAAATTTACATTTTTATAAAATGGGGCGATTTACACATGATCAAAATGATAAGACCAGAGACAAAAATTCTACGAAATTGTACAAAAAGTGTATGAAAACATTCAATAACTAAATTTAATAATGAGTTCTACCTCCACTGCTTTTGATGACTTCAAAAATTCTATGTTATGGAAATTAACGAAGATTAACGAAACTTGGTTATAAACAACCGACAATTTGAAATGATTTGTTTGAACATTATTTTTGATCGATATATAATCGTTATATAGGCTTGATTAAAGCCGCGTTTAGACTGGAGGTCATTCGTGGTCGAGCGGTCTAAGACGTTGCCAGATCAGATGGTAGCTTCCCCTGTGTGGATAGGGGTCGCAGGTTCGAATCCTGCCGAATTACACACATTTTCGTAATAAAACTTTATCATAAATAATCAGGCCAGTAGATATAAATATATAATACTGTTTAATTAAAACAGAATATCTACTTAAATATGAGTATCGATCAAAAATAATGTCCAAACAAATGATTTCTTATATATATATATATATATATATATATATATATATATATATATATATATATAAACTAAGTCCGATGACTTTCTAAAATATGAAACGCGTCACATGAAAATATATTCAGCTTTGTCATATACCTTAACCCCATTAATTATTCTACTTACATAAAAATTCATATATCGTTATCCCATTTAGTCATCCACATGCAAGCCTGTTTCGCTGTATCACAGATCATCAGCTTGTCTAGACACATCCACTTGCTTCTAGCCGGGATCGTAACTCGACCGATTTAGTGTCAGTCGGAGTTCCTTATTCCCTAAGCCATGGAATGAGAGGGGCGAAATTTTAGCGTGTTATATATATGCGGTGTATATCCACGCCAGTCACCGAGAGAACTCAATTCATTGCTGAAGAGTAACGCGTAAATTGCAGAAGTGGCAACTGTTTTTAAAATTTTGCTCTCTAGAGAACTCAACTGTAATGAGAGCATAATATATATATATGCATATATATATATATAGTCATCCGCAGACAGATCTGTTTCGCTGTATTACAGCTCATCAGTACGGCTTAGACTCCGTTCGCTTCCTAATCCAGGATTGAAACCCGACCGAGTCGGCGTCACTCGGCGTTTCTACCCCTAGGCCACGAGCGTCCGGCAGAAGAAGGCAGGCTTTTTAGCGCGTATAAACACGCCCAATAGCTAGAATGATCCAATTCATTTTCGAATGAGCGATGCGTATATGCCAGAGTAGCTACTGTTTTACAAAGTCTACCACTCTTCCAGAGTGCTCAATCAGGGTGTGAGAGCGTAAATATATAAATATATTTTCATCCTATTTTTAGTATTTATTGCCAAGTGAATAATTCTAAATGAAAATAGAATAGTTCTTTTGTTCATATTGCATAATAACATGTGCATCAAATAAATTTATAAGTATTTAATAATTACGTATATTGAAGTTTCATCAATGAAAGAATGAAGAAAATTCATCTTCATCAAAGTTCATCTTTGCTTCCTTGCCTTATAAAATTTTGCAAAGTAATAATAACAAAAAATCCATTCAAATTTCTATTTGGCAATAAGTACTAAAAATAGTATGAAATACATCATTTCTTTTAAAAAACTGAGGTGGCCTAATAATTATGGCCAGTAATATATATTTTAACAAGACCACGTTTTACTGCCTGACGATGGTTCATTAAGCAGAAAAACTTGATATCTTATATCAGTATGCTATTATTATAGCAATAATAAAAATTATATATTTATAAATGCTCTACATCAGTATTGAGCACTTTATAAATAGTACATATTATACGGTGTAATATATACCTATTAGTTTAAACAATTTATACATATACTAGTAGTATAGCCCAGCGTTGCTCGATTGTAATGAAAGCTTTAAAACTAATCCATAGTCCTGGAGCTCAGACTCTTTGGACATTGACACGAAAGACTAAAAAGCAACAGTTGTTTCTAGTTAAAGCGAAACCGTAGACTGAAAGAAAAATGAATGGATGTAAGTCAAATTTTGATTTCCTGGTATCGATATCAAATAAGTTTTTTTCGTCGTAAACTGAATTTTGAAGGCTAAATAAGTCCTCTGAGTAAATGGTATCATGGCTGAGACTAAGAACTACAGTTAAACCTACTTATAGCGAAACCCGAAGCAAAGACTAAAATAAAAGGGTGAAAAAATACAGACATACAGGCAGATAAACAGACGCACACACAAACATCTTGCCTTATATATATATATATATATATATATATTATTGATTTTCTGCACTCTTGTAAAAACTGCAACCTTGAAACTTCTGAATATCGTTTCTTATGTCTTTGTCTATGAGTGTATCAAATTTGATTAAAATCGGACCACTTGTTGTATATCCCGATTTTTTCGATTATCGATTATCGATATTTACTGGGGATACCTCGACAGAAAATCTAGCTAAGAACACTCGCAGACGCTTATAGTACAGCTGTGTAAATTTTCAAGAAAATCGGTTTAGCCGTTTCGGAGTCTATAGGTAACGGACACACACAGACAGACACACAGAGAGTGACAAAATTCCATTTATAAATATGTTTAGATATGTGTGCGTGTGTGTGTGCGCGCACGCGATAAAATATCATTTTTGGGTATGCTATATTTATAGGTTAAAGTACTGTTTATCTGGGTCAGTGCATTTGTAAATATAAATATGGAAGTGGTCGCTGCTTTGAACACCGAGCGATGACAGTTTGTTTTGTGCTTAGAGGGAATATTCAGGCCATGTGTATTATATTTGGCTTGTTTATTTATGTATGCTAGTCAATTGTGCATTGTGGTTTACTAAGCGGGTGTGTTAAAATATTCATAAACTACCTTTGAAGGAGTGATACCAGAGCTGTGAAATCTGGTATGAATTAATTTCAACTCTTCTTTTTAATAACTGCATTTTTTCCTTTCCATGTAAACTTGACATGCAAATGTTCAAATCCTGTTCATTATGTTGGCCAACAGCATTCATAGAAAGTCTATGGACTTTTCAGCCGCCTCTTTTACCTGAAAAGAAACAATGTAGTAATTAATAAGAACAGTTGAAATTAATGTATGCAAGATTTCACAGATCTAGTATCACACCTTCATATTCCTCTTATGAACATTTCAGCCCTCCCTCGTACCTGAAAAGAAACAATGTAGTAATTAATAAGAACAGTTGAAATTAATGTATGCAAGATTTCACAGCTCTAGTATCATTCCTTCATAGTCCTCTTATGAAAATTTCAGCCCTCCCTCGTACCTGAAAAGAAACAATGTAGTTATTAATAAGAAGAGTTGAAATTAATGTATGCAAGATTTCACAGCTCTAGTATCACTCCTTCATAGTCCTCTTATGAAAATTTCAGCCCTCCCTCGTACCTGAAAAGAAACAATGTAGTAATTAATAAGAAGAGTTGAAATTAATGTATGCAAGATTTCACAGCTCTAGTATCACTCCTTCATAGTCCTCTTATGAAAATTTCAGCCCTCCCTCGTACCTGAAAAGAAACAATGTAGTAATTAATAAGAAGAGTTGAAATTAATGTATGCAAGATTTCACAGCTCTAGTATCACTCCTTCATAGTCCTCTTATGAAAATTTCAGCCCTCCCTCGTACCTGAAAAGAAACAATGTAGTTATTAATAAGAAGAGTTGAAATTAATGTATGCAAGATTTCACAGCTCTAGTATCACTCCTTCATAGTCCTCTTATGAAAATTTCAGCCCTCCCTCGTACCTGAAAAGAAACAATGTAGTAATTAATAAGAAGAGTTGAAATTAATGTATGCAAGATTTCACAGATCTAGTATCACACCTTCATAGTCCTCTTATGAAAATTTCAGCCCTCCCTCGTACCTGAAAAGAAACAATGTAGTTATTAATAAGAAGAGTTGAAATTAATGTATGCAAGATTTCACAGCTCTAGTATCACTCCTTCATAGTCCTCTTATGAAAATTTCAGCCCTCCCTCGTACCTGAAAAGAAACAATGTAGTTGTTAATAAGAAGAGTTGAAATTAATGTATGCAAGATTTCACAGATCTAGTATCACACCTTCATATTCCTCTTATGAACATTTCAGCCCTCCCTCGTACCTGCAAACAAACAATGCAGTCATTAATAAGAAGAGTTGAAATTAATGGAAGCAAGATTTCACAGCTCTACTATCACTCCTTCATAGTCCTCTTATGAAAATTTCAGCCCTCCCTCGTACCTGAAAAGAAACAATGTAGTAATTAATAAGAAGAGTTGAAATTAATGTATGCAAGATTTCACAGATCTAGTATCACTCCTTCATAGTCCTCTTATGAAAATTTCAGCCCTCCCTCGTACCTGAAAAGAAACAATGTAGTTATTAATAAGAAGAGTTGAAATTAATGTATGCAAGATTTCACAGCTCTAGTATCACTCCTTCATAGTCCTCTTATGAAAATTTCAGCCCTCCCTCGTACCTGAAAAGAAACAATGTAGTAATTAATAAGAAGAGTTGAAATTAATGTATGCAAGATTTCACAGATCTAGTATCACACCTTCATAGTCCTCTTATGAAAATTTCAGCCCTCCCTCGTACCTGAAAAGAAACAATGTAGTTATTAATAAGAAGAGTTGAAATTAATGTATGCAAGATTTCACAGCTCTAGTATCACTCCTTCATAGTCCTCTTATGAAAATTTCAGCCCTCCCTCGCACCTGAAAAGAAACAATGTAGTTATTAATAAGAAGAGTTGAAATTAATGTATGCAAGATTTCACAGATCTAGTATCACACCTTCATATTCCTCTTATGAACATTTCAGCCCTCCCTCGTACCTGCAAACAAACAATGCAGTCATTAATAAGAAGAGTTGAAATTAATGGAAGCAAGATTTCACAGTTCTACTATCACTTTATAGTCCTTCTATGAAAATTTCAGCCCTCCTCGTACCTGAAAAGAAACAATGTAGTACTAATAAGAAGAGTTGAAATTAATGTATGCAAGATTTCACAGCTCTAGTATCAATTCTTCATAGCGTCCTCTTATGAACATTTCAGCCCTCCCTCGTACCTGAAAACAAACAATGAAGTACTAATGTTAGGCGAGTTGAAGTACGTATGCAGCCACAGCTCTAGTATCCCTTCATAGTCCTCTTATGAACATTTCAGCCCCCTCCCTCGTGTACCTGAAACAAACAATGCAGTTATTAATAAGAAGAGCTGAAATTAATGTATGCAAGATTTCACAGCTCTAGTATCACTCATAGTCCTCTTATGAACATTTCAGCCCTCCCTCGTACCTGAAAACAAACAATGTAGTAATTAATAAGAAGAGTTGAAATTAATGTATGCAAGATTCACAGCCTTCAGTATCACTCCTTCATAGTCCTCTATGAACATTTCCCTAGCCCTCCTCAAATTGAAAACAAACAATGCAGTTAGTTTCAATATGACCAGTTGAAATTAATGTATGCAAGATTCACAGCTCTAGTATCACTTCATAGTCCCCATGTACCTCAGCCCTCCCGTGTTCCAAGAAAAGAAACAATGTAGTTATTAATAAGAAGAGTTGAAATTAATGTATGCAAGATTTCACAGCTCTAGTATCACTCCTTCATAGTCCTCTTATGAAAATTTCAGCCCTCCCTCCTACCTGAAAAGAAACAATGTAGTAATTAATAAGAAGAGTTGAAATTAATAAATGCAAGATTTCACAGATCTAGTATCACACCTTCATAGTCCTCTTATGAAAATTGTAGCCCTCCTCAAAATTTAAAAAGAAACAATGGAAGGTTTAATAAGAAGAGTTGAAATTAATGTATGCAAGATTTCACAGCTCTAGTATCACTCCTTCATAGTCCTCTTATGAAAATTTCAGCCCTCCCTCGTACCTGAAAAGAAAACACAGAAGTTATTAATAAGAAGAGTTGGTAACTAATGTAATGCAAGATTTACACAGACGGTGAATACACCTTCATAGTCCTCTACAGGGCATTTCCAGCCCTCCTCGTACCTGCAAACAAACAAAATCTTAGCCACATACGTGTTGAAATTAATGGAAGCAAGATTTCACAGCTCTACTATCACTCCTTCATAGTCCTCTTATGAAAATTTCAGCCCTCCTCAGGTACCTGAAAAAGAAAATATATATATATATATATATATATATATATATATATATACTATGAAAATTCTCAGCCCTCCCTCGTACCTGAAAAGAAACAATGTAGTTATTAATAAGAAGAGTTGAAATTAATGTATGCAAGATTTCACAGCTCTAGTATCACTCCTTCATAGTCCTCTTATGAAAATTTCAGCCCTCCCTCGTACCTGAAAAGAAACAATGTAGTAATTAATAAGAAGAGGCTAAACACAAGAAGATTTCATGCAGATCTAGTATCACACCTTTCATGTCCTCTTACAGTACCTCAGGCCCTCCCTCGTACCTGAAAAGAGAATGTAGTTATTAATAAGAAGAGTTGAAATTAATGTATGCAAGATTTCACAGCTCTAGTATCACTTTCATAGTCCTTCTATGAAAATTTCAGCCCTCCCTCGCACCTGAAAAGAAACAATGTAGTTATTAATAAGAAGAGTTGAAATTAATGTATGCAAGATTTCACAGATCTAGTATCACACCTTCATATTCCTTATGAACATTTCAGCCCTCCTCGTACCTGCAAACAAACAATGCAGTCATTAATAAGAAGAGTTGAAATTAAATGGAAGTAAGATTTTCACAGCTCTACTATCACTCCTTTATAGTCCTCTTATGAAAATTTCAGCCCTCCCTCGTACCTGAAAAGGTTAATGTGGTAATTAATAAGAAGAGTTGAAATTAATGTATGCAAGATTTCACAGCTCTAGTATCACTCCTTCATAGTCCCTATGAACATTTCAGCCCTCCTCGTACTTGAAAACAAACAATGCAGTTATTAATAAGAAGAGCTGAAATTAATGTATGCAAGATTTCACAGCTCTAGTATCACTCCTTCATAGTCCTCTTATAACATTTCAGCCCCTCCTCGTACCTGAAAACAAACAATGTAGTAATTAATAAGAAGAGTTGAAATTAAGCTGTATGCAAGATTTCACAGCTCTAGTATCACTCCTTCATAGTCCTCTTAAGGAATATTTCCCAGCTCCTCCTCGTACCTGAAAACAAACAATGCAGTTAATACCAGTTGAAATTAATGCATGCAAGATTTCAAGGCTCTAGTATCACTCCTTCATAGTCCTCTTCATGAAAATTTCAGCCCTCCTCGTACCTGCCCAAAAGAAACAATGTAGTTATTAATAAGAAGAGTTGAAATTAATGGCAAGATTTCACAGCTCTAGTATCACTCCTTCATAGTCCTCTTATGAAAATTTCAGCCCTCCCTGCACCTGAAAAGAAACAATGTAGTAATTAATAAGAAGAGTTGAAATTAATGTATGCAAGATTCTACAGATCTAGTATCACACCTTCATATCCTCTGTAGAAAATTTCAGCCCTCGTACCTGAAAAGAAACAATGTAGTTATTAAGGTATGAGTTGAAATTAATGTATGTATGATTTCTACAGCTCTAAAAAATATCACTCCCCTTCATAGTCCTCTTATGAAAATTTCAGCTCCTCGTACCTGAAAAGAAACAATGTAGTTATTAATAAGAAGAGTTGAAATTAATGTATGCAAGATTTCAGTGATCTAGTATCACACCTTCATAGTCCATGAACATTTCAGCCCTCCTCGTACCCGTAAACAAACAATGCAGTCATTAATAAGAAGAGTTGAAATTAATGGAAGCAAGATTGGAAGAAGCCTTTATCATCACTCCTTCATAGTCCTCTTATGAAAATTTCAGCCCTCCTCGTACCTGAAAAGGTAACAAATGCAGTGTAATTAATAAGAAGAGTTGAAATTAATGTATGCAAGATTTCACAGATCTAGTATCACCTTCATAGCCTTCATGAAAATTTCAGCCCCTCCTCGTACCTGAAAAGAAACAATGTTATTAATAAGAAGAGTTGAAATTAATGTATGCAAGATTTCACAGCTCTAGTATCACTTTCATAGTCCTCTTATGAAAATTTCAGCCTCCCTCGTAAATTTTGAAAAGGAACAATGTAGTAATTAATAAGAAGAGTTGGGAAATTAATGTATGCAAGATTTCACAGCTCTAGTATCACTCCTTCATAGTCCTCTTATGAAAATTTCAGCCCTCCTCGTACCTGAAAAGAAACAATGTAGTAATTAATAAGAAGAGTTGAAATTAATGTATGCAAGATTTCACAGCCTAGTATCATCTCTTTCCATAGTCCTCTTATGAAAATTTCAGCCCTCCTCGTACCTGAAAAGAAACAATGTAGTTATTAATAAGAAGAGTTGAAATTAATGTATGCAAGATTTCACAGCTCTAGTATCACCCTTCATAGTCCTCTATGCAGTAAATTTCTGTGCCTCCCTCGTACCTGAAAAGAAACAATGTAGTAATTAATAAGAAGAGTTGAAATTAATGTATGCAAGATTTCACAGATCTAGCATCACACCTTCATAGTCCCTTCTTTATGAAAATTCTCTAGCCCTCCTCGTACTCTGAAAAGAAACAATGTAGTTATTAATAAGAAGAGTTGAAATTCAATGTATGCAAGATTTCACAGCTCTAGTATCACTCCTTCATAGTCCTCTCTTACAGTACCTCAGCTCCTCCTCGTACCTGAAAAGAAACAATGTAGTTGTTAATAAGAAGAGTTGAAATTAATGTATGCAAGATTTCACAGATCTAGTATCACACCTTCATATTCCTCTTATGAACATTTCAGCCCTCCCTCGTACCTGCAAACAAACAATGCAGTCATTAATAAGAAGAGTTGAAATTAATGGAAGCAAGATTTCACAGCTCTACTATCACTCCTTCATAGTCCTCTTATGAAAATTTCAGCCCTCCCTCGTACCTGAAAAGAAACAATGTAGTAATTAATAAGAAGAGTTGAAATTAATGTATGCAAGATTTCACAGATCTAGTATCACTCCTTCATAGTCCTCTTATGAAAATTTCAGCCCTCCCTCGTACCTGAAAAGAAACAATGTAGTTATTAATAAGAAGAGTTGAAATTAATGTATGCAAGATTTCACAGCTCTAGTATCACTCCTTGATAGTCCTCTTATGAAAATTTCAGCCCTCCCTCGTACCTGAAAAGAAACAATGTAGTAATTAATAAGAAGAGTTGAAATTAATGTATGCAAGATTTCACAGATCTAGTATCACACCTTCATAGTCCTCTTATGAAAATTTCAGCCCTCCCTCGTACCTGAAAAGAAACAATGTAGTTATTAATAAGAAGAGTTGAAATTAATGTATGCAAGATTTCACAGCTCTAGTATCACTCCTTCATAGTCCTCTTATGAAAATTTCAGCCCTCCCTCGCACCTGAAAAGAAACAATGTAGTTATTAATAAGAAGAGTTGAAATTAATGTATGCAAGATTTCACAGATCTAGTATCACACCTTCATATTCCTCTTATGAACATTTCAGCCCTCCCTCGTACCTGCAAACAAACAATGCAGTCATTAATAAGAAGAGTTGAAATTAATGGAAGCAAGATTTCACAGCTCTACTATCACTCCTTTATAGTCCTCTTATGAAAATTTCAGCCCTCCCTCGTACCTGAAAAGAAACAATGTAGTAATTAATAAGAAGAGTTGAAATTAATGTATGCAAGATTTCACAGCTCTAGTATCACTCCTTCATAGTCCTCTTATGAACATTTCAGCCCTCCCTCGTACCTGAAAACAAACAATGTAGTAATTAATAAGAAGAGTTGAAATTAATGTATGCAAGATTTCACAGCTCTAGTATCACTCCTTCATAGTCCTCTTATGAACATTTCAGCCCTCCCTCGTACCTGAAAACAAACAATGCAGTTATTAATAAGAAGAGTTGAAATTAATGTATGCAAGATTTCACAGCTCTAGTATCACTCCTTCATAGTCCTCTTATGAACATTTCAGCCCTCCCTCGTACCTGAAAACAAACAATGTAGTAATTAATAAGAAGAGTTGAAATTAATGTATGCAAGATTTCACAGCTCTAGTATCACTCCTTCATAGTCCTCTTATGAACATTTCAGCCCTCCCTCGTACCTGAAAACAAACAATGCAGTTATTAATATGACCAGTTGAAATTAATGTATGCAAGATTTCACAGCTCTAGTATCACTCCTTCATAGTCCTCTTATGAAAATTTCAGCCCTCCCTCGTACCTGAAAAGAAACAATGTAGTTATTAATAAGAAGAGTTGAAATTAATGTATGCAAGATTTCACAGCTCTAGTATCACTCCTTCATAGTCCTCTTATGAAAATTTCAGCCCTCCCTCGTACCTGAAAAGAAAGAATGTAGTAATTAATAAGAAGAGTTGAAATTAATGTATGCAAGATTTCACAGATCTAGTATCACACCTTCATAGTCCTCTTATGAAAATTTCAGCCCTCCCTCGTACCTGAAAAGAAACAATGTAGTTATTAATAAGAAGAGTTGAAATTAATGTATGCAAGATTTCACAGCTCTAGTATCACTCCTTCATAGTCCTCTTATGAAAATTTCAGCCCTCCCTCGTACCTGAAAAGAAACAATGTAGTTATTAATAAGAAGAGTTGAAATTAATGTATGCAAGATTTCACAGATCTAGTATCACACCTTCATATTCCTCTTATGAACATTTCAGCCCTCCCTCGTACCTGCAAACAAACAATGCAGTCATTAATAAGAAGAGTTGAAATTAATGGAAGCAAGATTTCACAGCTCTACTATCACTCCTTCATAGTCCTCTTATGAAAATTTCAGCCCTCCCTCGTACCTGAAAAGAAACAATGTAGTAATTAATAAGAAGAGTTGAAATTAATGTATGCAAGATTTCACAGATCTAGTATCACTCCTTCATAGTCCTCTTATGAAAATTTCAGCCCTCCCTCGTACCTGAAAAGAAACAATGTAGTTATTAATAAGAAGAGTTGAAATTAATGTATGCAAGATTTCACAGCTCTAGTATCACTCCTTCATAGTCCTCTTATGAAAATTTCAGCCCTCCCTCGTACCTGAAAAGAAACAATGTAGTAATTAATAAGAACAGTTGAAATTAATGTATGCAAGATTTCACAGATCTAGTATCACACCTTCATAGTCCTCTTATGAAAATTTCAGCCCTCCCTCGTACCTGAAAAACAATGTAGTTATTAATAAGAAGAGTTGAAATTAATGTATGCAAGATTTCCACCAGCTCTAGTATCACTCCTTCATAGTCCTGTAGAGAACAAAGCCCCTCCCTCGTACCTGAAAAGAAAACAATGTAGTTATTAATAAGAAGAGTTGAAATTAATGTATGCAAGATTTTACAGATCTGAAGTATCACACCTTCATATTCCTCTTATGAACATTTCAGCCCTCCCTCGTACCTGCAAACAAACAATGCAGTCATTAATAAGAAGAGTTGAAATTAATGGAAGCAAGATTTCACAGCTCTTTCTACCTCACTCCTTCATGGTCCTCTTATGAAAATTTCAGCCCTCCTCGTACCTGAAAAAGAAGCAATGTGGTAATTAATAAGAAAGGTTGAAATTAATGTATGCAAGATTCACAGCTCTAATATCACTCCCTTCATAGTCCTCTTATGAACATTTCAGCCCTCCCTCGTACCCACAAAAAACAAACAATGTAGTAATTAATAAGAAGAGTTGAAATTAATGCCCCCATGCAAGATTTCACAGCTCTAGTATCACTCCTTCATAGTCCTCTTATGAACATTTCAGCCCTCCTCATTGCCACAAAGCAAACAATGCAGTTATTAATAAGAAGAGTTGAAATTAATGTATGCAAAGTTCCCACCAGCTCTAGTATCACTCATACATAGTCCTCTTATGAACATTTCAGCCCTCCTCGTACCTGAAAACAAACAATGTAGTAATTAATAAGAAGAGTTGAAATTAATGTATGCAAGATTTCACAGCTCTAGTATCACTCCTTCATAGTCCTCTTATGAACATTTTCAGCCCTCCCTCGTACCTGAAAACAAACAATGCAGTTATTAATATGACCAGTTGAAATTAATGTATGCAAGATTTCACAGCTCTAGTATCACTCCTTCATAGTCCTCTTATAGACATTTCAGCCTCACTCGTACCTGAAAACAAACAATGCTTGGTAATTAATAAGAAGAGTTGAAATTAATGTATGCAAAGATTTCACAGCTCTAGTATCACTCCTTCATAGTCCTCTTATGAACATTTCTAAAGCCCTCCCTCGTACCTGAAAACAAACAATGTAGTAATTAATAAGAAGAGTTGAAATTAATGTATGCAAGATTTCACAGCTCTAGTATCACTCCTTCATAGTCCTCTTATGAACATTTCAGCCCTCCCTCGTACCTGAAAACAAACAATGTAGTAATTAATAAGAAGAGTTGAAATTAATGTATGCCAAGATTTCACAAGCTCTAGTATCACTCCTTCATAGTCCTCTTATGAACATTTCAGCCTCCACCTCGTACCTGAAAACAAACAATGCAGTTATTAATAAGAAGAGTTGAAGTGTGTACAGATTTCACAGCTCTAGTATCACTCATACATAGTCCTCTTATGAACATTTCAGCCCTCCTCGTACCTGAAAACAAACAATGCAAGTTGTTAATAAGAAGAGTTGAATTAATGTATGCAAGATTTCACAGCTCTAGTATGTCCTTCATAGTCCTCTTATGAACATTTCAGCCCTCCCTCGTACCTGAAAAGAAACAATGTAGTAATTAATAAGAAGAGTTGAAATTAATGTATGCAAGATTTCACAGATCTAGTATCACACCTTCATAGTCTATGAAAATTTTATTCCCCTCCCTCATTACTAAAACGAAACAATGTAGTTATTAATAAGAAGAGTTGAAATTAATGTATGCAAGATTTCACAGCTCTAGTATCACTCCTTCATAGTCCTCTTATGAAAATTTCAGCCCTCCCTCGTACCTGAAAAGAAACAATGTAGTTATTAATAAGAAGAGTTGAAATTAATGTATGCAAGATTTCACAGATCTAGTATCACACCTTCATATTCCTCTTATGAACATGTCAGCCCTCCCTCGTACCTGCAAACAAACAATGCAGTCATTAATAAGAAGAGTTGAAATTAATGGAAGCAAGATTTCACAGCTCTACTATCACTCCTTCATAGTCCTCTTATGAAAATTTCAGCCCTCCCTCGTACCTGAAAAGAAACAATGTAGTAATTAATAAGAAGAGTTGAAATTAATGTATGCAAGATTTCACAGATCTAGTATCACTCCTTCATAGTCCTCTTATGAAAATTTCAGCCCTCCCTCGTACCTGAAAAGAAACAATGTAGTTATTAATAAGAAGAGTTGAAATTAATGTATGCAAGATTTCACAGCTCTAGTATCACTCCTTCATAGTCCTCTTATGAAAATTTCAGCCCTCCCTCGTACCTGAAAAGAAACAATGTAGTAATTAATAAGAACAGTTGAAATTAATGTATGCAAGATTTCACAGATCTAGTATCACACCTTCATAGTCCTCTTATGAAAATTTCAGCCCTCCCTCGTACCTGAAAAGAAACAATGTAGTTATTAATAAGAAGAGTTGAAATTAATGTATGCAAGATTTCACAGCTCTAGTATCACTCCTTCATAGTCCTCTTATGAAAATTTCAGCCCTCCCTCGTACCTGAAAAGAAACAATGTAGTTATTAATAAGAAGAGTTGAAATTAATGTATGCAAGATTTCACAGATCTAGTATCACACCTTCATATTCCTCTTATGAACATTTCAGCCCTCCCTCGTACCTGCAAACAAACAATGCAGTCATTAATAAGAAGAGTTGAAATTAATGGAAGCAAGATTTCACAGCTCTACTATCATGTCATAGTCTTATGAAAATTTCAGCCCTCCTCTGACCCTGAAAAACAATGTAGTAATTAATAAGAAGAGTTGAAATTAATGTATGCAAGATTTCACAGCTCTAATATCACTCCTTCATAGTCCTCACCATAGACATTCCAGCCCTCCCTCCGTGCCTGAAAACAAACAATGTAGTAATTAATGAGAAAGAGTTGGGGAATTAATGTGTACAGGGTTGCAATGTAATGTGTCCTTCACTGTAGTCCTCATGAACATTTCAGCCCCTCCCTCGTACTGCAAAGCCATTTAATGCAGTTATTAATAAGAAGAGTTGGGAGTGTGCCTTACAGATTTCCTGGCTCTAGTATCACTCATGCAATCCTCTTATGAACATTTCAGCATTTCCCTCGTACCTGAAAACAAACAATGTAATGAAATTATTAAGAAAGGTTGAAATTAATGTATGCAAGATTTCACAGCTCTGGTATCACTCCTTCACTTTTAAGTCCTCTTATGAACATTTCAGCCCTCCCTCGTGCCTGAAAACAAACATTGCAGTTATTAATATGACCAATGATTGAAATTAATGTATACAGATTTCACAGCTCTGGTATCACTCTGTAGTCCTCTTATGAACATTTCAGCCTCCCTCATGCACTGAAAACAAACAATGTAATTAATAAGAAGGGTTGAAATTAAAATGGCAACCCAGTTTTGCAGCTCTAGTATCACTCCTTCATAGTCCTCATATGAACATTTCAGCCCTCCACCTCCTTTTGAAAGCAAGCTTATTAGTAATTAATAAGAAGAGTTGAAATTAATGTATGCAAGATTTCTGACTCTAGTATCACTCCTTCATGGTCCTCTTGCTGAACATTCAGCCCTCTCGTGCCTGAAAACAAACAATGTGGTAATTAATAAAGAGTTGAAATTAATGTGCAAGATTTCACAGCTCTAGTATCACTCAACTGCTTAGTCCTCTTCCATGAACATTTCAGCCCTCCCTCATGCAGAAAACAAACAAACACGGTTATTAATAGGAAAGATTGATTAATGTGTACAGATTTCACAGCTCTGGTGTCATACTTCATGATACTCTTGGACTTGTTTTGACCCTCCTCATTACTGAAAACAAAACTAGTACAGTTATTAATAAGAAAAGGGGATTGAAATTAATGTGCAAGATTTCACAGCTCTGGTATCTATCCTTCATAGTCCTCTTCATAGACTTCTTCAGCCCCTCCTCGTGCACCTGAGAAAACAAACAATGCAGTTAGTAATAAGAAAGAGTTGAAATTAATGTGTAAAGTTGCAAGCTCTAAGTATCACTCCTTCATAGCCTCTTATGAACATTTCAGCCCTCCTCGTGCCCAGAAAACAAACAGTAAGTTATTAATAAGAGAGTTGGGGGTAATGTTATGCTGAATTTGCAGCTCTAGTATCACTCCTTCATGGTCCTCTTATGAACATTTCAGCCCTCCCTCATGAAAACAAACAAAATACGGTGTATCAGAAAGGGTTAGAATTAATGTGTACAAGATTTCACAGCTCTGTCACTCTTCATGGTCCTCTTTATAGACATTTAAATGCCTCCCTGTTTCTGAAAACAAACAATGCAGTTATTAATGAAAGAGTTGGAGAATTAATGGCAAAGATTTCACAACTCTAGTATGTCCTTTGAAGTCCTCTTGAACATTTCAGCCCTCCTGTTTTGAAAACAAACAATGTGGTAATTAATAAGGAAAGGATTGAAATTAATGTGCAAGATTTCACAGCTCTCCTTAACTCATGTAGTCCTCTTATGAACATTTATTTATATAATGCCTGAAAACAAACAATGCAGTTATTAATGAGAAAGTTGGAAATTAATGTGTGCAGTTTCCCAGCTCTAGTATCTGTCCTTCATGGTCTCTTATAGTTGTTTTCAGCCCTCTTATATTTTTTTCCTAAAACAAACAATCGTAATAATTCAACAAGAGGTTCAAAATTAATATTGTCTGAATTCTGCAACTCTCGTGTATCACTCCTTCCATGGTCCTCTTCCTGGACATTCAGCCTCCCTCCTTTTAAATAAACAAAGTAGGTTATTAATATGACCAGGTTTAATTAATGTGTAAGGTTGTGCAACTCTGATATATGTGCAGTCCTCTTATGAACATTTCAGCCCTCCCTCGTGCAGAAACAAACAATGTGGCCAGTGTGAGGATTGAGTGTGTGCAGAATTTCACAACTCTGGTGTCACTCACTTCACTGTGGTCCTCTTATGAACATTTCAGCCCTCCTCGTGCCTGAAAACAAACAATATGGTAATTAACTAAAGAAGAGTTGAAATTAATGTGTACAAAGATTTTACCGCTTACTATCACTCTTCCTGCAGTCCTCTTATGATTGTTTCAGCCCTCCCTCGTACCGAAAACAAACAAGTTATTAAGGGTTAGGGTAATGTATGGGAATTCACAACTCTGTTAATATGCTCCTTCTGGTCCTCATGAACATTTTAAGCCCTCCTCATTTTAAAAAACAACAATGTAGTAGTGTGAAAGAGTTAGAAATTAATGTGTGAGATTTTAGCTCTAGTATCATATTCATAGTCCTCTTGTGAACATTTCAGCCCTCCTCATTGCCTGGCTCAAACAATGTAGTAATTAATAAGAAAGAGAGTTGAAATTAATATGCAGATTTCTGACTCTAGTGTCACTCCTTCATGGTCCTCATATGGTTTTCGTTTCCAGCCCTCCCTCGTGCCTGAAAACAAACAATGTGGTAATTAATAAGAAGAGTTGAAATTAATGTTGTGAGATTTCACACAACTCTGGTATCACTCCTTCATAGTACTCTTATGAACATTTCAGCCATCCCTCGTACCTGAAAACAAACAATGCAGTTATTAATAAGAAGAGTTGAAATTAATGTATGCAAGATTTCACAGCTCTAGTATCACTCCTTCATAGTCCTCTTATGAACATTTCAGCCCTCCCTCGTACCTGAAAACAAACAATGCAGTTATTAATAAGAAGAGTTGAAATTAATGTATGCAAGATTTCACAGCTCTAGTATCACTCCTTCATAGTCCTCTTATGAACATTTCAGCCCTCCCTCGTACCTGAAAACAAACAATGCAGTTATTAATAAGAAGAGTTGAAATTAATGTATGCAAGATTTCACAGCTCTAGTATCACTCCTTCATAGTCCTCTTATGAACAATTCAGCCCTCCCTCGTACCTGAAAACAAACAATGCAGTTATTAAGAAGAAGAGTTGAAATTAATGTATGCAAGATTTCACAGCTCTAGTATCACTCCTTCATAGTCCTCTTATGAACAATTCAGCCCTCCCTCGTACCTGAAAACAAACAATGCAGTTATTAAGAAGAAGAGTTGAAATTAATGTATGCAAGATTTCACAGCTCTAGTATCACTCCTTCATAGTCCTCTTATGAACAATTCAGCCCTCCCTCGTACCTGAAAACAAACAATACAGTTATTAATAAGAAGAGTTGAAATTAATGTATGCAAGATTTCACAGATCTAGTATCACTCCTTCATAGTCCTCTTATGAACAACTCAGCCCTCCCTCGTACCTGCGAACAAACAATGCAGTCATTAATAAGAAGAGTTGAAATTAATGGAAGCAAGATTTCACAGCTCTAGTATCACTCCTTCAGAGTCCTCTTATGAACAATTCAGCCCTCCCTCGTACCTGCAAACAAACAATGCAGTCATTAGTAAGAAGAGTTGAAATTAATGTATGCAAGATTTCACAGCTCTAGTATCACTCCTTCATAGTCCTCTTATGAACATTTCAGCCCTCCCTCGTATCAGAAAAGAAACAATGCAGTTATTAATATGACCAGTTGAAATTAATGGAATCCAATATTTCACAGATCATGCATCAATTATTAATAGACAAGGAACTTTCTAGGCCAATCTCGTATCTGGAAATAAACAATACATTTATTAATAGGAAGAGTTGAAATCAAATCTTTCAAGATTTCACAGTTCTTGTATCACTCCTTCATCATCACACTATAAACTTTTTCAACCTATCCTCGTTTTTAAAAAGAAACAATACATTCATGAATAAGAAGGTCCTGGGAATGACGATAAACTGCATCCGGCAGCAAGGCCTCTGATTGGGCGGTTGTGAGGAGCATGGAATCACCTCTGTTGTTCCACCCTGACCTGGAGTGTTAGCCCATGTTAGAGTCCCAGATATGGGTAAATAGTTCACCCCTAAACTGGGTTCAAAACTGTTAGGGTGCCGCTCCTATTTGACTACAAATGGACTGTTCCCATTGATATATATAGCAATGGTGGATTCTCTACAAGAGAGTCGTACTGAGTCACTAGACTGACGACTCTACGACACTGTCAGCTCTCTGCCTTCGCGTAGAGGGCGCTCTCTGCTTCCGAGCAGAGAGCAATAACCCAGTCGTGGTTCCGCCGAAGGGTAGAACCACGACTGGGCAAAAATAGACAGACATTTTTTGGCCCGGCTATATGGCCGGGAATACCCACTATAAAATGACCATGTGTCACATCCAGCCTTGCGTGGGAAGGCTAGTAAATACAGTCGTACAGAGTCACTTGAGAGTCTCTAATGAGTTACTGAAGAGTCAGTGCGAGTCAGTGAAGAGTTAGTCACACTTCCGGAGGTGTACCGGAAGTAATCACGGATACACACGTCTTACGACGGATTGGACTCTTGTATCTTTCTATTGTAAATATTACTAATCACTTCTGTACATACTAACCGTCTTTCCGGTTAATAAGTTGTTAATAAGTTGTATTCCGCGGAATACAACTTATATTCTGATTCTGTTGTTGAGTTATTCATTTATACTTGGCGACATAACAAAAACACTATGAAATCATAAAAATACTCTTTTATAGAAATATATACATAAAAATAGACTTTTGTAGAAAAATATATATTTTGAAGGAAAAATAATGCCAACAATACATTTTAACGAAAAAAATTCTCAGCAAATCTTTTTTTAATCCGAAAATAGAAGACATTTTCAGTTTTCTAAAATAAAAAGAATAAAAACAAAAAAATTAAAATTAAAATATGACTAAATCAATCTTCTCACTATAACCGAACAAAAAAAAAATGAAAAAGAACCTTAAAATCCCAGCTTTTTGGCAATAAGCAGCCCACAGAGATTGATATGCCGTTCGTTAAACAAAAGTCAAACTCAAATATGAATAAGAAGAGTTGAAATTAATAAAATTCAAGATTTCCATCTCAAGGGTCACTTTTTCATAGTCAAACAATGAAAGTTTCAGCCCCTCCTCGTATCTGGAAAGAAGCAATGCCGAATGTTATTTTTAGTGGATAGTCGTATTTGAATGGACGCTCCGCTCTGATTTGACTCCATTAGATTTTTTTTTTCATGTGAACACATTTCTGTATGCAACCAAATCTAGTTCATTAGAAGATTTGAAAGATAAAATAACTAATGTGATTTTAGGCATTACTGTAAATCAGTTGGCAAATGTTTTCCGTGAACTGCAAAATCGTATTACCCTTTGTATTGCTAATGATGGAGGACATGTGGAAACTTAAATAAAATTTCAATAAAACCTTAAAAAATATAGATTTACTTCTTTCTAATCCTTTTTTGTAAATTATTTCTATCGAAAATGCAAATAAAATTATAAATTTTTTCTTAAAGTGCACACGAACATTATGGACACCCTGTATATTGTTTAACAGAAGAACAGAGCATTAACTCAAGTACAAGCATACACTAAAAATAACGTTTAAGTTATATATATATATATATATAAATAATCGGTTTTAATTTTAAAAATTGTGGGTTCATAAATTCCCTGCCACGTGAACGTTCAAATAAAACACCGTTACAAGAGCGTTGTTAAAAAGAAAAACGATAAACGGTAAAAGCAGTTTCTTAAAAATCGGCTGAAGACAACACTCATGGTAGAAACCTGGGTAGCGAAATAATTCATTTAAAAATGGAATATATATTACATGATATATATATATATATATATATATATATATATATATATATATATATATATATATATTTTTTTTTTTTAATTCAGATACTTCAATCCAAGGGAAAAAAGCAGAAAGGCAAATTCCAAAAACCCGATCCTAATTAATATTAAAAATTTTATTTTAATATTAAAAAATGATACAGGAAGAGAGCTCCATGTAATAAAATATTACAGAGCAAATATACATTAAAAAAGGATTAATTCAATGATGTTGAATGACCATTTCGATATGAAGATCCCCACGGGGGATAACACACCACCTCAGCAACAGAAAAATCCTTTCAAAAGGATTTTTCTGTTGCTGAGGTGGTGTGTTATCCCCCGTGGGGATCTTCATATCGAAATGGTCATTCAACATCATTGAATTAATCCTTTTTTAATTTATATATATATATATATATATATATATATATATATATATATATATATATATATATATCACAGAAGAGGTGAGTGATGAGAAAGTTGAACAAGTTACAAGGGAGTCTGAGACTGAGTAAGAAAAGGATGGGAATACAGGTGTGAAGAGGGTAGCATGAGAGTAGAGTGGAAAAGGAGAAAAACATGATACAAGTGTTGTCAAGGAATGGATGTGATTCAAGAAAATAAGAGATGGCAATTGACTTTGCATTTAAATTCTTGGAGATTGTAACTTTCAGGGAAGCAAGTATACGGAAGAGAATTCCACAGGCGGGAAGTACGAGCAAAGAAGCTACTAGAGTAGAAGTTGAGGTTACATTTGATTGGCTTCACTGTAAAAGGGTGGGATCTTGGTGCGAGTGGCTCGACTAAATTCATGCAGTGGAAACACCAGGGAGCGACGCTCATCGGAGCAGAGGCCGTGAAATTATTTGTAGAAGAGACAAAGAAAAGCATCATATATATATATATATATATATATATATATATATATATATATAGATATGTTTAAACGGTTATAAATTCATTCAGCCTCAACAGTTAAGACATTAAGGCAGCAGATACATGAAATATGACAAACATAAAGACCACATGCAACAAATCACAGCTCAAGCCCATAAATCTAGAATCTATAGAATCTATAGAAACTAGCATGGTCACAAAATGAGGAATCAGTTTATATATTGATTATAATATAGATTTGATCCCCCAATTTATATCCACATTATAATTTCCACCACTGCTGTTTATAAATCTTCTTCTATGTGCCCTGTCCCTTCAGGACGTAAGCGATCATGGCTTTCCACGTCTCCCTATCCCTGGTGGCTCTTAGCACGCTTTCTCTTGCTACACCACACAACCTCCGTTCTGCCATCCACCTGCTCAGGCCAGTCAAGTACGTTACTCACTGTTTCCCCCTGTCTCTCCTTCCCTCTATTTGACCTGTTAGTATCAGGTTCGCCAAGCCCTCCTTCCTCATTGCATGTCCCAGGAACTTCAGATGTCTCTTCCTGATGCTCAGTATTAATTTCCTTTTCGTTTCCCTCATTTCTAAGACCTCATCATTGCTTACATGCTTGGTCCATAATATTCGCAACATCCTTTTGTAGAACCACATTTCAGTTGCTTCAAGTTTTTCCTTCATCTGCGATGACATTGTCCAGCATTTACTGCCATATTGACAATTGACATCACATAGCAATCCAGTACTCTCTTCTTTGTTACTAGCGAAATTTTCCTGTATCTTAATACTCTACTCAGCTTCTGGAACGTGTCCTTCGCCATGCCAATTCGCCCCCGGAATCACAAAAAGATTAAAGGAAAAAAGACGTTACCCTTGATTTAATTAATAATGTTTACTCACGCTATGTAAAACATAATGCAGACCCTATCTCTATACATTCTAAATCTAATCCTAATCATTTATAATTAAACACATACCACATGTAGTAAAACACACACTACATGTAGTAAAACACATACCACATGTAGTAAAACACATACCACATGTAGGAAAACACAAAAAATAAACAACAATTCCTCAAGTGAATACATTTTCTATAAACAGTCATTACGACAATACAGCTCTAAAAACAGCGGTTGTAAATGCAATGATATTAAATATCATAAGCAAATTAATCATCCAAATAATTTGGTAAACTCGACCATTTAACCAAATGGTTAGTAACAATTTAGGTAATAAATTCCTTAACCTTGTTTGCCTGTTCGGTAATTACAGGGTTGTTTTGATAATACTTTTGCCTCTTTCTTATTTAAATATAAAACTAATATATATATATATATATATATATATATATATATATATATATATATAATGTGTCTATATATGCGTGTATTTTGTTTTTGTTTGTTTTAACTTTAGGGCACTGGGGTTTGTTTCAAATGGAAGGCCTCCTACTACCGTAAATTAGATCTGTTTTTGCGGAAATTTGACAGGGAAACGATTTGAAAATGTGATTCTTTTTATTTAAATATGAAACAATATATATATCATATTTAAATATGGAACAATATATATATATATATATATATATATATATATATATATATATAAGGGTACTTGATACAGAGTAGAGTTTAATCTATATAAATGCTTGAAGAGTGGGTTTTTTAATCTACGTGTTCTTTTACTTTTCTGTAATGTTATATATATATATATATGGGAATGAGCTGTAAAGAAGGAATATATATATATATATAATTGTGTATTTGTTCACCAATCGCTCTTTTATACATGTTTCATTTAAAACACGAAATACGAATTTGCACGAGATACTAGATTAGCAACTAGATCCCACCCTTTTACAGTGAAACCGATAAAATGCAGCCGTAACTTCTGCTCCAACAGTTTCTTTCCTCGCACTTCCCAACTGTGGAATTCTCTTCCAAACGATTGCTTCCCCGACGGCTACAATCTCCAGGAGTTTAAATGTAAGGTCAATAGACACCTCCTAACACACTAACCTGCTCCCATTCTATAAGCACTCTTCCCATCTGCCTAACCCTCATCCTCGCTATCCTTACTCATCTGTCACCTTCCTCCTGACATTCCCTATGTCTAACCACTCCTTCTCTTTACCTTCTCCTATGTAACCCCATGCGCAATAGTGGCAGTGGAATGCCTTGCTTGGGGTGAGATGATTTTAAAAAAAACTAAAAAAAACGACTGAATATGATTGTGGATAATTATTTTTTATTTATAAATTCCTTAACCTAGTTCACAAACTAATAACTGTCTCAGCAAAATTTTTAATAACAATACACTGAAACTTCGTTATAGCTGCACTGGAAATCTTGATATGAAAAATATATTTTAAAAAAACGCAATAAATGGATGTAATAAACGTTGTTTAACGAAAAAAGATAAAGTTTCTACTTTTAATACTCAAAAGATCAACTCTAAAATATCTACTTCTTCTATGGCCTTGCACATCTGCCTATTTCTGGTGGCTCTGAACACACTTTCCCCTGTAAAACCAAGCAACCCCCGTTCTATCATCCATCTGCTCAGGCCCTTCAAATATGTTATCCGCTGTCTGTTTCCCTCTTTATGGCCTGTTAGTATCACGTTCTCCAAGCTCTCCTTCCTCATTGCATGCCCCAAGAACTTTAGCTCTCTCTTTCCTTTTAGTTTCTATCCTTTCCAAAACCTCATCATTGCTCGCATGCTTGGTCCACGATATCCGCAGCATCCTTCTGTAGAACCACATTTCAGCTGTTTCCAGTTTTGTCTTCATTTTCGATGATATTGTCCAGCATTCACTGCCGTATTAAAGAACTGACATCACGTAGCAATCCAATACTCTTTTCTTTGTTTCTAGCGAAATGTTATTGTCTCTTAATACACTACTCAGCTCTCGGAATGCATCCTTTTGCTTTTGGATCTCAGGAATATAAATGTATGGAAACTGACGTGACCACAAAGTGAGGGATCAGTTTATATATTGATTGTAATATGGAACTGATCCCCCACTTTATATATAGCATACTTCTGTAGAACCACATTTCAGCTGCTTCAAATTTTTCCTTCATCTTTGATGATATTGTCCAGCATTCACTGCAATATTGAAGAACTGACATCACATAGAAATCTAATATTCTGTTCTTTGTTTTTAGTGAAATTTTCCTGTCTCTTAATACTTTACTCTGCTTCTGGAACGCGTCCTTCGCAATGCCAATTCGCCTTTGGATATCTGTGTCGCACTTTCCGACTTCTGTTAGAACACTTCCCAGGTATTTAAATTTTTGTACCTGCTTGATTTTAGTATCTCCCAACTGTATTTGACATTTTGGGCTGCTCTTTTTGCTGATGACCATGCATTCTGTTTTCTTGCAGTTTATTTGTAGTCCTTTTTTGTCACTCTCTTCAGCTATCTTCTGCAGGAGGTCTTGCAGTTTCCTTTCCGTGTCTGCAATCAGCACTGTATCATCTGCGTAACGTATGTTAATCAAATTGTGGCCTCCGATGACAAATCCTTGCATAACATCTAGGGTCCTCAAAATAGTCTCTCTATACAAGTTGAACAGATCCGGTGAAAAGACGCACTTTTCATTTATTTAAATATCTGATTCGTACAATCGATATTATATTATGAGCAGACTCAAATGGAATGACTATATCGAATCCATTGCTAAATCCGCTGCTATGAAAGTCGGTTCTCTGTGTAGGGCCCAGAAGTTTTTTCCGTCTAAATCTATCCTGCACATTTATAAATCTACCATCCGCCCGTGTATTGAATACTGCTGCCATATCTGGTCGGGTGCCCCTGCTGTTCTCCTCGGGCTTCTCGATAAGGTTCAGAGGAGGGTCTGTAATGTGATAGATACCGACTTGGCAGACCGCCTGCAGTCTCTCTCCCACCGGCGCGACGTGGCTTCCCTGTGTCTCTTCTATAAATACTTTCACGGCTTCTGCTCCGATGAACTTAGATCACTAGTGCCCCCTAAATACGAATTTGCACGAGATACTAGATTAGCAACTAGATCCCACCCTTTTACAGTGAAACCGATAAAATGCAGCCGTAACTTCTACTCCAACAGTTTCTTTCCTCGCACTTCCCGACTGTGGAATTCTCTTCCAAACGATTGCTTCCACGACGGCTACAATCTCCAGGAGTTTAAATGTAAGGTCAATAGACACCTCCTAACACAATAACCTGCTCCCATTCAATCAAACACTCTTCCCATCTGCCCAACCCTCATCCTCGGTATCCTTACTCATCTGTCACCTTCCTCCTGACATTCACTATGTCTAACCACGCCTTCTCTTTACCTTCCCCTATGTAGCCCCATGCGCAATAGTGGCAGTGGAATGCCTTGCTTGGGGTGAGATGATTAAAAAAAAACTATATTATTCAGTTAAGTAGCTAACTTAAAAATGCAAATATATTGACCGAAAACAAATATGGATTCCTTATTTTAATAACGTCTGCATAATGCAATCGACAACCTTTTTTGAGTAGACTAAACTATTTGATTGGATGTGCGATGTGGTGCAGTGAATATCAGCTCAGAATGAGAAATCAGGGAGCCGAGTTCGAATTCCAGTTGAATTGGTTACATTCACTTTCGCGTAAGCACCCTAGGGAAAACTATTAATCCGTCTCTTTCCCCTAAATAACAGTACAGATTGGGTTCTATAGCTTTGAAGACATCGCCCAGTTCGGGTTCTCCAAGCCCACCTTCCTCAGGAAATTTAGCTGTCGCTTTTCTTTTCGTTTCCATTCTTTCCAAAACCTCATCATTGCTCACATGCTCGATCCATGATATTCGTAGCATCCTTCTGTAGAACCACATTTCAGTTGTTTCAAGTTTTTTTTCTTCATCTGCGATGATATTGTCCAGCAGCCTCTACCATATTGAATAACTGACATCCAATAGCAATATTTTTTTTAATCATATCGCCCCGAGCAAGGCGGTAACACCACTGATGTGCAGGGGCTACATAAGAGTAAAAGCACTAGATAGAAGAGAGTGAAGAGAAGGACAAACCATTTAGAAAGGAGCAAGAAAAGGGAGGGAATACAGGTGTGAAAGGTGCAAAGGTGGAGAGAAAGGAAAGGATGTGCAGGGTGGTGAGGAAAGAACTAGGATCAAGTGGTTACGAGATGAGTATTGACCTTGCATTTGAATTCCTGGAGGTTGTGGCCGCCAGGAAAGCAAGAATAAAGAAGCGAGTTTCACAGGCGGGAAGTGCGAGGAAAGAAGCTGAAGTAGTAGAATCCAGTAATATCTTCTTTGTTTCTAGCAAAATAATGTAGGCAAAAACAAAATAATCCAAACCCCTGAGCTTGACAGGAGGGAAATATATTATAGAATTTATTTTATTCTATATAGGCCCTTTTTTCTTTTCTTTCTTACAGTTTTATCTGTATTTTTTTCTTCATTTTGCCTATTTTTAGTTTTGTGTATTTTGTGTGTGTATTATGACTTCATTTTAATTTTCAAAAATTGAATTGCAATAATCAATCGTTATCTACTGTCTTCTTGATTTCACTTCTATTTCTCCCGTCTCGTTATTAATATTTATCTATTGCCTTATTCTTTCACGGATGTGCGTTGTGGTGCAGTGGATATCGGCTCGGTACGAGAAATCGGGGATCCGAGTTCGAATTCCAGTTGAAGTCACTGCATTCACTTACGCGCAAATACCCTTCGGAAAGGTATTAATCCGTCTCTTCCTTCCAGTTATGGGTTAAATAACAGGACAGATTGGGTTCTATAGCCTTGGTCGGCAACCAGTCTACCGCAGAAAGCAATGGCAAACTACTGCGGGATAATCTTCTGCCCAGTCAGTCATGTCTCGAAAAAGACATGATCGCTCAAGCGTGTATCACGTATGGCACTTAACTGACTGACTATTCTTTCACACTTAATAACCCTTGTCTTTTAATGACTTTACGGCCTTGTATGCGGTGATATGGTCAAAAATGGATGTGCGTTGTGACGCAGTGGATACTGCTTCGGAACGAAAAATCGGAGAGCCGAGTTCAAATTCCAGTTGAATTCGTTGTATTCACTTACACGCAAATACCCTTAAGTAAAAGTATTAATCCGTCTCTTCTTCTTCTAAAATTAGGTTCTATAGCCTTGGGTGGCAACCAGTCTACCGCAGAAAGTAATGGCAAATTACTACGGGAAAATCTTCTGTCTAGTCAGTAATGCCTCTTTTTCATGTATGGCACTTAACTGGCTGAATGAAGATAATAGTCGGAAACATAAGTAGCTTCTACTGAGCAAAAAGTGAGGGATCAGTTTTTTATTGTTATTAAGTAATAAACTTATCCCCCACTAATTACTACTTATTAATACAATCCGTCTCTTCTCCTTTCATCTATAGTTTAAAAAGCAGGATAGAAAATCTTCTGCCCAGTCAGTCATGTCTCTTTAGAGACATGATCGCCCAAGCGTGTATCACGTATGGCACTTAACTGACTGAATGATGATAATAGTCGGAAACATAAGTAAAGCTTCTACTAGGCAAAAAGTGGGGGATCAGTTTTCTATTGTTATTAAGTAATAAACTGATCCCCGACTAATTACTACTTTTTGATACAATCCGTCTCTTTTCCCTTCAGCTATAGTTTAAAGAGCAGGATAGAAAATCTTCTGCCCAGTTAGTCATGTCATTTTTGAGACATGATCGTTGAAACATGTGTCACGTATGGCACTTAACTAGCTAATCTTGATAAATTTCTTGAATAGCAGGACTGATTGGGTTCTATAGCTTTGTTTGGCAACCAGTCTACCGCAGATAGTAATGGCAATTTACTGCGGGAAAATCTTCTGCCTAGTCAGTAATGTCTCTTTTGGGACATGATCGCCCAAGCGTGTATCACGTATAAGTGACTGACTTATAGTTAAAAATAATGTTGAAACGGTCTCTTAATAAACAAATATTGCTTACGCAGAAAATATATTTTTCGGATTTACATTTTGTTGTTAGTCGAAAAGGAATGCCTCACGCACCGCCCCATCTGAACAAGGAAAAAAAAAAGAATGAAGATAGAAGTTATTTAATTTTCAAGACTTGACGAGTACGGAAGAAGAAGAAGAAGAAGAAGAAGAAGAAGAAGAAGAAGAAGAAGAAGAATGCGAGGCAAAAAAGGCGTATAAGCAAAGAGACATATGAATCTTGAAGGATGGTAATTCCAAATTCTTTCTGGAGCGTTTATAAATACGGTCCCTGACTGATGGACACCAAGACAAAACTAAAAGAAAAAAAAAAGAAAACAAATAAATAAACAAATTCACAACTGACGGATATACGTTGACACACAGACAGACGGAAGCAAGGACTGAAGCTTGTGTTATGAAGTGGGAATAAACGTTTATTCATTCAACGATACTTCAAGTTAGCTACATTATCAGAGATATGGCCTCGTCAATTATCACGAGGCATTTCGCTTTAGATATACTTATTTGCCTTTTCGGTAAGTACAGGTTTGGTTTGATAATACTTTTGCCTCTTTCTTATTTAAATATAAAACTAATATATATATATATATATATATATATATATATATATATATATATATATAATGTGTTTATGTATATGCGTGCGTTTTGTTTTTGTTTATTTTTTTTTTACTTTAGGGCACTGGGGCTAACATTATTTCAAATGTAAGGCCTGCTACTATTATAAAGTAGGTCTGTTTTGGGGAAGATTTGACAGGCAAACGATTTGAAAATTTTATTCTTTTTATTCAAATATGAAACAATATATATATATATATATATATATATATATATATATATTAAGGCTTAAGCTCTACGATATCGAACACTCTTTACTCTTTAGAAAAGTAAGTGCTTGAACAGTGGTTTTTTTTAATCTACGTGTTCTTTCACTTTTCTATATATATAATGTTAACATATGTTATATGTTATAGTAATGTTATATATATATATATATATATATATATATATATATATATATATAAACATATGGGAATGAGCTTTAGCGAAGGAATATATATATATATATATATATATATATAATTGTGTACTTGTGCAGCAATACCTCTTTTATACATGTTTCATTAAAAACGACATTTTTTGTATTTTTCTTAATTCTAATCAGTATTTTTCTATTTTTTGTTAACTTTCAACACTCCATTTCCACACACACACACACACTCACACACACGCACACACACATATATATATATATATATATATATATATATATATATATATATGTAATGTCTTTATGTATATGCGTGCGTTTTGTTTTTGTTTATTTATTTTTTACTTTAGGGCACTGGGGCTAACATTATTTCAAATGTAAGGCCTGCTACTATCATAAAGTAGGACTGTTTTGGGGGAGATTTGACAGGGAAACGATTTGAAAATTTTATTCTTTTTATTCAAATATGAAACAATATATATATATATATATATATATATATTAAGGCTTAAGCTCTACGCTATCGAACACTCTTTAGTCTTTAGAAAAGTAAGTGCTTGAACAGTGGGTTTTTTTTAATCTAGGTATTCTTTCACTTTTCTATATACATAATGTTATAACACATGTTATATGTTATAGTAACGTTATATATATATATATATATATATATATATATATATATATATATATATATACATACACATATGGGAATGAGCTGTAACGAAGGAATATATATATATATATATATATATATATATATATATATATATAATTGTGTACTTGTGCAGCAGTCTCTCTTTTATACATGCTTCATTAAAAACGACTTAAAATGTTTGTGGATAAGTTTTTTTCTATTTTTTTTTTAAATTCTAATCAGTATCTTTTTTTCTTTTTTTTTTTTTTGTTAACTTTCAACAATCCATTTCCATATAAGAAAAACTAAGACAGACGCGTTATTTCATGGTAATTCGGAAGTCTAGGCCTATTTCAGGCGAGCCATCTTCAGCTTCCTTATTTTATTCAACGAAGGATTCTCCATGAATCCATTCATGTAGAATCCTTCGTTGAATAAAGACGGAAGCTGAAGATGGCTCGCCTGAAATAGGCCTAGACTTCCGAATTACCATGAAATAACGCGTCTGTCTTAAGTTTTCTTATATTTGCTCTATATGTATTTATATGCATATATGTTTAGAGCTCTTGTAGAGAGTTATCCTACCATTATATGTGAGGGATACTCCTTTGGATTCTTCTATGACTATCAAGGCTTTTATCGATGATTTTCAAAGCTTTTATCGCTATTATATATATATATATATATATATATATATATATATATATATATATATATATATACATATATATATCGCAACAGCGATAAAAGCCTTATAATCTGCATTCTCATATCCACTAGGGCTCAAACACTAATATCTGCTGGGGTTCACGCTGGTGTTTGGTACGAACAAACAAACACACAGATACACTAGCAAACGCACACACACAACATACACGCAAATACACAGATGTATATACACACACACATAGTTATAGATGAAACATGGCATTTATAAAGATAATACACGACTAAATATATACACATACACACATATACACGCATAGAGACACACGAACGCAAACACACACATAAATACACTCGCACAAACACGCACATAAACATACTCGTACATACACGTACATATAAATATATTACAATTATTAATATTATATATGAATTAACGCACACGTGCTCACACAGAAAAACACAAGTATATACACACCGATGAATATATATATATATATATATATATATATATATATATATATATATACACATATATTAAATTAAAATATATGACAATTAAGATTATATACGAATATAAATTCACACACACACACATACAAGCACACACGTGCCCGAAAACAAACACACATAAATACTTTCATACACAGACACATATATACATTAGATATACATATATGTTTTTCAGAATATATACGCATAAACGTACATATAGGCGCAAAGACATACACACTCAAATGTATATATAAACACACTGACATACATACATATGTTAATGTATTACAATTATTAAACATTTATATTAATAAATAAATAAATTTATATTAATAAACACACGCACATACACTTACACACACAGTATCACACACATTAAATACAGGGAAAGTATTAAGATTAATTTCTAATAAATACACACGCACCCACTCAAACTCACATATGAATATACATACACATATATTAAACGAGGTGGTGTAATGGTTAGCAAACTTGTCTCGCTAGAATCATTAAAATTGAGTAGTGAGTTTGATCCTCATTGGGTGTCCCCTACTTTCGGCCTTGTGCCACATCTAAACTGCGCTTAGAAAATCACTATATTAAATATATGACAATATACATCTGTGTGTTTAGAAAATAAATTACTTTGCAGTCGTATACACACATATTAATTATATGACAATGTCAAAAGCTTTAATTTTTCAAAATTTCTGGGGAAAAAAACGGATTTTATTTCAACCAAATTTAAATTCTCGCGACAGAACGAGATTTACGTTATGCATAGGAAAGCTCCATTATTTTTTTTTTTTTTTTTTACACTAAATGTATCATGTTTGTTTGTTTGTTTGTTTGTTTGTTTGTTTGTTTGTTTGTTTGTTTTTAATAATACTTCACTAATTTCAACTCAGTTTTTCAAAACCAGTTTAATAAGAACTTCGGATAGGCTAAAAAGTAACCTGGTCGTGTATTAAATCACGGGATTCGGCACATTTAATCTATCTTTGAGTAAATTATTTTTCTTTTCTTTTTTTTAACAAAGTGTCATTTTCAAGGTCAACTTTGGGACAACAAATATATCGGTCACACACACGCACATATATAAAATTTTCTATTTGGGTAGCAATCCCTCTTTTATACAGGTGTCATTAAAAACGACTGACGGACTGTGGCTAAGTTTTTATTTAATTTTTCTTGTTTTCTCATAATTTTCTTCTTTACTATTATGTAGAAATTGTCAAGATTTTGTAAGTTCGATAGCATGGTTTTATTTTTTGCTTTTAACTGAATGCATGGATTTTTTTATAAATGCATCTCGAATTATAGGTATACTTTATTTTCAAAACACGATCAGCATATTGTGGCCGTGTTTATAGCTGACGTCATTCAGTGTTGGATTTTTATTTTTTCCATTTTAATGCTTCCATTATTCTTAGCTTTTTTCTACATGTGGATGAGGCTAATATTTTTTATTTTATTTCTTTTTAATCATATCACCGCGAGCAAGGCGGTAACGCCACTGATGTGCAGGAGGCTACATAGAAGCGAAAATATTGGAAAAAAGAAAACCGGAAACCGCATCCTAAACAGGAAACAAGGGATGAGCCTCTTCATCTGTTCAATAGACGTGGGTGGAGTGTGAACCGGACGATAGTTTAGTCTATCTACTCCAACATTTGAATTGTTAACGAGCATATTACGGATGGCGTTTGTTAGGTCTCCTTGTGTGTTTAAATGAAACCGAATTGAGCGATGGTCAGAGAGATGTAACGTGAGTCGTCTCGATAGACATGTAGTATATCCGAATTAATTATTTATGGTTTAATCAGGAATACAAACATTCATTAAAATATATATATATATATAATTTTAAAGAATATATACTAATAAACGCACACATAAATGCATAGACATACACACTCAATTGTATATATAAACACACTGACATACACATATATATTAAATGTATTACAATTATTAAAATTTTATATTAATAAACCCACACATACACTTACACACAGTGTACATACACATTAGATACATATATACATTAAATATATATATATCCTTATAAATATATATAAGGATGTTATGTTTTCAGTCTCGCACGTCACATAATAGTTTTAAAGAATGTTCCTGTTAAAAAAACACAAAATAAATTACTTTACAGTGAAAACATGAAGTTAAAAGAACAATATCGGAAAAATAACATCCTTAAGAATGGCCAGTAAACTGGTTGAAAGCGTTTGAAAAGTTAATAATTATCGAACACTTTTAATTTCCTTATCTCCACCAAAAAAAACATGTAAGAATACTGAAAAAATTAAATTAAAAATTGTTAAAATCTTGCTTGTCATTTTTTAACAGAATATATATATATATATATATATATATAGCCGGTAACGCAAGTATAGTTTTTACCTTTTCGGTTTCGTCAGGTGATTTGTTTCGCCTGACGAAACCGAAAACGTCGAAACCATGGTCGCGTAACTGGCTGATCTTCCCTACCTAAATATCTAAATGCATTACATATTTTCTTTCAAACATGTATTGAGTACTTTCTAATACAAAATTAAGACTAAATATATATATATACAATGCTATAATGCTCGATTTTATATTGACAGATTAAAAATATATGACAGATTAAAAATATATGACGCCATATATATATATATATATATATATATATATATATATATATATACTGGTTTAATTTTATTAACGTCCAAACACTAATTAATTAAACAATCTACATATATATATATATATATTAAATTCATTGTCTCTTATATTTAACAGTATATGTGTATATATATATATATATATTTATATATATACTGTTAAATATAAGAGACAATGAATGTCTATTATGTTTAATAATGAGCCGTTCTAAACATCGTACTTTGGCTTTAATTTCAGGTGAAAATAAAGACAAAAATTCTCCAACATTTGGATAATTTTTTATTAAGTTGGTTCTAAGCTTTTGGCTCTCGGATGATTTTTTTTATCTTGTGTTGACATAAAACTTTACTAAGCAACGATAACAGTTACCAAATAGCAGACGCAGTTCGTAAAATTGTAATGCGGTTCTATGACGTCATACCGCGTGAGAGCTCGAAATGTTAACAGAACCATATATTTAAATGCAATGTAATTTTCACCTGAAACTAAAGCCAAAATACGATGTTTAGAACGGCTCATGATTAAACATAATAGACATTCATTGTCTGTTATATTTAACAGTATATGTTTAGATAATTATCTGCTGCCTCGATACACTAAATATATATATATATATATGTATGTATGTGTGTGTGTCAAGAAAAAGCTTATGAAAACGGGTGTCTTGTTAACACGCTGCTTTCTCAATAATAATAACAATAATCTTCTCTAGTATAATACGGACTGTTATATATATATATATGTATATATGAATAGACATAGATAGATAGATAGATAGATAGATAGATAGATAGATAGATAGATAGATAGATAGATACGAAATGTTTCACCTGAAAGACTTGGGGATGGGGAATAGCAAAAAAAAAATGTGTCATTTAAAAACTAAAACTGTTCCTGTTGTGGTTGGAGCTTTTAATTCAATAACAAGATACCCAGGAAATCTTAAAATAGTTTCTAGCAAGCATAACCCAGATCCTACTAAGTGCTTTGTCCATCTGAATTCTTTTCTTTTTTACCAGTAGCTGTGATTTGTTTAATTAAAAGGAAGCGACAAAGAAAAACTTGGCCTGTCCTTGGCCACTGACATGCAATTCTAAACAATTTCAGGCCAAAAAGTATGTTTTTTTTTTAAAACTAATACTAATAAGAATAATAAAAGAATAAATGATGAATGTTTAGAACCAGTTTCGTTAATCTTCGTTAATTTCCGTAAAATTTTTACATTTCTTGACATTACGATACATTTAGGAGCAGATCTAAACTTATTTATAAATGAAAGTTTGTCTCTGTGTGTGTGTGTGTGTGTGTGTGTGTCTGTGTGTGTGTGTGTCCGTTACCTATAGACTCCGAAACGGCAGAAGCGATTTTCTTGAAAATTTACACAATTGTATTATAAGAGTCTGCGATTGTTCTTAGCTAGATTTTGTGTCGAGGTACCCCAGATAAATATCGAAAATCGATAATCGAAAAAATCGAGATATAGAAAAAATGGTCCGATTCGTTGGTCGAGAGGTCTAAGACGCGCCAGTTCAATTTGTGGCTTCCCCTATGTGGACAGGGGTCGCAGGTTCGAATCCTATCGAAAAACACATTTTCGTAACAAAAATTGATCGTAAATAATCAGGCCGGTGGAAATAAATATATAATACTGTTTGATTATCTACTTAAATACGAGTACCGATCAAAAATAATGTTCAAACAAATCATTTCAAATTTTCGGTTGTTTATAACAGATTTCGTTAATCTTCGTTATATATATATATAGTTTTAAGGTGTGCTATATTCCTAGGATAAAGTGCTCAATATCAGAGATAGTGCGTATGTAAATATAAAAGCGAACATTATACACTCAGAGGCGACAGACTATTTTCTACTGGGATTGCACCTAGTATGAGACATGTTGACTCTGAGTGTTGACTTCAATGTTCACTCATATATATATATATATATATATATATATATATATAAGAAAAGTTCGAGAAGCCGTGAAAGTTTTGTTTAAAGTGTAGATTTATTGTTGCTATTATTATTAATGATACTTGCTTTTTGTATGATATATTAAGTGTCCATAATGGTATTTGTGTCGCTACATGTGTTTCGAGTCTAAATTGACTCTCTTCAGGAGAATAACTTTGTGACTTCACATATCGACATCCGTTTGTTTTTTCTATTGGCCAAGGTATCGTGTATAAATAGATAAATCAATTGGTGGGCAGGTCAGAGAGTTCATATGTGTTCGTGCGTGTTGGACTTTTTTCACATTCGTACGTTAAGTTTCTCCTGTCACATTGTTGACTCTAGAAAATTTTTTCGCTGACTTGCGAAATTTGATTTCGTTTTTATACTTCAAAATTGTTTTCAGCGACTTTGATTCGTTCTATGAGTCATGTGGTTCTTTTTTGTTGTTTTGGGAATACTATTTAAATTTAGTGTGTGTGTGTGAGTCTGTGTGTGTGTGTGTGTGTGTGTGTGTGTGTGTGTGTGTGTGTGTGTGTGTGTGTGTTTCGTGTTTGAATTTTGTGTGTCCGTGTGTGTCTCTTAGGTTTTTTATGTTGTTTTGTTGAGGCCATGCTTGTATTTTTTTTATAAATATTACTTCCTGTATCATGAGTGTGTCATAATCTGCATTTTGGTAGATTGGTATTACTCTGAATTTACCTCCACTAGATTCGTGTAAATGTTGGGAGACGTACAATTTCCTGTTATTGGCGAGTTTAATGTTACTTCTGTGCAGGGCTATTCTTTTATTCAGGCCTTGTGTCGCCCCCACGTATATTTTTGCTCATTCATCGCATTTTAGAGCATAAGTTACTTTTTTAGAGTTGCAGCTCAGATCTGTTTTATTTAAATTTGAATGTAGATGTGTTTGCGAACATCAAGTTCATTAGGGTGACAATAGCGAGACAGCGACGGCTCAGTTAATTAACGAGACAATAGCAAGGCAGTCTCTGCTCAGTTCATTACTACTATGGGTTTTTCTGTCTGGTTTTACTTCTGTATCTTTTTCCTTGATATAACAGCAAGGCCGTGGATGTTTAAAATCAGAGTTTCCCTTCCTCTAGATAAGCTGCCTTCCAGGGCTGACGAGTTCTGTTTACCTGAAGCTGCTGGTTATGTGGCGCCTGTTGTGCGCCTTCACGCATTTTCTGGTTTGGGGCTCGGCTTACTTTTTTCTTTTTTTTTTAATCATTTCACCCCGAGCAAGGCGGAAATGCCACTGATGTGCGCGGGGGGCTACATAACTGTAAAAAGATTAATTAGAAGAGAGTGAGGGGTGCAAACCAGTGAGAAAGGAGCAATAGAAAGATGAGAATGCAGGTGTGATGACAATTACATTGGTGGAGACAAGGGAAGGATATACGGGGTGGGGAGAGAGCTAGAGTCCAGTATCAATAATTGTTAATAAATAACAGATTGAAACCCGACCGAATTTTTTTTAATCGTATCACCCCAAGCAAGGCGGTAATGCCACTGATGTGCAGGGGGCTACATAAGTGTAAAAAGATTAATTAGAAGAGAGTGAAGAGGAATACGAATCAGTTAGAAAGGAACAAGAGAAGGATGGGAATACAGGTGTGATGACAGTTGCAAAGGTGGAGAGAAAGGAAAGGATATACGGGGTGGGGAAAGAACTAGAGTCAAGTGGTTAATAGATGAGTATTGACATTGCATTTAAATTCCTGGAGGGTGTAGCCGTCAGGAAAGCAAGAATCTGGGAGCGAATTCCACAGGCGGGAAGTGCGAGAGAAGAAGCTGCAGGAGTAGAATTGTCGTCTGCATTTGGCTAACCTAACTGTGAATGGGTGGGACCTAGTTGCCAGTCTGGTTGCACGAGTAAACACCTGTTGAGGAGGCACCAGCGAATTAAGTTCGTCCGAGCAGAAGCCATGAAAGTATTTATAAAACAGACAAAGGGAGGCTACATTGTTTTTGAAATTAATTACCTTTCCAGAATCCAGTATCAATAATTGTTAATAAATAACAGTTTCATTCATAAGATGTGGTATTTTGAGTCACGATTTATTCGAACCAAGCCTAAAAAAGCTTGAAGAAATGTTTAACTATCAATTATAAGAAGACACAATATTTGATCATTAACAAGAACAATAGACCAGAATGCAAATTATGAATGGGAGAGTCGTCTTGAGTATAAACTACATACGGGAGTAAAGTCTCTGATCGGACGGTTTTGAGGAGAGTCTAACCATCTCTTAATTGCTGTTGTCCCCAGGTCCACCCTGACCCGGAGTGGTAGCACCTGTTAGGGTCCCAGCTATAGGCAATACGAGAACCCTCAAACTAGATTCAAAGAACTGAATGTATAGATCTGTTTTTAAAAAATTAACAGCAACACATTTTCATAAAAAGAAGATTACTAATGCTCCCAATTAATACTCCTAATTAAATAACCAATGAGGAGTTGATATGGCATTAAACAAAAATAAATAAATGAAAAAAAAGTAAGAATAGACTCAAATCCAAAATTTAACTCCCTGGGAATTTTTTTTTTTATTTTTTTTTAACAGACAACTCAAAATGTGTCACAAAAATCCAAAGATGTCTTAGAATAGCAAAAGACGTCCTATAAAAACTAAGCAAAGTATGAAGTAAAAGGAAAACTTCATCAGTAACAAAAAAAAAGTGGCAGTGGGTGCTGGACAAATTTGTCACGAATGAAGAGGAGACTTTTAAAACAACAGAAATACGTTTCAACAGATGAACGTTGTGAACACCCTGGAGGGAACATGTGAGGAAGGCGAAAGTTTTAATGAGATCGATAAAGACACTTGTACTTAGAAACAGAGAGTTAATATTTTTAAGATACGTCATGAGGAAAAATGGTTTGGAGAATTTTGCACTTACAGGACATATTGAAGGCAGGAGGGACAGAGGAAAACAACGAGTAGCCTAACAAGCCTGGGTAAATGGATAGCAGAACAGAGGCAGGGTGAGATAGTAAAGGGAAAAACAGTGCTTAAAGCTACAAAGGACAGGAATCTGTGGAGATCCATAATCACCTACCTAACAAGCTACTGTAAATTGATGGCAAAATAAGGATAGGAAGGACGCAAACATTACTAAAGTGCGACAATGAATAGGAAGTTGTGGAGATCCATGATTACCTATCTAACAAGCTTGTGAAAAGTGATGACAGAACAGGTATTGAGAAAAATATTAAGGAAACAAATATTGCTTTGAGCTACAAATGAAAGGAAGCTGTGGATGTCTGTAATGGGCCTACTTAACGACTTTGTTCAAATGGATGACAGAACAGGAAGTGGGGGCTAGTAGGTGCTTATAACGACAAATAATAGAAAGTTGTGGACAGCCATGATTACCCATGCAACAAGCTAGATAAATATATGGCAAATAGGGATATAAAGGACACAGAGATTGCTAAAGAGCAACAGAGGATAGTAAGCTGTGGAGAGCCATGCTCACCTACTTAACAAGCTAGGGTAAATAGATGGCAAAATCTAAACTTATTTATAAATGGAACTTAGTCTCTGTGTGTGTGTCTGTGTGTGTGTGTCCGTTACCTATAGACTCCGAAACGGCTGAACCGATTTTCTTGAAAATTTACACAGTTGTACTATAAGCGTCTGCGAGTGTTCTTAGCTAGGTTTTGTGTCGAGGTACCTCCGATAAATATCGAAAATCGATAATCGAAAAAATCGGGTTATAGAAGGAGTGGTCCGATTTTAATCAAATTTGATACACTCATAGACAAAGACATGCAGAAAATCGATAATATCGATAAGGCAAGATGTTTGTCTGTGTGTCTGTTTGTCTGTATGTCCCTTATACAAATCCACAATTTTTATCCGATTCTCACCAAACTTCCCACAAATATTTTTTAGGCTGAATCTGAGCTCCAGGACCATGGATTAGTTTTAAAGATTTCATTACACCCGAGCAAGGCCGGGCTATACTGCTAGTAGAAATAGGAAAACGCAAACATTGCTAAAGAGCGAAAATTGACTGGAAGTTGTGGAGAGCCAACATCACCTTCGTAACAAACAAGTGTGAATAGATGACAACATGAACACAAACATTGCTTAGAGTTACAAAGGATAGGTAGCTGTGGAGAGCCATGCTCACTTACGTAACAAGCTATTGCAATTAGAGAGGAAATAGGCGCAGGAAGGACAAAAATATTACTAAAGAGCGACAAAGGATAGGAAATTGTGGGGAGCTATGATCAACCACGCACTATAACTCACAAGAGAAGAAAGCTAAGAAGACAGGCAGACAACAATGAAGACACCGTGTAATGAAAGTAACGGCCACGCTTTTGATCCATCCACATTCGTGCGGGTGTCCCCCGCCTCGGCTCTCTCAAACCCACGTGGTCTCTTATCTTCATCAACAGTCTTCGCGATCTAATCAGCCCCCCAGATAGGTATTTATGGTGACGACACAAAAATTTTCATCTATCTTACCGATAAGCACGAACGTCAAACGCCATCTTCTGTCTTCCTGAGAACCGTTCCTCAAGTATTCTTTCGCCTCGTTAAAGCATTCACTTTTACACTCACTAAGAAAAAAGAGGCAAAAAGGAACAAAATTCAGAAAGACATAAAATGGCGATTAACGTTGCATTTATAGTTTTAAAAATTTTAGGTAGCAGGGAAGCAATTCTTCGTAAAGGACCTCTATAAGCTATAAGTGCGAGAATTGAAACTGTCAGAATAGAACTGGTTGTTTCATCTAGCTAATTCAACAGTAAAACAATGAGACCTAACTGCCAATCTAGTGGCGTGTTTAACTTTATGTAGACGAGGCAGTAAAGAAGATAGCGCATTAGAACAATTGCGATGAAAATATATATATATATTTTTTAATCATATCACCCCGAGCAAGACGGTAACGCCACTGATGCGAAGGGGGCTACGTAAGAGAGAAAAGATAGGAAAATAGAAAGCCGGAAACCACATCCTAAACAGGGAACAAGGGATGAGCCTCTTCACCTGTTCAAAAGACGTGGGTGGAGCGTGAACTGGGCGATAGTTTAGTCTATCTACTCCAATTGAAAAGAAATGAAAAAAGAAAAGAGTAAAAAGATAGGAAAATAGAAAGCCGGAAACCACATCCTAAACAGGGAACAAGGGATGAGCCTCTGCACCTGTTCAAAAGACGTGGGTGGAGTGTGAACTGGGCGATAGTTTAGTCTATCTACTCCAATTGAAAAAAAATGAAAAAGTAAAGAGTAAAAAGATTAGAAAAGAGAAAGCCGGAAACCACATCCTAAACAGGGAACAAGGGATGAGCCTCTTCACCTGTTCAATAGACGTGGGTGGAGTGTGAACTGGGCGATAGTTAAGTCTATCTACTCCAACTGAAAAAAAAATGAAAAAGAAAAGAGTAAAAGGTTGGAAAAGAAAAAGCCGGAAACCACATGCTATACAGGGAGCAAGGGATGAGCCTCTGCACCTGTTCAAAAGACGTGGGTGGAGTGTGTAAAACCAGAATGGACCTGTTCCTGAAGTCGAAATGCCAGGTCACAGTGGATAAGATTACCAACCATTCTTTGAATCCAGAATCTCGAGAGAGAACTGCAAATAAGAAAAAACATTATGGGAGCGCTCTTCAATGCACGAACAATTGGCAGGCTTATAAATGTGCAAGATTGGTTCAGACGAGAGAAATTGTTTGGTGTAACACCGGCAAACCAAATTCCTAACAGTCGAGCAAGAAAATGCTTCAATATTATCACTTCACGTCATGTCAATGAAAAACATGATTTCAAGAAGGCACAATAAGTTGCACTGCTGGAGCTTAATACCAGCCATGGTGATGTCAAGTAGAAAAGGTTTTTGCGTTTTTTGTTTTTTTTTTAATCATATCACGAGCAAGGCGGTAACGCCACTGATGTGCAGGGGGCTACATATGAGTGAAAAGATTGGAACAGAGAAATCCGGAAACCACATCCTAAACAGGGAACAAGGGATGAGCCTCTTCACCTGTTCAATAGACGTAGGTGGAGTGTGAACCGGGCGATAGTTTAGTCTATCTACTCCAATAGAAAAAAAAAGTAAAAAGATTGGAACAGAGAAAGCCGGAAACCACATCCTAAACAGGGAACAAGGGATGAGCCTCTTCACCTGTTCAATAGACGTGGATGGAGTGTGAACCGGGCGATAGTTTAGTCTATCTCCTCCAATTAATTATTGACAATAATAATAATAAACTCCAGTTTATTATTATTATTATTATTATTATTATTAATAGTAGTAGTAGTAGTAGTCAAGAAAAGGGCGCGATTTAAGAAAAGAAAACGTAAAGCGACAGTGTTTGAAAAAGTTCAACAATATTTCGACGGTATGTCTACCTTCTTCCCGTGACATTAAAAAAATTTTCTTTTCAAATACAAAAAAAAATATACATATAAATCTACAAAAAATTCATAAAGTCTTTGTCCAAACGTTGCTTGTCTTGAAATGAAAAAAAAAATAATAATGATAACTTCCGGGCCCGGAAGAAATATCAGAATGGCAAGAGAGTTCAATAAAAGTTATGCTAAGCTGTTTGATTGATTCCAGCAAGTAACTAACCAACTAATTGGAGTAGATAGACTAAACTATCGCCCGGTTCACACTCCACCCACGTCTATTGAACAGGTGAAGAGGCTCATCCCTTGTTTCCTGTTTAGGATGCGGTTTCCGGTTTTCTCTTTTCCAATCTTTTCACTCCTATGTAGCCCCCTGCACATCAGTGGCGTTACCGCCTTGCTCGGGGCGATATGATTAAAAAAAAAAACTAACTTAACTGACTGAATGAAGAAAGACGGTTTTGAAAATTTGATATTCACAGGACAGAATTAAAGAAATACTTTGGCGATACCTGACTGTATTTCGAGTATACAGGTTCCATGCGTTAAGAAAAGTCTTGGATAGTCTGCGAGTGAGTGTTGGAGAGATTATTATTGTGTCGTTTTAAATCATAATTCGATTTCTGCTATGGTTGCACTACCTACCAAATTTTCGGAAAGATCTAAGGCAGGTCATGGTGTGTTGATATAGTTACATTTTACATTTTTTTTATCTCCTCTAACATTTCTAGAGTTACATGGACAAAGTTCTTCTTAGTGTGTAGGCTGTACTTAACAAGACAATTTTTTGTATATCTCTTAACCTGGGGTTTCCAGAGATCCTTTCAATCTGTTGTTTTGTTCCATTTTTTATCATTCCAATGGCACCCACTACCACTGGCACGATTCTTGTTTTCAATTTCCACATTTTTTCTATTTCAATTTCCAGGTATTTATATTTTGACAGTTTTTCGAATTCCTTGGTTGCTATGTTACAATTCGCTGGACAAGACATATCAATAGGCAAGTTTTTTCTTTTTTGATTTTAACAATAATGTCCGGCCTATTTGCTTCAGTTTTTCCGTCTGCGTAGATGGTGTAATCCTATAGAATGGTGACATCTTCTGTTTCTGTAACCGGTGTTGGGTGATGTTCATCCCAGTGTTTGTTTACATATTTTCCATAGTGTTTGCATATTGTCCAATGCAAATATTGCCCCACTCTATCGTGACGGTTTTTATATTCATTTGGGGCAAGTACAGAACATCCTGAGATTAGATGGTCTATTGTTTCTTGCTATTTATCAGAGAACCTGAATTATGGATCCACATTATTGTATGATATTTGCCTGAAAGTTCCTAATGAAAAAACTTTGGTCTTGCGCTGCAAGAATAATGCCTTCAGTTTCAGACTTTAATCCAGATGCACGTAACCATCGATAAGTATCAATTTTATCAAAATTAGGTTTATTAGCACGTTCTAGATATTGGCCATGCAGAAGTTTGTCTTGACACCGTTGTTTCATCTGTTCAAGTGCTTTATCCTTGGCTTTCTTTTTCATATTTTTTGCGGCAATAGTTGGTTCTTGGCTTCTGTTTTGCATTTCTACAGAATTTACTAAATGTAAATTTTGTTTGTATTTACTGCCTTCTTTTATTATTGAATATTTTTTCTTTCTGTTTTCATTTTGTCTAACTAATTGTATCATCCAGTCTTTTGTTGTTTCCATGTATGTTAGTAAGCCAATAGTTGTTGTCTTGTATGACAATTCTAGCTGAATAAGACCTCTTCCACCTTCTTTACGAGGTATGTATAGACGGTCTACATCAGCCTTTGGATTATGCATTTTTTGTTTAGAAAGGAGCTTTCTTGTCTTAAAATCCATTCGCCTGATGTCATTTAGAGTCATTATTATTATTATTATTACTGTTATTATTATTATTATTATTATTATTATTATTATTATTATTATTATTATCAGGTCGATGCAAAAGGTTATGCCGGTTTGTAAAAGGGACATTTTAAATCATTGTAATTTATTTTATGCATATTGTTATTACTTAAACATATCACCATGATTAATTTATAAGTTTTTCTTTCAGATTATTTAAGTATCATTCATATTTTTCTGCAAAATTCTCACCCATGTTCTTCAGAGAAGCTGCGACAACGCGTTTCTTGTTGTGAATTTTTGCATTCACAACACCTTCAAACACCATTTTTGGGTAGGCTTGTCACAGATGACGAGAAGTGCCATCTTGTCCCATCGTGTATATTGTCCTGACCTACCTAATTCAGATTATCACTTATTTCGAAGATTACAAAACCATTTAGATGGCCTTAGGTTAACATCACGAGAAGAGATTGAACATGAGTTAGATACATATTTCATATCAAAACCTAAAGAATTTTACAAGTGAGACATTTATAAGCTCGTTGACAGATGGAATCAAGTTATAGAGAGCAAAGGTTGTTATTATTATGAATAAAGATTTTCAAAAACACACAGTTTCTCATTTTCAAAATGAAATTTTAAACTGGCAAAATTTTTGCACCGACCCGATATTATTCCTTTCATTTGTGGTGTATACTCATTTCTTTCTGGTCGCCGACGTAAGGTCAGAAAAGGCATCATAGCATTTTTAATTGAGCATTTCTTTTTAAAAAAGATCACACACATTTTACGAAGTAAGATGTGAGTTGTACTTGTGAGTACAACTCATAAGATGATAGCTGTACTTGTGAGTACAAGTCATTAGGCGATAGCTGTATTTGTGGGTACAGCTCATAAGGTGATAACTGTATTTGTGAGTACAACTCATAAGGCGATAGCTGCACTTGTGAGTACAGCTCTGAGGCGATAGATCTACTTGTGAGTACAGCTCATAAGGTGATAGCTGTATTTGTGAGTACATCTCATAAGGCGATAGCTGTATTTGTGAGTACATCTCATAAGGCGATAGCTGTACTTGTGAGTACAGCTCATAGGGTGATAGCTCTATTTGTGAGTACAACTCATAAGGTGATAGCTGGACTTGTGAGTACAGCTCATAAGGTGATAGTTGTACTTGTGAGTACAACTCATAAGGCGATGGCTGTACTTTTGAGTACAGCTCATAAGGTGATAGCTGTACTTGTGAGTACAACTCATAAGGCGATAGCTGTACTTGTGAGTACAGATCATAAGATGATAGCTGTATTTGTGAGTACAGCTCATAGGGTGATAGCTGTATTTGTGAGTGCAACTCAAGGCGATAGCTGGACTTGTGAGTACAGCTCATAAGGTGATAGCTGTACTTGTGAGTACAACTCATAAGGCGATGGCTGTACTTGTTAGTACAGCTCATAAGGTGATAACTGTACTTGTTAGTACAGCTCATAAGGTGATAGCTGTACTTGTTAGTACAGCTCATAAGGTGATAACTGTACTTGTTAGTACAGCTCATAAGGTGATAACTGTACTTGTTAGTACAGCTCATAAGGTGATAGCTGTACTTGTTAGTACAGCTCATAAGGTGATAGCTGTACTTGTTAGTACAGCTCATAAGGTGATAACTGTACTTGTTAGTACAGCTCATAAGGTGATAGCTGTACTTGTTAGTACAGCTCATAAGGTGATAGCTGTACTTGTTAGTACAGCTCATAAGGTGATAACTGTACTTGTTAGTACAGCTCATAAGGTGATAACTGTACTTGTTAGTACAGCTCATAAGGTGATAACTGTACTTGTTAGTACAGCTCATAATGTGATAGCTGTACTTGTTAGTACAGCTCATAAGGTGATAACTGTACTTGTTAGTACAGCTCATAAGGTGATAGCTGTACTTGTTAGTACAGCTCATAAGGTGATAGCTGTACTTGTTAGTACAGCTCATAAGGTGATAACTGTACTTGTTAGTACAGCTCATAAGGTGATAACTGTACTTGTTAGTACAGCTCATAAGGTGATAACTGTACTTGTTAGTACAGCTCATAAGGTGATAGCTGTACTTGATAGTACAGCTCATAAGGTGATAGCTGTACTTGATAGTACAGCTCATAAGGTGATACCTGTACTTGTTAGTACAGCTCATAAGGTGATAACTGTACTTGTTAGTACAGCTCATAAGGTGATAGCTGTACTTGTTAGTACAGCTCATAAGGTGATACCTGTACTTGTTAGTACAGCTCATAAGGTGATAACTGTACTTGTTAGTACAGCTCATAAGGTGATAGCTGTATTTGTGAGTACAATTATTATACAATATCAATTATTATTATTCAACATTAGACAAAATCTACCATCCGCCCGTGCACTGAATACTGCTGCCATATCTGGTCGGGTGCTCCTGCTAGCCACCTAGGTGTCCTTGCCAAAACCAAGTGTAGTATTTGTAATATGATAGATCCCGACTTGGCAGCTCGGATACAGTCATTTTCTCACCGGGCAATGTGGCTCCCCTGTGTCTCTTCTACAAATACTTTCTCGGCTTCTGCTCCGATGAACTTAGCTCACTGGTGCCACCTATATATAAATTTACTCGAGCCACAAGATTAGCAACTAGGTCCCCCCATTTTACTGTGAAACCAATAAATTGTAAATGCAAGTTCTACTCCATCAGCTTCTTTTCTCGCACTTCCCGCATGTGGAATTCCTTTCCATTTACTTGCTTCCCCGACGGCTACAATCTCCAAGAATTTAAATGTAAAGTCAATAGTCATCTCCCATCTCACTAAGGTGCATCCTCTCTCTCATGCTCCTTTCTCTATCACTCGACTCTCATCAGCATTCTTATCATTCTCTTACCCACTTCCTGACATCCCCTGTCACTCTTTCTCATAACTTTCCTCCTATGTAAGCCCCTGCAAAACAGTGGCAGTAAAATGCCTTGCTTGGGGCGATATGATTATGAAAAAATGATTGATGTAACTCTTCAAATATTTTTCAACAGTTAAGAGAAGAGTACGATTTAAGAAAAGATTAAAAAACACTGACAATGTTAAACAATATTTCGATAGTATACATATCTTTTTCAAATTATATTCAAAGTAAAAATTTCAATTACAAAAATATATAAATCTACAAAAAAATTACAAGTCTTTATAGAAACGCTGGTTGTCTTGAAATGAAAATAAAAATGGCTGTCCTGGTGATGAATGTGTCAAAAAGAAGAATCAAGGTTTGAAACTAAAACATGCTTAATATGGTGATTTTCTAAGCACAGCAAAAATGTGGCACAAGGCCGAGAAGTATGAGACACCCAGTGATGAACGAACTCACTACTCAGTTGTAATGATTCTAAAAAGACAAGCTTGTTAACCATTACACCACTTCGAGGTATCCTAAGAACGTGCTTAATATGATGTTGATCTTTTTCATCTTGAAATTTTCCCGTTAGTTTTTTTTTTTAATCATATCGCCCCGAGCAAGGCGGTAACGCCACTGATGTGCAGGGGGCTACATAGGAGTGAAAAGATTGGAAAAGAGAAAACCGGAAACCGCATCCTAAACAAGAAACAAGGGATGAGCCTCTTCACCTGTTCAATATACGCTTGGGCGATCATGTCTCTTTCGAGACATGACTGACTAGGGCAGAAGATTATCCCGCAGTAGGTTGCCATTGCTTTCTGCGGTAGACTGGTTGCCGACCAAGGCTATAGAACCCAATCTGTCCTGTTATTTAACCCATAACTGGAAGGAATAGACGGATTAATACCTTTCCCAAGGGTATTTGCGCGTAAGTGAATGCAAGGAATTCAACTGGAATTCGAACTCGGTTCCCCGATTTCTCGTTCCGAGCTGATATCCACTGCGCCACAACACACATCCTGACCAGATAAGGCAAGAGTATTTAATGCACGAATGAACTGTAGATTTATATATGTGTAAGATGGGTTGTGGTAAGAAACAGACGTTAGTCGAGATGCCAGATTAAGATTGTTTAAATCACAGACCCTTCTTTTATATTTACTCGAGAATCTCGCGGTATCTATCATTAGCACCAGACAAGATATGGCAGAAATATTCAATGCACGAATGAACGGTAAATTTATAAATGTGTAAGATGGACCTTGGTAAAAAAGAGACTTATGTTGAGATGCAAGATTAGGATTGAATATATTACAGACCCTCCTTTGGATTTTGTCAAGAATCTCGACGTATATAGTCGGAGCACCAGACCAGATATGGTAGCAATATTCAATTCACGGATAAAGGGTGTATTTATAAATGTGCAAGATAGATTATGGTTATAAAGAGACGCCAGATCAGGATTGATTATATTACAGACACTTCCTTGGATTTTATCGAGAATTTCGAGATATCTATCGACACCACACCAAATATGATAGGAATATTCAATGCACGAATGAATGGTGGATTTATAAATGTGTAAGATAGATTGTGAGGGTGAAAGACTTAAGTCGAGATGCCAGATCAGGACTGATTATATCACAAACTCTTCTTTGGATTATGTCGCGATATATAGTCCGAGCACCAAACTAGATATGGCAGCAATATTCAACGCACGGACGAATGTTGAATGGTGGATTTATAAATGTGTAAGATAGATTGTGGTGAGAAAGAGACTTAAGTCAAGGATGCCAGATCAGGACTGATTATATCACAAACTCTTCTTTGGATTATGTCGCGATATATAGTCCGAGCACCAAACTAGATATGGCAGCAATATTCAACGCACGGACGAATGTTGAATGGTGGATTTATAAATGTGTAAGATAGATTGTGGTGAGAAAGAGACTTAAGTCGAGATGCCAGATCAGGACTGATTATATCACAAACTCTTCTTTGGATTATGTCGCGATATATAGTCCGAGCACCAAACTAGATATGGCAGCAATATTCAACGCACGGACGAATGTTGAATGGTGGATTTATAAATGTGTAAGATAGATTGTGGTGAGAAAGAGACTTAAGTCGAGATGCCAGATCAGGACTGATTATATCACAAACTCTTCTTTGGATTATGTCGATATATAGTCCGAGCACCAAACTAGATATGGCAGCAATATTCAACGCACGGACGAATGTTGAATGGTGGATTTATAAATGTGTAAGATAGATTGTGGTGAGAAAGAGACTTAAGTCGGAATGCCAGATCAGGACTGATTATATCACAAACTCTTCTTTGGATTATGTCGCGATATATAGTCCGAGCACCAAACTAGATATGGCAGCAATATTCAACGCACGGACGAATGTTGAATGGTGGATTTATAAATGTGTAGAATAGATTGTGGTGAGAAAGAGACTTAAGTCGAGATGCCAGATCAGGACTGATTATATCACAAACTCTTCTTTGGATTATGTCGCGATATATAGTCCGAGCACCAAACTAGATATGGCAGCAATATTCAACGCACGGACGAATGTTGAATGGTGGATTTATAAATGTGTAAGATAGATTGTGAGTGAGAAAGAGACTTAAGTCGAGATGCCAGATCAGGACTGATTATATCACAAACTCTTCTTTGGATTATGTCGCGATATATAGTCCGAGCACCAAACTAGATATGGCAGCAATATTCAACGCACGGACGAATGTTGAATGGTGGATTTATAAATGTGTAAGATAGATTGTGGTGAGAAAGAGACTTAAGTCGAGATGCCAGATCAGGACTGATTATATCACAAACTCTTCTTTGGATTATGTCGCGATATATAGTCCGAGCACCAAACTAGATATGGCAGCAATATTCAACGCACGGACGAATGTTGAATGGTGGATTTATAAATGTGTAAGATAGATTGTGGTGAGAAAGAGACTTAAGTCGAGATGCCAGATCAGGACTGATTATATCACAAACTCTTCTTTGGATTATGTCGCGATATATAGTCCGAGCACCAAACTAGATATGGCAGCAATATTCAACGCACGGACGAATGTTGAATGGTGGATTTATAAATGTGTAAGATAGATTGTGGTGAGAAAGAGACTTAAGTCGAGATGCCAGATCAGGACTGATTATATCACAAACTCTTCTTTGGATTATGTCGCGATATATAGTCCGAGCACCAAACTAGATATGGCAGCAATATTCAACGCACGGACGAATGTTGAATGGTGGATTTATAAATGTGTAAGATAGATTGTGGTGAGAAAGAGACTTAAGTCGAGATGCCAGATCAGGACTGATTATATCACAAACTCTTCTTTGGATTATGTCGCGATATATAGTCCGATCACCAAACTAGATATGGCAGCAATATTCAACGCACGGACGAATGTTGAATGGTGGATTTATAAATGTGTAAGATAGATTGTGGTGAAAAGAGACTTAAGTCGAGATGCCAGATCAGGACTGATTATATCACAAACTCTTCTTTGGATTATGTCGCGATATATAGTCCGAGCACCAAACTAGATATGGCAGCAATATTCAACGCACGGACGAATGTTGAATGGTGGATTTATAAATGTGTAAGATAGATTGTGGTGAGAAAGAGACTTAAGTCGAGATGCCAGATCAGGACTGATTATATCACAAACTCTTCTTTGGATTATGTCGCGATATATAGTCGAGCACCAAACTAGATATGGCAGCAATATTCAACGCACGGACGAATGTTGAATGGTGGATTTATAAATGTGTAAGATAGATTGTGGTGAGAAAGAGACTTAAGTCAAGGTGTAAGATCAGGACTGATTATATCACAAACTCTTCTTTGGATTATGTCGCGATATATAGTCCGAGCACCAAACTAGATATGGCAGCAATATTCAACGCACGGACAGATGTTGAATGGTGGATTTATAAATGTGTAAGATAGATTGTGGTGAGAAAGAGACTTAAGTCGAGATGCCAGATCAGGACTGATTATATCACAAACTCTTCTTTGGATTATGTCGCGATATATAGTCGAGCACCAAACTAGATATAGCGGCAATATTCAACGCACGGACGAATGTTGAATGGTGGATTTATAAATGTGTAAGATAGATTGTGAGTGAGAAAGAGACTTAGTCAGATGTAAGATCAGGACTGATTATATCACAAACTCTTCTTTGGATTATGCTGATATATAGTCCGAGCACCAAACTAGATATGGCAGCAATATTCAACGCACGGACGAATGTTGAATGGGGATTTATAAATGTGTAAGATAGATTGTGGTGAGAAAGGGGCAAGTCGAGATGCCAGATCAGGACTGATTATATCACAAACTCTTCTTTGGATTATGTCGCGATATAGTCCGAGCACCAAACTAGATATGGCAGCAATATTCAACGCACGGACGAATGTTGAGATGGTGGATTTATAAATGTGTAAGATAGATTGGTGAAAAGAGACTTAAGTCGAGATACCAGATCAGGACTGATTATATCACAAACTCTTCTTTGGATTATGTCGCGATATATAGTCCGAGCACCAAACTAGATATGGCAACAATATTCAACGCACGGACGAATGTTGAATGGTGGATTTATAAATGTGTAAGATAGATTGTGAGCGAAGAGACTTAAGTCGAGATGCAGATCAGGACTGATTATATCACAAACTCTTCTTTGGATTATGTCGCAGTATATAGTCCGAGCACCAAACTAGATATGGCAGCAATATTCAACGCACGGACGAATGTTGAATGGTGGATTTATAAATGTGTAAGATAGATTGTGGTGAGAAAGAGACTTAAGTCGAGATGTCAAGATCAGGACTGATTATATCACAAACTCTTCTTTGGATTATGTCGCGATATATAGTCCGAGCACCAAACTGAATATGGCAGCAATATTCAACGCACGGACGAATGTTGAATGGTGGATTTATAAATGTGTAAGATAGATTGTGGTGAAAAGAGACTTAAGTCGAGATGCCAGATCGAGACTGATTATATCACAAACTCTTCTTTGGATTATGTCGCGGTATATAGTCCGAGCACCAAACTAGATATGGCAGCAATATTCAACGCACGGACGAATGTTGAATGGTGGATTTATAAATGTGTAAGATAGATTGTGAGAGAAAGAGACTTAAGTCGAGATGCCAGATCAGGACTGATTATATCACAAGCCTACTTCTTTGGATTATGTCGCGATATATAGTCCGAGCACCAAACTAGATATGGCAGCAATATTCAACGCACGGACGAATGTTGAATGGTGGATTTATAAATGTGTAAGATAGATTGTGGTGAGAAAGAGACTTAAGTCGAGATGCCAGATCAGGACTGATTATATCACAAACTCTTCTTTGGATTATGTCGCGATATATAGTCCGAGCACCAAACTAGATATGGCAGCAATATTCAACGCACGGACGAATGTTGAATGGTGGATTTATAAATGTGTAAGATAGATTGTGGTGAGAAAGAGACTTAAGTCGAGATGCCAGATCAGGACTGATTATATCACAAACTCTTCTTTGGATTATGTCGTGATATATAGTCCGAGCACCAAACTAGATATGGCAGCAATATTCAACGCACGGACGAATGTTGAATGGTGGATTTATAAATGTGTAAGATAGATTGTGGTGAGAAAGAGACTTAAGTCGAGATGCCAGATCAGGACTGATTATATCACAAACTCTTCTTTGGATTATGTCGCGATATATAGTCCGAGCACCAAACTAGATATGGCAGCAATATTCAACGCACGGACGAATGTTGAATGGTGGATTTATAAATGTGTAAGATAGATTGTGGTGAGAAAGAGACTTAAGTCGAGATGCCAGATCAGGACTGATTATATCACAAACTCTTCTTTGGATTATGTCGCGATATATAGTCCGAGCACCAAACTAGATATGGCAGCAATATTCAACTTTACGGACGAATGTTGAATGGTGGATTTATAAATGTGTAAGATAGATTGTGGTGAGAAAGAGACTTAAGTCGAGATGCCAGATCAGGACTGATTATATCACAAACTCTTCTTTGGATTATGTCGCGATATATAGTCCGAGCACCAAACTAGATATGGCAGCAATATTCAACGCACGGACGAATGTTGAATGGTGGATTTATAAATGTGTAAGATAGATTGTGGTGAGAAAGAGACTTAAGTCGAGATGCCAGATCAGGACTGATTATATCACAAACTCTTCTTTGGATTATGTCACGATATATAGTCCGAGCACCAAACTAGATATGGCAGCAATATTCAACGCACGGACGAATTTGAATGGTGGATTTATAAATGTGTAAGATAGATTGTGGTGAGAAAGAGACTTAAGTCGAGATGCCAGATCAGGACTGATTATATCACAAACTCTTCTTTGGATTATGTCGCGATATATAGTCCGAGCACCAAACTAGATATGGCAGCAATATTCAACGCACGGACGAATGTTGAATGGAGTGGATTTATAAATGTGTAAGATAGATTGTGGTGAGAAAGAGACTTAGTCGAGATGCCAGATCAGGACTGATTATATCACAAACTCTTCTTTGGATTATGTCGCGATATATAGTCCGAGCACCAAACTAGATATGGCAGCAATATTCAACGCACGGACGAATGTTGAATGGTGGATTTATAAATGTGTAAGATAGATTGTGGTGAGAAAGAGACTTAAGTCGAGATGCCAGATCAGGACTGATTATATCACAAACTCTTCTTTGGATTATGTCGCGATATATAGTCCGAGCACCAAACTAGATATGGCAGCAATATTCAACGCACGGACGAATGTTGAATGGTGGATTTATAAATGTGTAAGATAGATTGTGGTGAGAAAGAGACTTAAGTCGAGATGCCAGATCAGGACTGATTATATCACAAACTCTTCTTTGGATTATGTCGCGATATATAGTCCGAGCACCAAACTAGATATGGCAGCAATATTCAACGCACGGACGAATGTTGAATGGTGGATTTATAAATGTGTAAGATAGATTGTGGTGAGAAAGAGACTTAAGTCGAGATGCCAGATCAGGACTGATTATATCACAAACTCTTCTTTGGATTATGTCGCGATATATAGTCCGAGCACCAAACTAGATATGGCAGCAATATTCAACGCACGGACGAATGTTGAATGGTGGATTTATAAATGTGTAAGATAGATTGTGGTGAGAAAGACTTAGAAGTCGAGATGCCAGATCAGGACTGATTATATCACAAACTCTTCTTTGGATTATGTCGCGATATATAGTCCGAGCACCAAACTAGATATGGCAGCAATATTCAACGCACGGACGAATGTTGAATGGTGGATTTATAAATGTGTAAGATAGATTGTGGTGAGAAAGAGACTTAAGTCGAGATGCCAGATCAGGACTGATTATATCACAAACTCTTCTTTGGATTATGTCGCGATACTAGTCCGAGCACCAAACTAGATATGGCAGCAATATTCAACGCACGGACGAATGTTGAATGGTGGATTTATAAATGTGTAAGATAGATTGTGGTGAAAAGACTTAAGTCGAGATGCCAGATCAGGACTGATTATATCACAAACTCTTCTTTGGATTATGTCGCGATATATAGTCCGAGCACCAAACTAGATATGGCAGCAATATTCAACGCACGGACGAATGTTGAATGGTGGATTTATAAATGTGTAAGATAGATTGTGGTGAAAGAGACTTAAGCGAGATGCCAGATCAGGACTGATTATATCACAAACTCTTCTTTGGATTATGTCGCGATATATAGTCCGAGCACCAAACTAGATATGGCAGCAATATTCAACGCACGGACGAATGTTGAATGGTGGATTTATAAATGTGTAAGATAGATTGTGGTGAGAAAGAGACTTAAGTCGAGATGCCAGATCAGGACTGATTATATCACAAACTCTTCTTTGGATTATGTCATGATATATAGTCCGAGCACCAAACTAGATATGGCAGCAATATTCAACGCACGGACGAATGTTGAATGGTGGATTTATAAATGTGTAAGATAGATTGTGGTGAGAAGAGACTTAAGTCGAGATGCCAGATCAGGACTGATTATATCACAAACTCTTCTTTGGATTATGTCGCGATATATAGTCCGAGCACCAAACTAGATATGGCAGCAATATTCAACGCACGGACGAATGTTGAATGGTGGATTTATAAATGTGTAAGATAGATTGTGGTGAGAAAGAGACTTAAGTCGAGATGCCAGATCAGGACTGATTATATCACAAACTCTTCTTTGGATTATGTCGCGATATATAGTCCGAGCACCAAACTAGATATGGCAGCAATATTCAACGCACGGACGAATGTTGAATGGTGGATTTATAAATGTGTAAGATGGATTTGGCCGGCAAGAATAGTAGAATAGTAGAATAGTAGAATAGTAGAATAGTAGAATAGTAGAATAGTAGAATAGTAGAATAGTAGAATAGTCTGGCACAACTCAGTGAACCAACGTTCTTAACAGCAAACCTAATAATTGATTCAATATAATGAGAGACAAAGAAGACGTGTGTAAGAAAGAGAGACCGTAAGGGAGAGAGAGAGAGGGGGTGAGAGAGAGGGTCGGGGGGTGAGAGAGAGAGAGAAAAGAAAGATGCCCACGGGACAAAAGAAAAGAAAATGTCTGAAAGGTTTTCAGTATAAATATAGGGCGGGTCATTATTAGCCTATGGAATAAATATTTTCTTTGTTATTTATTTTTACTGTTATTTTTAAAACGTTAGCTCCTAGGCCTCATTTTTCCTGTTGTTCCAGGATTCCAAAGCTATATCTTAATCAATTTTGGCACAAGAGTCATATATTAGGCAAGGATATCATAGGTAGTATTTATAACCCACGACTCACCGGTATGTTGTTCGATACCCAAGTCAATTTTATAACCCACAGTAGCACACCACTCACACGAATACACGGCTCTATATCAGTCGGTCAGTTAAGTGCCATACGTGATACACGCTTTGGGCGATCAAGTCTCAAAAGAGACATGACTGACTGGGCAGAAGATTTTCTATTCTGCTCTTTAAACTATAGGTGAAGAAAGAAGAAACGGATGGTATTAATAAGTAGTAATTAGTGGGGGATCAGTTTATTACTTAATAACAATAAAAAAACTGATCCCCCACTTTATGTCCAGTAGAAGCTTTACTTATGTTTCCAACTATTGTCTTCATTCAGTCAGTTAAGTGCCATACGTGATACACGCTTTGGGCGATCATGTCTCGAAAGAGACATCACTGACTGAGCATAAGATTATGCCAGAAAGAGACATGATTGACTGGGCAGAAGAGAAGTATGTTGCCATTACTTTCTGCGTAGACTGGTTACCGACCAAGTCTATTTAACCCATAACTGGAGGGAAGAGACGGATTAATATCTTTCCCAAGGGTATTTGCGCGTAAGTGAATGCAAGGAATATAACTGGAATTTGAACTCGGCTTCCCGATTTCTCGTTCCAAGCCGATATCCACTGCTCCATAACGCACAGCCACAGCTCTGTGTATGTAAACATTTATACCGATTTTCTTGAAAATTTACACAGTTGTACTATAAGCGTCTGCGAGTGTTCTTAGCTAGGTTTTGTGTCGAGGTATCCCCGATAAATATCGAAAATCGATAATCGAAAAAATCGGGTTATAGAAGAATGGTCCAATTTTAATCAAATTTGATACACTCATAGACAAAGACATAAGAAACGATATTCAGAAGTTTCAAGATTGCAGTTCGTACAATAGTGCAGAAACTCGATAATATATATATATATATATATATATATATATATATATATAAGGCAAGATGTTTGTGTGTGTGTCTGTTTATCTGCCTGTACATCTGTATTTTTTCCAGCCCTTTTATTTTAGTTTTTGCTTCGGGTTTGGCTCTAAGTTCATCTTTCATTCATATTTGATGAGATTGTCCAGCATCCACTGCCATATTGAAGGACAGACAGCACACGACAATCCAGTACTTTCTTTCTTTGCTTCCAGTGAAATTTGTCTGTCTCTTGATAATCTACTCAACATTTGAAATGCATCCTTGACCATACCAATACTTCTTTGGGTCTCTGTATCTTACTTTCCGTCCGCTGTTAGAAAACTTCCCACTTCTAAATTTCTCCGCGAATTTGATTTTTGTAAATCACCAACTTCTAGTTGGCATTTTGGGCTCCTTTTTTTTACTGATTACCATGAATTCAATTTTGTTGTAATTGATATATAGTCCTTTCTTCCTGCTTTCATCAACTACTTCTTGTAGAAGGATTTGTAGTTTCTTTACTGTGTCTGCTATCAGCACTGTATCATCTGCGTATCTTATATTGTTCAGATTGCGTCCGCCAATAACGAATCATGGCAGGATTTCTAGAGCTCCCAGAATTCCCTCGCTGTCTAGGTTGAATAGACCTGATAAGAATACACATCCTTGTCTTACACCCTTTTCTATCTTTGTGTAAATGCTGAATTCAGTTTGCGGCCAGTAAAAGTTCTTTATTTCTTTCCCGATTATGTCATGATTGGCAAGCGTCTCTATCAGGTCTCTGTGGCGTACCTTGTCGAATGTCTTTGCATAGTAGATGAAATAGAGGTACACGTTCTTCTGCATGTCTATTGTCCTTTCTGATAACACTCTAAGCATAAATATTGCGTTCCGTATTCAAGTGTCCTTGACGAAACCACACTGTTATTGCCCTATTTCTAGTCTGACTAGAATAAATATTAATAAGAAATTTGGCAAATTTACCGATAAAACAAAACAACTTATTTTCAAATTTTACAACGTTTTTTACAAGAAAAGACGGACGCCTACCTCTGCAATAATCAAAAGTGCTCAATGTCTAAATCAAATCGATCAAGAGAGAACAGTCAAACCTAACGAACGACACCCCGCAAAAGCGCGACATTCCAACCCACTACTCAATTTTTTTTCAGTACGCGGTCGTCAGGCGATAAATATATAGGTTCTTTTTGTCTGACGATCGCTGAATAGCGATATGGACTGATTCTCTTTTGTGCGGAGTAAATATACATAATTAATGTATATTTGGGCAGCAAACTTTCTTTCGACGATCTTTCATTACATACGGACGACAAGGAAGATCTTTTTTAATAAGTTTTTCCAGCGTCTTAACATTTCTCCATTTTGTTGGTATTAAGGAATATAAAAATTGTATTTAAGTTTTATCATCTCAAGCGCTTTCAGCTAATTCCATAGCCATTTCTAAGGGTGTTTAAGTCATAGGTAATTTTAATTTTTCCTCATATTTTGACTAAGTAATTTATTTTGTTTTATTTTCGAAAAAAGAGCGTTCATTCCAAGCTTTCACATGCTGCGCTCCACTGGAATTTGCGTGAGCAACTTTCAATTTTAAAATATTTCAATACTCCATTTCCACTATCAAATAATGTAAGGTTGATAGTAGCACATAAATGTTTGATATACAGGGCCTCTCGAATAGCAAGATGTTTTTGATATTGTGATTTATGTAGAATTCTAGTGTTTTCGTTCAGAATTTTCCTTAAGGGCTTTAGTAAATTATAAGCTAACAAATATTTTTTGTGGAATTTCGGTTTGATATGTGGCATGAATTAGACTGGCCAAGGACGCATTCCAGAAGCTGAGCAGAGTATTAAGAGACAGGAAAATTTCGTTAGAAACAAAGAAAAGAGTACTGGATTGCTATGTGGTGTCTGTTCTTCAAAATGGCAGTGAATGCTGGACAATATCAACAAAGATGAAGGAAAAATTTGAAGCAACTGAAATGTGGTTCTACAGAATGATGCTGCGACTATCGGGGATCGAGCATGTGAGCAATGATGAAGTTTTAGAAAGGATGAAAACGAAAATTAAATTAATATTGAGTATCAGGAAGAGACAGCTGAGGTTCTTGGGACATATGATGAGGAAGGAAGGCTCAAAGATTCTGATACACACAGGTCTGATAGAGGGAAAGCAGCGGATAAGATATTTGAAGGATCTGAGCAGGTGGATGGCGGAGCGGTGTTTGGGTGGGGTAATAAGAGAAAGCGTGCTAAGAGCTACCAGGAATAGGAAAACGTGGAAGGCCATTATCTTCTACATCCTGAAGGGACATGAAACATAGAAGAAGAAGAAAAGAAGTGGCATGTCTAATCAAGAAGATAGCAGTGTGTCCAATATATATATATATGATTTAAGTATAAGGATCATATTTCCCGTTATTATTAATATAAATACAAAAGCATATCGTTTTAAAAAGTGGGGATTTAAGGCACCTTTCGGCCGACACATCGTCAGAAAATTAATCGCCGGCAGTATAAAATAAAGAAGTTGATAGGAAAACTTATCATCAACAACCGATGTTAAAAAAACAACAACAACAAAAAAAAAACTTATAAGTACTAAATATATATATCGGATAACGACATATGATTTTTAATATATCAAGAACAATTTTAGGGGAAAGATGTATCAGAAAGTGGAACTTGTTTTTGTGTGACGCGTTTCGTTTCTTTGGAATTCATCTACACGTGCGCATGAACGACAGATGCATGTGTAGTAACAAACAAATTTAGTCCGATGTAGTCCTAAAGGATGAAATACGTCACACGGTGTGGTCTACATGCTTACAATTACCCACACCTCTACACATAAATGTCTCGATATCCATTGGTTTACACACGCAAATCTTATAAATTCTAATAAACTTCGACTCGAGTCTTTTTACCTAATATGGTAGCATCTATGTTTTTGATTTTGAATTATACAACATTATTTATATATAACCTCGTAAATTTACAATATTTTAGTGCCTGAAGATGGTGTACTTGGAAGCCTGAAAGCTTTTAAGTTGCAGTCCCAAATCTTATCATTATAACACTAATAACTAATAAGTCTATCTCTATAAAATCTCTACATATATATTGAAAACTTTATAAAAGTAATAATTACTAAACTGTTGAATATGTATCCATTAGTTTCTACTACTATATATATATATATATATATATATATATATATATATATATATATATATATATAATAAAAAGTGTGAGAAGCCGGGAAAGTTTTCTTTAAAATATATATTTATTGTTTGGTATTCATACAAGTTATGGAGTATTAATTTGTCATGGTTTGCGCTACACGTGTTTCGAGTCTAAAATTGACTCTCTTCAAGCGAACAAATTCGTTGTTTTACGTTTGGGTTTCTCTGAGTATCTGATGATTCTGTTTAAAGTTAATAGGAATAAACAAAATGATCAGATACTCAGAGAAACCCAAACGTAAAACAACGAATTTGTTCGCCTGAAGAGCGTCAATTTTAGACTCGAAACACGTGTAGCGCAAACCATGACAAATTAATACTCCATAACTTGTATGAATACCAAACAATAAATATATATTTTAAAGAAAACGTTCACGGCTTCTCACACTTTTTATTTTATACTAATTACTCTCGTTGGAACAACCCTATTCCTTTATTCGATATATATATATATATATATATATATATATATATATATATATATATATATATATATAGTGTATCGAGGCAGCAAATAATTTTCTAAACATATACTGTTAAATTCAGTCAATGAATGTCTATTATGTTAATCATGAGCCGTTCTAAACGTCGTATTTTGGCTTTAATTTCAGTTGAAAATAAAAACAAAAATTCTCCAACATTTGGATAATTTTTTACTAAATTGGTTCTAAGCTTGAAATTAAAGCGAAAATACGATGTTTAGAACGGCTCATGATTAAACATAATAGACATTCATTGTCTCTTATATTTAACAGTATATGTTTGGAAAATTATCTGCTGCCTCGAACACAATATATATTCATTGTCTCTTATATTTAACAATATATATATATATATATGTGTGTGTGTGTGTGTGTGTGTGAGTTAGTTAAGTACCATACGTGATACACGCTTGGGCGATCATGTCTCGAAAGAGACATGACTGACTGGGCAGAAGATTTTCCTGTAATAGGTTGCCATTGCTTTCTGCGGTAGACTCCTTGCCAACCAAAGTTATAGGACCCAATCTGTCCTGCTTTTTAATCCATACCTTTCCCTAGGGTGTTTACGTGAAAGTGAATGCAACGAATTCAACTGTAATTCGAACTCGGCTCTCCGATTTCCCACTCCAATTCCATATTCACTGAACCATAACCATAACTATATATATATATATATATATATATATATATATATATATATATACTACTAGCCATAATTATTAGGACATCACTGTTTTTTTTAAGAAATTATGTATTTCATACTATTTTTCGTATTTATTGCCATATGAAAATAGAATGGTTCTTTTGTTATTATTACTTTGCAAAATTTTACAAGGCAAATATCGACAATTTACCCATCGCACCCTGTAGATTATATATATATATATATATATATATATATATATATATATATATATATATACTACCGGCTATAATTATTAGGCCACCCCAGTTTTTTTAAAAGAAATGATGTATTTATTGCCAAGTGGATAATTCTAAATGAAAATAGAAAGGTTCTTTTGTTATTATTACTTTGCAAAATTTTACAAGGCAAATATCGACAATTTACCCATCGCACCCTGTAGATTATATATATATATATATATATATATATATATACTACCGGCTATAATTATTAGGCCACCCCAGTTTTTTTAAAAGAAATGATGTATTTATTGCCAAGTGGATAACTCTAAATGAAAATAGAAAGGTTCTTTTGTTATTATTACTTTATTAATACAAATATCGACAATTTACCCATCGCACCCTGTAGATTATATATATATATTTATATATATATATATATATACTACCGGCTATAATTATTAGGCCACCCCAGTTTTTTTAAAAGAAATGATGTATTTATTGCCAAGTGGATAATTCTAAATGAAAATAGAAAGGTTCTTTTGTTATTATTACTTTGCAAAATTTTACAAGGCAAATATCGACAATTTACCCATCGCACCCTGTAGATATATATATATATATATATATATATATATATATATATATATACTACCGGCTATAATTATTAGGCCACTCCCCAGTTTTTTTAAAAGAAATGATGTATTTATTGCCAAGTGGATAATTCTAAATGAAAATAGAAAGGTTCTTTTGTTATTATTACTTTGCAAAATTTTACAAGGCAAATATCGACAATTTACCCATCGCACCCTGTAGATTATATTATATATATATATATATATATATATATATATATATATACTACCGGCTATAATTATTAGGCCACCCCAGTTTTTTTAAAAGAAATGATGTATTTATTGCCAAGTGGATAATTCTAAATGAAAATAGAAAGGTTCTTTTGTTATTATTACTTTGCAAAATTTTACAAGGCAAATATCGACAATTTACCCATCGCACCCTGTGAATAGATTATATATATATATATATATATATATATATATATATATACTACCGGCTATAATTATTAGGCCACCCCAGTTTTTTTAAAAGAAATGATGTATTTATTGCCAAGTGGATAATTCTAAATGAAAATAGAAAGGTTCTTTTGTTATTATTACTTTGCAAAATTTTACAAGGCAAATATCGACAATTTACCCATCGCACCCTGTAGATTATATATATATATATATATATATATATATATATATATATACCTACCGGCTATAATTATTAGGCCACCCCAGTTTTTTTAAAAGAAATGATGTATTTATTGCCAAGTGGATAATTCTAAATGAAAATAGAAAGGTTCTTTTGTTATTATTACTTTGCAAAAATTTACAAGGCAAGGAAGCAAAGATGAACTCGTCCGGATCCCCCTAAATTTTCTTCATTCTTTCATTGATGAAACTGCAATATAGGTAATTCTTAAATATTCATAAATTCATTTGATGCACATGTTATTGTGCAATATTAACAAAAGAAACATTCTATTTTCATTTACAATTATTCACTTGGCAATAAATACTAAAAATATTATGAAACTTATCATATTTTTAAAATACTGGGATGGGCTAATAATTATGACCGGTAGTATATATATATATATATATATATATATATATAACGGTTTTGAAAATATTTTACTTTGACATTATCAACGCCGAGGTGATTCAGCACCTTATGACCAACGGGCTTCTCTCTGACAAACAGTATGGGTTTCGCTTCACCAGGTCTACTGCTGATATGCTAACGACCATTACCGAGTACATATACCAGGCACTCGACAAGAATGGTGAAGCCCGAACCGTTGCCTTGGATATCTCCAAAGCATTCGACAGGGTCTGGCATGCTGGCCTCTTGTGCAAACTGCGGAGCTATGGGATAACTGGACATCTGTTTGACCTCATCCAGTCCTTCCTCTCTAACCGCACATTAAAGGTGGTATTAAATGGGCATGCCTCCCAAAACTACCAGACGAACGCGGGCGTCCCTCAAGGTTCTATCCTAGGCCCCACGCTCTTTCTGATCTACATTAATGATCTCCCCGACACCATTAGATCCCAAGTTGGCATGTATGCCGACGACACAACGATCTACTCCCGCATCGATCAGAAACCAGGTCTGGACGACAAAGTGAACCTCGCTGCCGCACTTGAAAGGGACCTCCAATCCGTAGTGACCTGGGGTAGGAAATGGTTGGTAAATTTCAATGCCTCCAAAACAAAGCTGTTATCAACTAACCACCATAGACAATCGCATCTACCTCCCATTAGCATGGGACAGGCTAGCCTCCCAGAGAGTAAAATACTACGCCTCCTTGGCCTTACACTCTCGGCGGACCTCAAATGGAATGACTATATTGAATCCATTGCCAAATCTGCTGCTATGAAAGTCGGCTCTCTGTGCAGGGCCCGGAAATTTTTCCCACCTGAATCTATTCTGCACATATACAAATCTACCATCCGCCCGTGTATTGAATATTGCTGCCATATCTGGTCGGGGTGCCCCTGCTGCTCTCCTTGGGCTTCTTGACAAAATACAAAGGAGGATCTGTAACGTGGTTGATACTGACTTGGCAGACCGGCTGCAGCCGCTCTCACACCGGCGTGATGTAGCTTCCCTGTGCCTCTTCTACAAGTACTTTCATGGCTTCTGCTCCGATGAGCTTAGATCACTGGTGCCGCCTAAGCACGAATTTACACGAGATACTAGATTAGCAACTAGGTCCCACCCTTTTACAGTTAAACAAATAAGATGTAACCGTAAATTCTACTCCAACAGCTTCTTTTCTCGCACTTCCCGCCTGTGGAACTCCCTTCCACAAGTCTGCTTTACCGACAGTTACAATCTCCAGGTGTTTAAATGTAGGGTCAATAGACACCTCCTATCACACTAACTCCCAACTATTCTCACAACACTCTCATCTACCCAACCCTCATTCTCGGTATCCTCACCCGCCTATCACCCACCCTCTGTTATTTCCTATATTTAACCAGCCTTTCTCCACTCTACGTAGCCCCCTGCACAGTAGTGGCAGTGACATGCCTTGCTCGGGGTGAAACGCTTATAAAAAAAAAAAAAAAAAACATGTCTCGCATATAACCAGACTTCAGAAGCAAAGGCTTATTTCACATAACAATGTCTACATTAGCGTTACAAAACTCATTCGAGTTAAGATTTTGAATGCTTGATATATACTTTAACTCTGTCACCATATAAATAATATAAGTCTACTTTGTTATCAACATGTTATGAATCGACTTGGTATGCTATCTACACATTCTGTTGCGATCAACGTGTCATCAATCTAGTTGTTTGGTTTGTTTTGTTTTAAGGCATATCAGCCTCAAGGTGTTATTTAACGCTAACAGCATTTTTACAACAGATTCGTATGAATAGAAGATACATTCTTTACAAGAAATTATTTTGTAGATCAGATTTCATTGAAGTATTTTTTAAGAGAATCAGATGAGATGCTATAATATTTTTCTCTTACAAAATCTACTGCTGGTAATATTTTCTCTTCAAAAATCGGTTGCTGGTAATATCTTTTTCTCAAAAAATCTATTGCTGGTAGTATTCTTCCCTTCAAAAATCTATTGCTTGTAATATTTTTCCCTTCAAAAATCTATTGCTGGTAATATTTTCTTCAGAGATCGGTCGCTGGTAATATTTTCTCCTTAAAAAATCTATTTGTGTTAAAAAAAATTTTTCAAAAATCTATTGCTGGTAAATTTTTTCTTCAAAAATCTATCGCTGGTAATATATTTTTCTTCAAAAATCTATTGCTGGTAATATTTTTCTTCAAAAATCGGTTGCTGGTAATATCTTTTTCTCATAAAATCTATTGGTGGTAAATTTTTTGTTTCGAAAATCTATTGCTTTTAATATTTTTTCTTCAAAAATTAATTAATGGTATTGTTTTTTTTTCTTAAAACATCTATTAGTGGTTTAATTTTCTTTTCAAAAATCTACTGCTGGTAATAATTTTCTTTAAAAATCTATTGTTGGTAATGTTTTTAGACTTCAAAAATCTATTGCTGATAATATTTTTAGACTTCAAAAATCTATTGCTGGTAAAATTTTTCCTTTTAAAAATCTATTGATGTTAAATCTTTTCTTCAAAAATATTTTCCTTGTAATATTTTTCTCTTCAGGAATCTATTGCTGGTAATATTTTCCCTTAAAAAATCTATTGCTGGTAATATTTTCCCTTAAAAAATCTATTGCTGCTAATATTTTCCCTTAAAAAATTTATTGCTGGTAATATATTTTTCTTCAAAAATGTATGGCTAGTTATATAGTATTCTACAAAAAAGTATTTTACTATAAAATTCTATTTGTATGCTTTGATAGTGTATTTACTTCAGTTTGACGGTTAACTATTGTCCCATAGCTAGGATCCTAACAGGTGCTACTACCCCAGGTTAGTATGGACCTTAGAACTACAGCAATTGGCTACACGATCCTCTAAACTTCCCAGTAAGATACCTTTCTACCGGATATAGATTATTGACAAATCCTGTGCACCCCATTGGAGCGTGGTGGGGCATTCTAAAACTCCAGCCGACAAGATAGAATTTACTTCGATATGCGATCGACACTTTATATTGAAATTTACGCGTCATGAATCTATTTTGGTATGTGATCTATATTTTGCAACAAGAATGTTGTATTTATTAAGATGTGCTGTGTATCGCTGAATTACAATGAATATAATTTTAAAAAATATTTTAATTACATTTTCTTGATGTTATATACATATATATATGAAATGATTTGTTTAAACATTATTTTTGATCGACACTCGTATTTAAGTAGATATTCTGTTGTTTTTTTTTAATTAAACAGTATTGTACATTAATATCTACCAGCCTCATTATTTACGATAATCGTAAATAATCAGACCGATAGATATTTTATGACAAAAAAGTGAGTCGTCTGGCAGGATTCGGACCTGCGTTCCCCATCCTCTCGACCACGAATGACCATCAGTATAAACGAGGTTTTAATCAAGCTTATATAACACAATTTTTCGATTCATCGCAATAACCATATCTGCTCTGAAATATATCGTAATATCAGCAAATGTAAACATGTTCAAACAAATCATTTCAAATTGTCGGTTGTTTATAACCAAGCTTGGTTAATCTTTGTTAATTTCCGTGATATATATATATATATATATATATATATATATATAAACTTATTTATAAATGGAACTTTGTCTCTGTGTGTGTGTCTGTGTGTGTGTATCGGTCACCTATAGATTCCAAAGCGACTGAACCGATTTTCTTGAAAATTTACACAGTTGTACTGTAAGCGTCTGCGAGTGTTCTGAGCTAGGTTTTGTGTTGAGGTACCCCCAATAAATATCGAAAATCGATAATTGAAAAAATCGGGTTATAGAAGGAGTGGTCCGATTTTAATCAAATTTGATACACTCATAGACAAAGACATAACAAACGATATTCAGAAGTTTCAAGGTTGCAGTTCTTACAATAGTGCTGAAAATTGATAATATATATATATATATATATATATATATATATATATATATATATATAAAAGGCAAGATGTTTGTGTGTGTCTGTTTATCTGCCTGTATGTCCTTTATACAAATCCACAATTTTTATCTGATTCTCACCAAACTTCATACAAATATTCTTTAGGCTGAGTCTGAGCTCCAGGACCATGGATTAGTTTTAAAGCTTTCATTACACCCGAGCAACACCGGGATATACTGCGAGTATATATATATTGTAATATGTTTTACTATGTAGATATCATTCAAAATTAAAATTTATACGCTAAAGACACTTTATCCTTGTAGATAACAAACTAAAGTAGGACTAATAATCGTTTAAGTAATTTTTGATGGTTTCATTCAGTCAGCTTAGTGTCATACGTAATACACGCTTTGGGCGATCATGTCTCGAAAGAGACATGACTGACTGGGCAGAAGATTTTCTATCCTGCTCTTTAAACTATAGCTGAAGGGAGAAGAGACAGATGGTATTAATAAGTAGTAATTAGTGGGGGATCAGTTTATTACTTAATAACAATAGAAAATTGATACCCCACTTTTTGCCTCGTAGAGGCTTTACTTATGTTTTCAAATATTATCTTCATTCAGTCAGTTAAGTGCCATACGTTATACACGCTTTGGGCGATCATGTCTCAAAAGAGATATGACTGACTGGGCAGAAGATTATTCCGCAATAGGCTTCCATTGTTTTCTTCAATAGACTGGTTGCCAGCAACGGTTATAGAATCCAGTCTGTTATTTAACCTATAACTGGAGGGAAGAGATGGATTAATACGTACCCCAAGGGTATAAATGAATGCAAGGAATTCAACTGGAATTCGAACCTGGCTCGCCGATTTGTCTGAGTTGATATCCACTGCAACACATAGCAAATTATCTACTCTATATTGTTTCAGTACTAAATAGAGGGGACGTATATTAACGTAGTAAAGTCGTAAATCCTGACCATTTCAATGAATATTTGATTAAATGATAGTTCTTTATTCTTTTATCTGCCGAATCCCTTCATGGTCCTCCACGTCTTCCTGTCTCTTCTAGCTTTCAGTGTATCAGTTTTTCAACATGGCAATTATAAGTGGTATACAAACTAATTTTACAATGTCGCTCAATTTTACGTCCTTTTTCTGTATTTGTCTACACTTCCGAGATGAGGTAATTTTTTCCATTATTTACATTGTATGGACTGTTGTCCTCATCTTTATTGTCATGTTTACAGCGTTTCGGTCGTTGTCCCCTACGGGATATTTCAGAAAATTTCGAAATTTCGAACCGAACATTTTATTTTGATCGCTGGGGTATATTATTCTTGTTCCATATGCGATGCCACTTCAGGTTGTCATGTAGTTATTTGTTCACCACTACAGTAGCCTGGTATTTAACTCACAACGTTTTGTGTCAAGTCAGTGGAACTAACCAACGCCAGCTAACCAACACCTACATCCATTGGGTCATGTGTCCTTGAGGACATCAGTGAATCAATTTCTGGGACTTATAAACCTAATGTCTCAGTAACTTTTTTTTTTTACCAGAGTTCATATTGCACTCTGATGCTAATAATTTTCTCTAGCAATTTTTACCAGAGCAATCTTTGACGCTAATGATTTTCTCTAGCACGCCATATTACTGGTTCCTATATTGTTTAGTTGAGTTTAGTTTAGTTGTTTGTTTTACCAGCATATCTACCCTTTTGGGTCATATCCACCCTTTTGGGTCATATCCACCCTTTTGGGTCATATCCACCCTTTTGGCTCATTTAATGCTGAAGAATTTGTTTGGTTTTTGTTTACTGCTTGTTGATCTTTTGTGAGTATTGCTGTCGAGATATAAGTAGAGGTGTTGTGATTTGATATGTGATGGTTATATGCTATCTTCTTTTGCAACTATATTTTGTTATATAATTTTGTTGTTTTTAGAAATTCTAAAATGTCATTTGTGTCAGCTTTGTTGAAGATGTCTTTCAGATTGTTTTCTTGATAGTATCTTAATGGCATTTGTTCAAGATCTGTCCCTTGGCAATAAATACTGACTACTAAATTGTGTTATTACTTACCAGCAACCAAATAGTGTCACATTAATACAAACAGAAAAACTAAACACGTCTACAATGTGCGAACCGTGTTTGGAAAACAGAAATATTCTAACTGACATACACTACCGGACATAATTATTAGTCAACCCCAATGCATTTCATACCATTTTTAGTATTTATTGACAAATGAAAATTCAATGGCTCTTTTGCTTTGCCAAATTTTACAAGGCAAGGAAGCAGAGATGAACTCGTCCGAATCACCCTAAATTTTCTTCATTCTTTCCTTGATGAAACAGGTAATTATTAAATATTTATAAATTTATTTGATGCACATGTTATTGTGCAATATTAGCAAAATAACCATTCTATTTTCGTTTACAATTATTTAGTTTAGTTGCTTGTTTTACCAGCATATCTACTCTTTTGGCTCATTTAATGCTGAAGAATTTGTTTGGTTTTTGTTTACTGCTTGTTGATCTTTTGTGAGTATTGCTGTCGAGATATAAGTAGAGGTGGTTGTTGGGATTTGATATGTGATGGTTATATGCTATCTTCTTTTGCAACTATATTTTGTTATATAATTTTGTTGTTTTTAGAAATTGTAAAAGGTCATTTGTGTCAGCTTTGTTGAAGATGTCTTTCAAAGAAATTGATTTCTTGATAGTTTCTTAATGGCATTTGTTCAAGATCTATGCAGCTTGTTAGTATATGTTTCACTGTGTAGAGCTCCTGACATGGAATGCAAATTGGTGCCTCCTCACTTTTTAGTAGGTGTGAATGGGTGACAGCGGTGTGGCCTATTTCAAGTCTAGTCATTACTACTACTTCTCTTCTTGACATTTTCCTATTGGAAATTTTAACTTCTATCCATTCTTTGAGGATGGGTTGAATTTTGTAGAGTTTGTTATTTTTGCGGGAGTTTCCCAATTTTGCCATTTTGTCGTAATAAAGTTGTTGATTAGAGGTTTGTAATCTGTGTGGGGTACTTTTATATCACTAATGTTGATGCTTAATGATCTTTTAGCTGCTATGTCTATTTTTTCATTTCTTCCAAGACCAATGTGGCTGGGAATCCAGCATAAAATAATTTTTTTTTGGGTTTTTGGGATGAGGTTGATTCTTTGTAGGAGATTGATAACCAGAGGGTTATTTAGATTTTTGTTTTTCTATTGCCATTACAACTGATAATGAATCTGAAAATCTAAACTTATTTTATAAATAGAACTTTGTCTGTGTGTGTATGTGTGTGCGTGTCTGTATGTGTGTGTGTGTGTGTGTGTGTCTGTTACCTATAAACTCCGAAACGGTTGAACCAATTTTCTTGAAAGTTTACACAGTTCTACGATAAGCGTCTGCGAGTGTTCTTAGCTAGATTTTGTGTCGAGATACCTCCGATAAATATCGAAAATCGATAATCGAAAAAATCGGGATTTAGAAGGAGTGGTCCGATTTTAATCAAATTTAAAGACATAAGAAACGATATTCAGAAGTTTCAAGGTTGCAGTTTTTACAAGAGTGCAGAAAATCAATAATATATATATATATATATATATATATAAGGCAAGATGTTTGTGTGTGCGTCTGTTTATCTGCCTGTATGTCTGTATTTTTTCAGCCCTTTTATTTTAGTCTTTGCTTCGGGTTTCGCTCTAAGTAGGTATAATTGTAGTTCTTAGTCTCAGCCATGATACCATTTACTCAGAGGACTTATTTAGCCTTCAAAATTCAGTTTACGATGAAAAAACTTATTTGATATCGATAGCAGGAAATCAAAATTTGACTTACATCCATTCATTTTTCTTTCAGTCTACGGTTTCGCTTTAACTTGAAACAACTATTGCTTTTTATTCTTTCGTGCCAACCTCCAAAGAGTCTGAGCTCCAGGATCATGGATTACTTTTAAAGCTTTCATTACACCCAAGCAACGCCGGGCTATACTGCTGGTATATATATATATATATATATATATATATATATATATATATATATAAAAATTGTCGCAATAATTTTATTAGGTGCGATTGGTAAATTGTCGCAATTATTTTATTATTTCAGATATTCTTTAGGCTGAGTCTGAGCTCCAGGACCATGGATTAGTTTTAAAGCTTTCATTACACCCGAGCAACGCCGGACTATACTGCTAGTGTATATATATTTGTTGAGGTTAAGTTCGAGGATGAGATCTAAAGCTAAGTTTATGGCTGTAGCTTCAGCGCTGAAAATTGATGTATTGTCTGGTAGGCGTTTTTGAAGTGTGATGTTGTTAGAGATAAGTGCACATTCTACTTTATTCCTGTCTTTAAAGCCTTCTGTGTATATTTGTGTCCAATTGGGATGTTGTTCTAGGATGCTATTTAAAATACTTAAGTTGAGGGATGTGTATTAGATTTTGAGTGTTTTTTTTTAAATTCTGGAATGATTTCTATTCATTTCTGTGCTTGGCCGGTGGTGAAAAAAATAACTTAAGGAGTTGAGTTAAAGGGAGATGACTACATGGCTACCGGAAGTGGCATCGCACATGCAATGAGAATGATATATCCCAGTGATCGAAATAAAGGATTCGGTATGAAATTCCTAGCACCTGAAGAAGGCCGGAGCGTACAACAGCCGAAATATCGTCAGCACGGCAATAAAGAGGAGGACACCAGTCCAAACAATGTAAATAATGTTCTTTTTCTCGTCGTACGTTTTTTTCTTAAAATTTCGGAAAGTTTCACCGATATATTTTGCGGGGCATTGCTTACGTTCTACATGTTAGTCGCTTGAGTAGAAAATGTGTGGCCGCTAGACTTGATTTTGAAACCTGAAGCGAGCAGTTTGAGAACAAATATCGTAGACACACATGGCAAATATACCACGAACAATTTCTATATATTTATTTTTAGTCAGGAAATTATTTCCTTGATTATTTATTTTGTAACTTTAAATTTGTAAAAAAAAATGTAATGCCATCTACGGCAAATAACGGAAGTGTCAAAAGTTATTTAAATCAATGCAGACACAGATGTTTTCTTTGCTTCGATTGTATCCAGTTTCCTTTCACGAAGATCGTGTTGGTTTTTTCTAAAAGATGGAAAATAAAACCCAAATCACACCTAGCCGCCACACACACACACACACACACACACACATATATATAGTCATCCGCAGACAGATCTGTTTCGCTGTATCACAGCTCATCAGTACGGTTAGACAGCCGATTGCTTTTTAACCCCGGATTGAAACCCGACCGAATTGGCGTCAGTCGGCGATTCTACCTCTGGGCTATGGGCGTTCGGTGGAAGAAGGCAGACTTTTTAGCGCATATATTATCATTATACGCTCCCAATAACTAGAGTGCTCTAATTCATTTTACTGAATGAGTGACGCGTACACGCCAGAGTAGCTACTGCTTATCAAAGTCTACCATTCTTCCAGAGTGCTCAATCAAGGTGTGAGAGCGTAAATATTGTCATCCGCAGACAGATCTCTTTCGCTGTATCACAGCTCATCAGTACGGTTAGACAGCCGATTGCTTTTTACCCAGGATTGATACCCGACCAAACTGGCGTCAGTCTGCAATTCTACCTCTGAGCTATGGGCGCTCGGTAGAAGAAGGTAGACTTTAACGTGTAATATACCATGTATTCATACGCCAGTAGTGAGAGTGTTCTAATTCATTACTGAATGAACGATGCGTAGATGCTAGAGTATCTACTGTTTTTCAAAGTCCGCCATTCTTCCAGAGTGCTCAATCAGGATGTGAGAGCGTAAATAGTCATCCGCAGACAGATCTGTTTCGCAGTATCACAGCTCATATAATTATTAACCAGATGTTGGTAAAATTAAAATAAACCCGTACAGAGTTGTATCAAAAAGTGCTCAATACATATATAATGTTGAGCTTTTAAATATTTTCATTCAAAATTCAGTAGATTACGCAACCTTGGTTTTAACCTTTCGGTATCTTCAGGTGTTTTATGACTGATTTTTCCAACGATTTTTTGAGCGCCTAATAGTAATTTTCACAACGTTTAACTAGAAGTTTGAAATAAGGGAGAAGTTGGTCAAGAGTAGTAAACATTTTCGTCCGTTTGTATGATCTTAAAATATATTTTCTGATGTGTTTACATACAGCCATTACTTCGGACCTTTTATTTAGTAATCTTTCTCATTCTGAATATCATACTGTGGCCAGCTTCTTTTTTTGTCACAATCTACAGACATAACCACCCTTGCAAGATCTGCCCCCCCCCCCTTCTTTTTTAATATGCTCCAAGTTAGATAAGGGTTTTTGTCATTCTTTTACTTTTAATTTCCTTACCAGGCTACAGTAGTGGTGAACAAATAACTACATGACTACCTGAAGTGGCATCGCAAATGGAACAAGAATAATATACCCCAGCGATCAAAATAAAATGTTCGGTTCGAAATTTCGAAATTTCGAAATTTCCTGAAATATCCCGTAGGGTACAACGACCGAAACGCTGTAAACATGACAATAAAGATGAGGACAACAGTCCATACAATGTAAATAATGAAAAAATTACCTCATCTCGGAAGTGTAGACAAATACAGAAAAAGGACGTAAAATTGAGCGACATTGTAAAATTAGTTTGTGTACCACTTATAATTGCCATTTTAGAAAATCTGATACTCCGAAAGCTACAAGAGACAGGAAGACGTGGAGGACCATGAAGGGATTCGGCAGATAAAAGAATAAAGAACTATCATTTAATCAAATATTCATTGAAAAGGTCAGGATTTACGACTTTCCCACGATTAATATACGTCCCCTCTATTTAGTACTAAAACAATGTAGAGTAAATAATTTGCTATGTGTTGCAGTGGATATCGACTCAGATAGACAAATCGGCGAGCCAGGTTCGAATTCCAGTTGAATTCCTTGCATTCGGTTATACCCTTGGAGTGCGTATTAATCCGTCTCTTCCCTCCAGTTATAGGTTAAATAACAGACTGGATTCTATAACCGTTGCTGGCAACCTGTCTACTGCAGAAAGTAATGGAAATTTAATTTTAATTCCGTTTGGTACAATGTTTAAGGCTCTTCAGCTTGAATGTAGACTTGTGGTTATATTAATTTTTTTAAAAAGATTTCTTATATATATCATAACGAGTGATATATATATATATATATATATATATATATATATATATATATATATATAGAATAAAGAAATAGGGTTGTTCCAACGAGAGAAATTGGTATAGAATAAAAAGTGTGAGAAGCCGTGAAACGTTTTCTTTAAAGTGTATATTTATTGTTTTTGTAACTATACATGTTATGAAACATTAAGTGTCCATAATAGTATTTGTGAAGCTACACGTGTTTCGAGTCTAAAATTGACTCTCTTCAGGCGAATAAATTTGTGGTTTTTCGTTTGAGTTCCTTGTATTTCTGGTCGCGACCTTGTTGTTTTATAAAGTAAGTAGAAAAAATAGAAAAATAAATAAAATCAGTAAAAAAAATTTAAATAAGATGAAATAAGATGAAATAAAATAAATCAAAATAATATAAATCAAATGCTGGCACGTTGAATGGTCTGTTTCCACATCAGCATGTGTCTAAATGGATAAACAGATCAATAACTAAACAGATGAAAGAATCAAGTGTTTATCCCAATTTGAAGTGGTTTTGGTCTGGGGTGACCTTTTTAGTGTGTAAAAATTATGCTCTAGTCGCCTTAGCTTGTCTTATAATTGGTCATGTGGTTGTTCTTTATTGCTTTGACAGTGTTTTGAATTTGGCGTGAGTGTGTGTCTGTGTGTCTGTGTGTGCATATATATATATATATATATACATAAACATATACTGTCAAATATAAGAGACAATGAATGTCTATTATGTTTAATCATGCGCCGTTCTAAACATCGTATTTTGGCTTTAATTTCAGTTGAAAATAAAGACAAAAATTCTCCAACATTCGGATAATTTTTTATTAAGTTGGTTCTAAGCTTTTGGCTCACATGAGCCATCTTCGGATAGGTTACAGGGACGTTAACATAAAAACATGAAAAAAATATCCAAATGTTGGAAAATTTTTGTCTTTATTTTGATGTGAATTTAAAGCCAAAATACGATGTTTGGAAACAGCTCATGGATTAAACGTAATAGACATGCATTGTCTCTTATATTTAACAGTATATGTTTAGAAAATTATCTGCTGCCTCGATACAATATATATATATATATATATATATATGTGTGTGTGTGTGTGTGTGTGTGTGTGTGTGTGTGTGTGTGTGTGTGTGTGACTATAAAGATTGTCACTTAGCTGATTGATTTTACCTTCAGCATTCCAACTCATGAGTTTTGTAGACGGACCCTCCAGCAGTTATCCTATTAGAAACGTGACATACATGCGCATACGAGAAAGTCTCACGATGATAGAACAGACCTTCAAGTTGAGGGATGGAGAGAGAAAAAGTGTGAGAAAAAGATAGAAGGAAAGAGAGAAGCAAAGAGAGACGATAGAGAGAAAGAGAAATTGAAGGATAAACAAAGTTTCACGCTGACCCGATCTTCAAGTAATGAAAGATGGAGGAAGAGAGAGAGAGAGAGAGAGAGAAAGAAAGAGAGAGAAAGATTGAAAAAAGAAAGTTTCAAGGTGAGGGAACCAATTTTCGTGTAGAGAAAGAGGGTGAGAAAGAAAGAAAGAAAGAAAGAAAGAAAGAGATGGATAAAAAGAGAGAGAAAGAGAGATTGGCGAAAAACACAGTGAGAAAAACAGATCTTCAAATAAAGAGAAAAAGAGAAAGAAAAATAGAGATAGATAGATAGATAGATAGATAGATAGATAGATAGATAGATAGATAGAACAAACTGAGATGAGATAGATAGATAGATAGATAGATAGATAGATAGATAGATAGATAGATAGAAAGATAGATAGATAGATAGATAGATAGATAGATAGATAGATAGATAGATATGAACAAACTGAGATAGATAGATAGATAGATAGATAGATAGATATATGAACAAACTGAGATAGATAGATAGATAGATAGATAGATAGATAGATATGAACAAACTGAGATAGATAGATAAGAAACAAACTGAGATAGATAGATAGATAGATAGATAGATAGATAGATAGATAGATAGATAGATGAGATAGATATGATAGAATAGATAGATAGATAGATAGATAGATAGATAGATAGGGGAAAAGAAAAAGAAAGAGAGAAAGAGAAAGAGATAGACTGAAGAAAGAACCAATTCTCAATGTTAGAACCGATCGTTAGGTACATATATTAAGAAAGAGAAAGAGAGAGAAAGAGTTTAAATGAAAATGGGAAAGAGAGAGAGTGTAAGAGAGAAAATGAGAGTGATAAATTGAAGAAAAAGTTTAAGGTGATGGAACCGATCGTCAGGTAGAAAGAAAGTTCCTTACATTCAGTAGACATTTCCTCGACCAAAGATTTTCAGAACTAAATCTGTCTTAATGTGGAATAGTCATTAGCCTACATTGAGTTTCAGACTTAATGGAGTAGTTTTTAAAGCCCGAGGCCTTCCCGATATTCAGTCCAGTATTTTAACCACTGGGCTCTCACTGAAGACAATAGAATCCCTTGTTCCTCATCATTCGGCCCAGTCGGACGCGCCCATACAAGGAAAAGCTATATGGAATCTTAAAAACCCATATTCATTCCTTCATTACGTTCCCCGCCTAAAACTATGCGGACACGTACAAAATATCTTTTAAATCATGTGTGACGCAGATGTTTTTTCGTTTCGTTTGTATTTAGGCTCTTTTCACCAAGACGGTGTCGGGTTTTCGTAGCGGCCTCACATAGATGAAACACACACACACACACATACACACACACACTATATATATATATATATATATATATATATATAGTGTGTGTGTGTGTGTTTGTGTGTAAAGTCATAGGGTATTTATTTATTAGTCTGATAGATTTTTATCACTTAAAACGATATTTTAGTGGTTACTTATATTTGAGAAGACGTTCCGTTTATTTATTAAATAGTATATTTATTTATTTTCGTCTATTGGCGTGGATATTTACGAAAGCTTATTATTTGCTCTCTCTCTAGCAGGATTCAAACCTGCGTCTCCCAGATCGCCGTCCGGATCCAAAGGGTTTTAACCACATGTATAGGATAAATATGCAGGGTGCTTTGGATGAGGCGTTGTTTAAATTACCCAAAAATGGAAATAACACTGCCATATTATTTTAACAGACATGTTAACCAAAGTTGCACACAAATATTTTGAAATACTAAATTATTATTCAATACAATTGCCTTTGATTTCAACCACGGCCTCCGGACGGCTTCGGGATCTCTCGTATCTCTTCTGAACAGTCTCCTTGTTTAAGAGGGTGAATACTGCCGTAGCAATTCACAGGTAATTTATGAAAAGGAACCTATCGAGAATCATGATTTTTTTAGGGTGTGATGGCTAAATTGTCGTCTAAATTACGCAAAAATGAAAATAAGACTCATTTTAACAAATCGTGATACACGCTTTGGGCGATCATGTCTCTTTCGAGACATGACTGATTAGGCAGAAAATTATCCCGCGGTAGGTTGCCACTGCTTTCTGCGGTAGACTGGTTGCCAGCCAAGGCTATGGAACCCAATCCGTCCTGTTATTTAATCCATAACTAGAGGAAAGAGACGGATTAATACCTTTCCCAAGGGTATTTGCGCATAAGTGAATGCAAGGAATTCAGTTGAAATTCGAACTCGGCTCCCCGATACCTCATTCCGAGTCGATAACAAATATATCTTATCAAATATATTTACTAAAATTGCACAAAAATATTTTAAATACTAAAAGATAAATTTAGTCAACAAAATCGCCATTGGCTTTAACCACGGTCTATGAGTGTATCAAATTTGATTAAAATCGGACCACTCCTTCTATAACCCGATTTTTTTGATTATCAATTTTCGATATTTATCGGAGGTACCTCGACACAAAACCTAGCTAAGAACAATCGCAGACTCTTATAATACACTGTGTAAATTTTCAAGAAAATCGCTTCTGCCATTTCGGAGTCTATAGGTAACGGACACACACACACACACAAACTTTCATTTATAAATAAGTTTAGATCTGCTCCTAAATGTATCGTAATGTCAAGAAATGTAAAAATTTTACGGAAATTAACGAAGATTAACGAAACTGGTTCTAAGCATTCATCATTTATTCTTTTATTATTCTTATTAGTATTAGTATTAAAAAAACATACTTTTTGGCCTGAAATTGTTTAGAATTGCATGTCAGTGGCCAAGGACAGGCCAAGGATAAGTTTTTCTTTGTCGCTTCCTCTTAATTAAACAAATCACAGCTACTGGCAAAAAAGAAAAGAATTCAGATGGACAAAGCTCTTAGTAGGATCTGGGTTATGCTTGCTAGAAACTATTTTAAGATTTCCTGGGTATCTTGTTATTGAATTAAAAGCTCCAACCACAACAGGAACAGTTTTAGTTTTTAAATGACACATTTTTTTTTTTTGCTATTCCCCATCCCCAAGTCTTTCAGGTGAAACATTTCGTATCTATCTATCTATCTATTTATCGGGGGTACCTCGACACAAAACCTAGCTAAGAACACTCGCAGACGCTTATAGTACAACTGTGTAAATTTTCAAAAAAATCAATTCAGTCGTTTCGGAGTTTATAGGTAACAGACACACACACACACAGAAACATACACACACACGCAGACAAAGTTCCATTTATAAATAAGTTTAGATCTCCTGACAGCTGCAATTGACTCAAACTGACAACTCTACCCGAAAAGGACGTAAAATCAAACCGCGACCAAAAATGACCTGTTAGTTGCAATGTCTTTATAATGAAACTGCTTCTTTTTTTTTTTAAATGCTCTTAAAGAACAGTTTTCTTTTCCTTTCCTGGGGCAAACCTCCTCCAACGGATCAACTGAATGTGCATTCTCAGGTTAACGTTCCCCACTGACAATAAAGGAAATAATTATACAGGTTGAGAATCCATTATCCGAACTTCTTGGGACCGGAAGTGATCCGGTTTTCAGATTTTTTTTTTTGGGGGGGGGGGGGATTTTGGAATACAGGCTATTTAATTTGTATATAAAATTGAGTGGCTTGGGAATGGAACACAAGCATAAACAAGATATCCCTTTACTTTTGATAAAACAACTTATACATTCTCATTTTTCTCCGTTCTTCTCTCGCATAACTCCCTGCACACCAGTGGCAGTACTGTCTTGCTTGGGATGAAAAAATTATAATATATATATATATATATATATATATATATATATATATATATATAAAAACTTATTTATAAATGAAATTTTGTCTGCGTGTGTGTCCGTTACCTATAGACTCCGAAACGGCTGAAACGATTTTCTTGAAAATTTACACAGTTGTACTATAAGCGTCTGCGAGTATTCTTAGCTAGGTTTTGTGTCGAGGTACCTCCGATAAATATCGAAAATCGATAATCGAAAAAATCGGGTGGTCCGATTTTAATCAAATTTGATACACTCATAAGAAACGATATTCATAAGTTTCAAGGTTGCAGTTCTTACAATAGTGCAGAAAATCGATAATATATATATATATATATATATATAAAAGGCATAAATGTGTGTGTGTGTGTGTGTGTGTGTGTGTGTGTGTGTGTGTGTGTGTGTGTGTGTGTGTGTGTGTTTATCTGCCTGTATGTCTGTATTTTTTCAGCCCTTTTATTTTAGTTTTTGCTTCGGGTTTCGCTCTAAGTAGGTATAATTGTAGTTCTTAGTCTCAGCCATGATACCATTTACTCAGAGGACTTATTTAACCTTCAAAATTCAGTTTACGACGAAAAAACTTATTTGATATTGATACCAGGAAATCAAAATTTGACTCACATCCATTCATTTTTCCTTCAGTCTACGGTTTCGCTTTAATTGGAAACAACTATTGCTTTTTAGTCTTTCGTGCCAACGTCCAAAGAGTCTGAGCTCCAGGACTCTGGATTAGTTTTAAAGCTTTCATTACACCCGAGCAACGCCGGGCTATACTTCTAGGATATATATATATGTATATATACTCTGAAGGTAGTTTTATATAAATAACATTTACCCTGAAAGTAGTTTTATATAAATTTTTGTGTTCATACAGATATAAACAAACGCTTATAATTATTAGGCCACCACAGTTTTTAAAAAATGATGTATTTCGCACTAATTTTAATATTTATTGCCAAGTGGATAATTGTAAATGAAAATGGAATTGTTCTTCTGTTAATACTGCACAATAACATGTGCATCAAATGAACTGTTCTGGTGTCAAGTTTTTGTGCTCTCTTCCCCATACTAGTCTCTTCTTTTTATTGGCTGGCCAAAGCAAAGGCTTCCTGGCTACCTTGTAAAATTTTCCAAAGTAATAATAACAAAAGAAACATTCGAATTTAGAATTATCCACTTGGCAATAAATATCAAAAAAATAGAATGAAATACATCATTTCTTTAAAAAAAACTGGAGTGGCCTAATAAGTATGGCTAGTAGTGTATATATATGTTAAATTAAATTTAATATATATATATATATATATATATATATATATATATATATAGCGCAAATCTACATAGTGCGATGGGTAAATTGTCGCTATTTGCATTGTACCATTCTGCAAAGTAATAATAACAAAAGAAACATTCGAATTTAGAAATATCCACTTGGCAATAAATACTAAAAATAATATGAAATACATCATTTCTTTAAAAAAAACTGGAGTGGCCTAATAAGTATGGCCGGTAGTGTAGATGCACCCACGGACATCATTTAGAAATATCCACTTGGCAATAAATACTAAAAATAATATGAAATACTTCATTTTTTGAAAAATTGTGATGGCCTAAAAATTATGGCTGTTATTGTAGGTAATGACGTTAGTCGTGTAATGTTAACACCGGTTTGTTAAGTGGTGAAATTAAGCTTTCTCGTGAAAATAATGTTTTGTACTTTCTGTATATGTACCAAAATAAATATGATCATTTTCTTCTTCTTCTATGTGCCCTGTTCTTTTAGGACGTAGGCGATCATGGTTCTCCACGTCTCCCTATCCCTTGTGGCTCTTAGTATGTTTGCTCCTGTTACTCCTGTCAACCCCCGTTCCGTCAACCACCTGATCAGGCCCTGCAGATATGTTATCTGCTGCCTTCCTCTGTCTCTCTTTCCTTCTATCTGGCCAGTCAGTATCAGGTTCTCCAAGTTCTCCTTCCTCATTGCGTGTCCCAGGAACTTCAGTTGTCTCTTCCTGATGCTCAGTATTAATTTCCTTTTTGTTGCCATTCTTTCCAACACCTCATCGTTGCTTGCATGCTCAGTCCACGATATCCTCAGCATCCTTCTGTAGAACCACATTTCCGCTGCTTCCAGTTTTTTACTCATTTTCGATGATATTGTCCAGCATTCGCTGCCGTATTGAAGAATTGACATCACGTAGCAGTCCAGCACTCTTTTCTTTGTTTCCAGTGAGATTTTCCTGTGTGTTAGTATTTTGCTCAACTTCTGGAACGCATCCTTTGCCATGCCAATTCACCTTCGGATCTCCGTGTCGCACTTTCCATCTTCAGTTAGGACACTTCCTAGGTATTTAAATTTTTGTATTTGCTTGATTCTGGTATCTCCCACATTTATTTGGCATTTTGGGTTGTACCTTTTGCTGATGACCATGCACTCAGTTTTCTTAAGGTTTATTTGTAGTCCTTTTTTGTCGCTCTCCACCGCTACCTTCTGTATGAGGTCTTGCAGTTTCCTTTCCGTGTCCGCAATCAGCACTGTGTCGTCTGCGTACCTTATGTTGTTCAAGTTGTGTCTTCCAACAACAAATCCTGGCGTGTCATCTAGAGTCCTCAAGATATTCTCGCTGTACAGATCCGGTGAAAAGACACATCCTTGTCTTACACCTCTTTCTATTTTTGTATATCTACTGAGATCGTTACCTGTCCGCATGCAGGCCGTTTGCTGCCAGTAGAGATTCTTGATTACTCTTATGTCTTTTGCCGAAAATATCGAGGCTGCTGAGAATCTCCATCAGTTCTTTGTGTCGTATCTTGTCGAATGCCTTCTACAAACAAAATATATATAAATGAAAAACTTTTAAAATAGTATCTTTAGCAGGCCCGCAACATCTGATATGTAATTCGCGAAGAAAGATATTGCTGTGACGATCCCCCCGCAAAAAAAAAGAAAATGCCTCCAACGTCGGCTACGTTGCTTAGCTAGGGAACCCCACCCAGCACAGATGAGGGTCACTTACAACAGCTGCACATCACTTAAGAATCTTCGCAGTGCTTTCTGAAATTTTCCATTTGTTGCAAGTCGTGTCAGCACTTGGAAAACTTTCGGTTTTTGGTATGTTTCGGATAAAGGATCACGTAATACACGCTTTGGATGATCATGTCTCGAAAGAGACATGACTGACTGGGCAGAAGATTTTCTATCCTTCTATTTAAACTATAGCTGAAGGAAGAATAAACGGATTGTATTAATAATTAGCAATTAGTGGGGTATCAGTTTATTACTTACCAGCAATAGAAAACTGATCCCCCACTTTTTACCCAGTAGAAGCTTTACTTATGTTTTCAACTGTTATCTTCAGTCAGTCAGTTAAGTGCCATACGTGATACACGCTTAGGCGATCATGTCTTGAAAGAGACATGGCTGACTGGCCAGAAGATTTTCTATTCTGCTCTTTAAACTATATCTGAAGGGAGAAGAGACAGATTGTATTCATAAGGAGTAATTAGTGGGGGATCAGTTTATTACTTACCGGCAATAGAAAACTGATCCCCCACTTTTTACCCAGTAGAAGCTTTACTTATGTTTCCAACTGTTATCTTCAGTCAGTCAGTTAAGTGCCATACGTGATGCACACTTTGGGCGATCATGTCTCGAAAGAGACATGACTTACTGGGCAGATGATTATCCCGCAGTAGGTTGCCATTACTTTCTGCGGTAGACTGGTTTTCAGCCACGGCTATAGGACCCAATCTGTCCTATTATTTATCCCATAACTGGGATAAATATACCATAACTGTTTAATACCTTTCCGAACGGTATTTGTTCATAAGTGAATGCAAGAAATCCAACTGGAATTCGAATTTGGTTCCCCGGTTTGTCGTTCCGAGTCGATATCCACTCCACCACAACGCACATCCGGATAAAGGATAATTAACTTTTATTCAAGTAATTGCTGCGTCTGCTGCTAGGAACGCTGGTTCATTGTGTCGTGGCGGACAATCTTCCTCTCCAGAATTTATCTTACATCTTTATAAGTCTACCATTCATGTATACATTAAATATTGCTGTCGTATCTGGTCTGATACTTCTGCGACGTTATTGGTCTTGAACTGGTACCTCGGCTTCAGTCACTTCTCAGTCATTATAATGTAGCCAACCTGTGCCTTTTTCGATAAATATTATCACGATAATTGTTTTGATGTGTTTTCTTCTTTGGTACCGGGACTTTACGAATTGAACTGCAGTACTAGATTGTCAGCTAGGTCTCATTTTTAGTACTGTTGATATGGTTAAATGTAACCCTAATTTCTATAATAACGGTTTTTTTTTTCTTGCACTTCTTGCTTTGCTGGACTCTTTTCTGGGTTCCTGTTTTCTAGTCAACTTTGATTTACAAAAATTCAAATGCAATATCAATTTTTGTATTTTATTGTCTAAATTTTTGTTTTCATTGTTCTCTCTCTTTAATATTTTTCATTTTTTTAAATCTGTTTCTCCAAGTAACCATTTGATAAGTTCAATAAGGTCAAATTGGTAGCTGATTTCAAAAATAAAATCACTGTTGTTAACTGGAGCTACAAGTGGCTCGTTAATTTTAACACCTCCAAAACCTTAAGGTAGTTTTCCTGTGTCTTTTCTATAAATATTTTCATATTAATTGTTATGAAGAGTTGTCCTCGTTGGTAGCTCGACTTTAAGAATTTATTCGTACTTATTACTATATTGGTAGTTATGTCTCATAATTTCACGATTGAAACTATCAGCTATAACTATGTCGTCTTCTGTCCCACTGAATCCTATACTTTTATTATCCACTCTGTTTAACCAAAAGAGCTGTGAGTTCAATACCTGATTACAGTAGTAGTGAACAAATAACTTAGAGAATAGAGGTAAAGGGAGATAACTAATACATGAAATTTCTAATGTCCATAATCAGTCAGTTAAGTGCCATACGTGATACACGCTTGGGCGATCATGTCTCGAAAGAGACATGACTGACTGGGCAGAATATTATCCCGCAGTAGGTTGCCATTGCTTTCTGTAGTAGACTGGTTGCCAGCCAAGGCTATAGAACTTAATCTGTCCTGTTATTTAGCCCATAACTGGAAGGAAGAGACGGATTAATACCTTTCACAAGGGTATTTGCGCGTAAGTGAATACAATGAATTCAACTGGAATTCGAACTCGGCTCCCCGGTTTCTTGTTTCGAGCCTATATACACTGTATCACAACGCACATCCACCGTTCTTCCTGTTCTGGAAGAGAGTGTAAGTCCTATAAACCAGAATCTTAGAATATTCTTTATTGTCTCCGCCTAATCTAGTTCGACATTTACAGTTTCTTAAAATCTTGAGTTGACTTTTGGGGGCATATTGTGATCCCATGTTTAGGAAAATCGAAGACAAAGAAGAAAAAGTAGTTCGTGCGACGCATTTCGTCAACAGATTCACGGTGCTTCGCATATACATAGATTTGTCCACAACTTTCAGATTAATATTGTCTTGAATGATTTTCAGCTCATGATAGAATTAGTTGTTACCAACCATTCGGACCTGAAAAAAACTTTCGCAGGATTCGTTGAAGTTGCTCATTAAATGCTGCACATTACTGACAGTACGTTTGATCAGACATAAAATACATCTGTTTTTGAAACTAGAATTGAATTTAAGGGTTGTGAGTTGGTGTCTTGTTAGCTGTGTGCATGTTGGCTTGTAAATAGTTTAAGGAAAAGCATAGAAAAAAATCGATTTATCCTACGGGTCATGTATTCTTTTTTTTATAATGGAAACTGAAAGAAAAATATCAATGTCTCTTCCGTCAAGTGAAGTCACGACAAGTGTCGTTATAATGGTCGAGCACAAGTCAGCCTTGCGCTGAGTTGGAACGACCAAAGTAATGTTTGTAATAGCTTTATTGTTAGAAAGTTTAAGCATCGTAATTGTGTGTCCATTTTTCTTCACTTTCTTGGGGTGTCGAGGTTAGGGTAAGTAAGTATAAGCATCTTTATAATGGTCAAGCACAAGTCAGCCTTGCGCTGAGTTGGAACGACCAAAGTAATGTTTGTAATAGCTTTATTGTTAGAAAGTTTAAGCATCGTAATTGTGTGTCCATTTTTCTTCACTTTCTTGGGGTGTCGAGGTTAGGGTAAGTAAGTATAAGCATCTTTATAATGGTCAAGCACAAGTCAGCCTTGCGCTGAGTTGGAACGACCAAAGTAATGTTTGTAATAGCTTTATTGTTAGAAAGTTTAAGCATCGTAATTGTGTGTCCATTTTTCTTCACTTTCTTGGGGTGTCGAGGTTAGGGTAAGTAAGTATAAGCATCTTTATAATGGTCAAGCACAAGTCAGCCTTGCGCTGAGTTGGAACGACCAAAGTAATGTTTGTAATAGCTTTATTGTTAGAAAGTTTAAGCATCGTAATTGTGTGTCCATTTTTCTTCACTTTCTTGGGGTGTCGAGGTTAGGGTAAGTAAGTATAAGCATCTTTATAATGGTCAAGCACAAGTCAGCCTTGCGCTGAGTTGGAACGAGCAAAGTAATGTTTGTAATAGCTTTATTGTTAGAAAGTTTAAGCATCGTAATTACGTGTCCATTTTTCTTCACTTTTTTTTTTTGGTCTCAAGGTTAGGGTAAGTAAGTATAAGCATCTTTATAATGGTCAAGCACAAGTCAGCCTTGCGCTGAGTTGGAACGACCAAAGTTAAAATATTTACTTGCTTTACCGTTGGAAGTTTTAAGCATGGTTATAGTATGTTCGTTTTTGTTTTGTTTTTTTTGGTCTATGAGTCAGGGCAAGTATGTATAAGCATTTTTGTAATAGTCGATCACAAGTCAGTTATGCGCTGAGTTGGAACGACCAAAGCAAATTTCGTACTTACTTTAAGGTTTAAACATGGTTATAGTAAGTTCGTTTTCTTTCCTTGTGTTTTTTTTTGTTTTTGTTTTTTGCGGAATTTAGGGTATTTATAAGCATCTTTATGATGATCGAGCTTACGTCAGCCTTGCGCTGATTTGGAACAAACCAAGAAAAAGGTTGATTTACTTCATAGGCGGAGGTTTTGGAAGACACGTGTGAACTTCATGAATTGGAAAACAGAAAAAAGATTCCAGTTGTTAGTCTACCGGGGAGAAGAGACGTTTCCCAGAGTAGAAGACATTTTTATATACTGCTACGTGTTTGTGAAAGTAAGAGAGAAGGGAAATGTCTGTCTTTTTATAGAATTTAAGCAGCATCACTTAACGGACATTTGTCGAAGTCAAGAAGGAGTAATAAAATTTCTCAGTATTTACATTATTTGGACCATTGTCCTTGTCTTTTTTGCCATTTGAACGAAGTTTCAGCCGCTGTAAGCTCCGGCCTTCTTCAGGTGCTAGGAATTTCGAACCGAAACTTTTATTACAATCACTGGGGTATATGAACATCATTCCTTGCCTAGTGCCTGTTCTGGAAGTCATGAGTTACCTCCCTCTAACCCTGTAAGTTACTTGATCGCTACTGCTGTAGCGTGGTATTGAACTCACAACTCTTTGGGTCAAGTCACAGGAACTAACCACTGGGCCATGTGTCCTTAAGGATAAGATCAACTAAATCTTGGGGACGTATAAACCTAATATCTAGTAACCCAGAGTTCATACTGCATATTTTTTATGTTAATGGTTTTTTCTAGTATTATTTTCTTTTTACCAGAGCTCATATTGCAATTTTGACACTAATGATATTTTCTGGCATTCCGTATTACTGATTCCCATGTTTCGAAATTCCTAGCAGATCACTATATCCAAAACAAAGTCGGCCCAAGAATATTACCCCTTTTATCACCATTTTTTATCTTAAAATGCCTTTAATCCAGCTTCTGTATCATTATGACAAGATCTCTTCTTCTATGTGCCCTGTCCTTTCAGGACGTAGGCAATCTTGGCTTTCCACGTTTCCCTATCCATGGTGGCTCTTAACACGCCTTCTCCTGTTACACTACGCAACCCTCGTTCCGTCATCCACCTGATCAGGTCCTTCAAATATGTTATCCGCTGCTCTCCCCTGTCTCTTTTCCCCTCTATCTGGCCTGTTAGTATCAGGTTCTCCGAGCCCTCCTTCCTCATTGCACGTCCCAGGAACTTTAGCTGTCTCTTCCTGATGCTCAGTATTAATTTTCTTTTCGTTTCCATCCTTTCCGAAATCTCATCATTGTTCACATGCTCAATCAATGATATTCGCAGCATCCTTCTGTAGAACCTCATTTCAGTTGCTTCAATTTTTTCCTTCATCTTCGATGATATTGTCCAGCCTTCGCTGCCATATTGAAGAACTAATATCACATAGCAATCCAGTACTCTCTTCTAACGAAATTGTCCTGTTTTTAATACTTTTCTCAGCTCCAGGAATGCATCATTGTGCTTTTGAATCTCAGGAATATAAATGTATAGAAACTGCTGTGGTCAAAAAGTGAGGGGTCAGTTTATATACTGATTGTAATATGGAACTGATCTCCCACTTTATATCCAGTATGCTTCTGTAGAAGCACATTTCAGTTGCTTCAAGTTTTTCCTTCATCTTCGATGATATTGTCAAGCATTCACTGCCATATTGAAGAACTGACATCACATAGCAATCCAATACTCTCTTCTTTGTTTCTAGCGAAATTGTCCTGTTTCTTAATACTTTACTCAACTTCTGGAATGCTTCTTTCGCCATGCCAATTCGCCTTCGGTTCTCTGTGTTGCACTTTCCGTCTTCTAGAACACTCCATTTTCTGTACCTGCTTGATTTTAGTATCCCCCACCTGTATTTGACATTTTGGGCTGCCTTTTTGGCTGATGACCATGCATTCGATTTTCTTGCAGTTTATTTCTAGTCCTTTCTTGTTAGTTTATTCAGCTACCTTCTGTAGGAGGTCTTGTAGTTTCCTTTCCGTGTCTGCTATCAACACTGTATCGTCTGCGTACTCTATGTTGCAATGTGGCCTCCGATTACGAATCCTTACATAACATCTAGTGTCCTCGGAATAGTCTCGCTGTACAAGTTGAATAGATCCGGTGAAAAGACACATCCTTGTCTTACGCCCCTTTCAGTCTTATTATAATTGCTGAATTCGTTACCTGTCCGTAAGCAGGTGATTTGCTGCCAGTAGAGATTCTTGATTACTCTTAGGTATTTCCCAAATATGTCGAGGCTGCCGAGCATCTCCATCAATTCCTTGTTACTCAGCTGAAAATGCGTACATGACATATCAGTTTATGCTAAGCATCGCATACAGCCTGTTTATTCAGAGCCTCAAACATCTTCGTTAAGTCAAAAACTTGAACTAATCTAAGTATTTTTTCTACATATTTTTCTTGTAAATGCATCTCAGTTTGATCTAAACCCACTTGAGATTCCATATATATATTTAGACATCAACCTTGAAATGAATATACAAGCAAATACTTTTCCTGCTGAAGTTAAGAGTGCAATCCCTAATATGTGCCCACAATTGATTTGGTTGAGTTATTTGTTTTTTACGGTTTATCAGTTTTTTTTTTGTTTGTTAAAACCAGAGTATATCTTGACTGTTTAACTGTTTGTTTGGCGGTATATCAACCTCTTATGGGTCATTTAATGCTGAAATTAGATTTTCTTGGGAGTATTAGGAATTTTCTCTAAAAGTGTATTACTCGTAATTTTTTTTTTAATAATGTTGCTCTAATTTGGGACCAGAGAAAATCTATTTTATATACGAGTTTCTCTTATATACGGGTTTCTTATATACGGGTTAAAAAGTGTATTGTTTTGCCAGAAAATTTGCTGAGGTTGAATAATTTCTTTATTTATATATTTGGCATGTCTTTCATGATTACATGATATCACTATATCCAAAACAAAGTCGGTCCAAGAATATTACCCCTTTTATCACACATATCAGTTTATGCTAAGCACCACATACAGCCTGTTTATTCATAGCCTCAAACATCTTCGTTAAGTCAACAACGTGAACCAAATCTAAGTAGTTTTTCTACATATTTTTCTTGTAATTTCATCTCAGTTTGATCTAAACCCACTTGAGATTCCAGATATATATTTAGATATCAACCTTGAAATGAATATACAAGTAAATACTTTTCCTGTAGAAGGTAAGAGTGCAATCCCTTTTAAGCGCCCACAATGTTGGTGTGGTTGTGCAGATGATTTACATTAAAAAATTTTTTAATGTAAATCATCTGCACAACCACACCAACATTGCCTGATGATGAGAATTAATCTCGAAACATAGAAATTTCCATGTCGCAATGTAAAATTCACAGAACGATATAATTATATTATATTATATTATATTATATTATATTAAGCTCTAAAATACTCATTATATTGAGCACTGTTTATAATAAAATAAATACCAGCGCACTCAAAATAAAAAAAAAACCTTGAGTCCTCTTCACTTGGAATTATATATATATATATATACAGAGAGAAAGTGCGAGACGGGTTGATAGATGACTATTTTAACATACAAGTATGATAATAATTTTCCAGTTAATCCTAATAATTATTTTGTTATTTTTTTTATTACAATAAATCTTCGCAGCCAAGAAACCTTGTGGCTTCCCGGGAACTTGCACCCCCATCCCCCCAAATGGCGGGGTCTGCGGGGGCCTTAAGCACAGTCCTGTCAATCATTTTTGTTTTTTTTAAACCAGAGTATATGTTGACTGTTTTTCACGTTTCCCTATCCCTGGTGACTCTGAGCAGGCCTTCTCCAGTTACACCATGCAATCCTCATTCCGTCATCCACCTGATTTGGTCCTTCAAATATGTTATCCGTTGCTTTCCCCTGTCTCTTTTTCCCTCTATCTGGCCTGTTAGTATCAGATTCTCCAAGCCCTCCTTCCTCATGGCGTGTCCCAGGAACTTCAGTTGTCTCTTCCTGATGCTCAGTATTAATTTCCTTTTTGTTTCCATCATTTTCAAAACCTCATCATTGCTCACATGCTCGATCCATGATATTCGCAGCATCCTTCTGTAGAACCACATTTCAGTTGCTTCAAGTTTTTCCTTCATCTTTGATGGTATTTTCCAGCATTCACTGCCATATTGAAGAACTGACAGAACGTAGCAATCCAATACTCTCTTCTTTGTTTTTTGCGAAATTGTCCTGTGTCTGTAAACCGGACTTTACTGAGATGAAAAACTGATAATTCTTTACAAAACTAGTCCACAAAAATTTCTTAGATGTTACCTTCGACCTAAGCAATGGACCTTACAAAACAAACCTTCTTCTTGTATGTACCCTGTCCTTTCAGGACGTAGGCGATTTTGCCTTCCACGTCTCCCTATCCCTGGTGGCTCTTAGCACACTTTCTCCTGTAACGTCTCTCAGCCCCTGTTCTGTCATCCACCTGCTCAGGCCCTTCAAATATGTTATCCACTTTATATCCACTTTATAATTTTTTATAAACAGTTGGCATATATCATCTTCTAGGTCTCCTTTCCCTTCAGGACGTAGGCGATCATGGCTTTCCATATCTCCCTATCCCTGGTGGCTCTTAGCACGCCTTCTCCTGTTACACCATCCAACCCTCGTTCCATGATGCACCTGGCTAGGTCCTTCAAATATGTTATCCACTGCTTTTCACTATCTCTTTTTCCCTCTATCTGGCCTGTTAGTATCAGGTTCTCCAAGCCCTCCTTCCTCATTGCGTTTCCCAGGAACTTCAGCAGTCTCTTCCTGATGCTCAGTATTAATTTCCTTTTTGTTGCGCTTAAATCGAAATACCAACGAGAAAAGCTCAGCAGAACAGTTACCATAAATCTAGAATATAGAACGTATAGAAACTAGCATGGCCACAAAATAAGGGATCACTTTATATATTGATTATAATATAGATTTGATCCCCCACTTTATATCCACATTATAATTTCCTTCACTGCTGTTTATAAATCTTCTTCTATGTACCATGTCCTTTCAGGACGTAGGCGATCATGGCTTTCCACGTCTCCCTATCCCTGATGGCTCTCACCACGCTTTCTCCTGTTACACCACCCAAACCCCGCTCAAGCCCATAAATCTAGAATATAAATGTATAGAAACTAGCATGGCCACAAAATGAGGGATCAGTTTCTATATTGATTATAATATAGATTTGATCCCCCACTTTATATCCACATTATAATTTCCTCCACTGCTGTTTATAAATCTTCTATGTGCCTTGTCCTTTCAAAGCAGCTGACATGAAAATATTGTAGAAAAGACGGAAGCAAGCCACGTTAAGTCAGTGAGAAACTAACTCAAACCATGACAGATACTTCTTTGGGTTTTGTTGAGAAAATGAAGACGAATAGCAAGAGCACCCGACCAGATACGGTAAACGGTATTCAAAGCCCGGACAAGTCTTCTTCTTGATGCTCAGTATTAATTTCCTTTTTGATGTGATGGCAAAATTCGATAAACTAAAGAATGAAAGACTTAGAAAAGGGGCCAGATAGATTTTCACTATTTTGTTGTATTTGTACAGTATTGAGCAACTTTTCATTTATTACATGTCTGTGCTCAGTCAGTCAGTTAAATGCAAAAAGTGGGGGATTAGTTTTCTATTGTTATTAAGTAATAAACTGATCCCCCACTTTTTGCCCAGTAAAAACTTTTCTTGTGTTTCCAACTATTATCTTCATTCAGTCAGCTCAGTGCCATACGTAATACACGCTTTAGGCGATCATGTCTCGAAAAAGACGTGACTGGCTGGGCAGAAGATTTTCTATCCTGCTTTTTAAACTATAGCTGAAGGGAGACGAGACGGAGTGTTTTAATAAGTAGTAATTAGGAGGGGATCAGTTTATTACTTAATTGCAATAGAAAACTGGTCCCCAATTTTTTTCCCAGTAGAAGCTTTACTTGTGTTTCCAACTATTATCTTCATTCATTCAGTTAAGTGCCATACGTGATACACGCTTTGGGCGATCATGTCTCGAAAGAGACATAACTGACTGGGCAGAAGATAATCCCGCAGTAGGTTGCCATTGCTTTCTGCGGTAGACCGGTTGCCAGCCAAGGCAATTGAACCCAATCTGTTCTATTATTTAATCCATAACTGAAAGGAAAAGACGAATTAATTTCTTTCCCAAGGGTATTTGTGCGTAAGTGAATGCAAGGAATTCAACAGGAATTCGAACTCAGCACCCCGACCCACAATGCACTTCCGTTCTGAGTCGATATTCACTGCTTTACATATTTGTGTTCAATGAAGTGTAAAATTGAGAAAATTCGCGCAAAGTAGAAAAATAATATATCTATATGTGTGTGCGTATGTGTGAGTGTATTTAGGCAACATAGCTTCATTCAAACAAGTTTCATTAAATATAAACATATGTCTATTTGTTTTTATAAGGCTCCTTGCCAGTTACCTAATCAGTTTCTTGATATCAATAAACAATAATTTAAATTCATCAAGTAAGTCGCCGTAATTTTTTCTACCCAAAATACTTTCGATTTCCTCCAAGATTAATCTCAGGGGTGAATTACAGAGACAAACTTATTATAACTGTGATAAAATCTGCATTTCGTACTGATGTTGATTTAAAAAAAATAAGAAAAAAAAAACACGCGTGAATGCGCTCTGCTATAAATATTATAAATTTTAAATTTATCTGTTGTAACTATATAACTTTTTGCAAAACAAGTCTTCCAGTATAAGAAGAATGCTATAAACTGGTAGAATTGCAAATGGCATTAAATGCTAGTTATATGCACTTTAAGACGTTGCTGCTATACTTGTAATAAATTTTGTTGAGTGTTGGTTGGTTGCTTTTGATATAGACATCCTTCAGAATATTAATTTTTTGTTTCGCAAAAATTCCATACCTATAATGGATAAAAATCAATTTTAAACTAATTTTTTACACACACACACACACACACACACACACATATATATATATATATATATATATATATATATTATATATATATATATATATTACCAAATAATACGGAGATTTACAAAATCGTTTTTAACTGACATTTAAAAGAGAGTGTATTCTCACACGTTCATGAAACGTCGAAGTCGTCCTCTCTATTAATTCCATTGACACACTCTCTCTCTCTCTCTCTCTCTCTCTCTCTATCTATCTATCTATCTATCTATCTATCTATCTGTCTCTCTCTCTCTATCTCTGATATCGAGCACTTTATTGCAAAGGATGCTTGCCTTAAATATCTTTCTACCAGTAAACCATATAAATTTAGCAGTTTTGACTTTAAACAACATTTTCACTTAAAACTATATATATATATATATATAATGGGAAAGTAGAGACGAAGGTTAATCAAGAAAAGCTCGCCCTTTCTCTTACCAACTTTTACTTCCGGTAGAGTAGAATTTTTCTTCATTATACGTTCGACTTGGGTTGAATAATACATGTCTCTAATAGGCTTGTTGAAATAGCTATTCCGCAAATGTAATTTAAATTTACAGATGATATATATATATATATATATATATATATATATATATATATATATATATATATAGCAAATTTTTATTTGAATACTACTGTATACAAAGTTTGACACTAGCATAATTCTTCAATTATCTTCGTTTATATCAAAAAGGCCTTTTCCATTAAAAGATTAAAAAAACAAAACACTTCTATGCATTTTGGGGTAAGCAATGTCCCGACTAAAAATATTGGTATTCCGAGACAGACACTACGAGTTCTTTCATCAATTTACCTTATCACTGCGTTCGGTTGAACGCTGCGAAGAATCGTCCTTCTTGTTTAGATGAGTCAAAAATATTTTTATGCGAAAAACTACAAAAAAAATTAAACAAGAAAAATATTTTATATATATAAAAATATCTATGAGTTATTTTTGTATATAAATCTAACAACGCCTGTTTTAAATCCTGATAACAGACACGCATATACACGCGGTCTAAACAGAAAAGTATTAGGACTGGTGTTTTAAATAGAATTTCGGCATTTAATCCTCTATCAATTCGGCATTTAATTCTCTTCGAAATAAACCCTTCTGAAGCTATACGTTTCCCTTGAAATAAACATTCAAGGAATCTTTTTTTTCTTTCTTGGATTTCCTCGACATCTTGAGACCTTATTCCTTTCAAGCGGGATTTGATTTTTGTAAAGAGGAAAGATTCTCGAGATCAAGATCTAGGAAGTAGAGTGGTTGTCAGACCCGAAAATTTCGTCCTTTGACAAAATACTACTCTATAAGCTGTGCTGAATAAACAGTCATTCAGTCAGTCAAGCAGACAGTCAGAGTTCGAATTCCAGTTGAATTCCTTGCATTCACTTACGCGCAAATACCTTTGAGAAAGGTATTAATCCATCTCTTCCCTCTAATCATGGGTTAAATAACAGGACAGATTAGGTTCTATAGCATTGGCTGGCAACCAGTCTACCGCAGAATGTAATGGCAACCTACTACTGGATAATATTCTGTCCAGTTAGTCATGTCGCTTTCGAAACATGATCGCCCACTGGGCAAAAAGTGGGGGATCATTTTATATTGTTATCAAGTAATAAACTGATCCCCCAATAATTAATACATTAATAGAATCCGTCTCTTCTCCCTTCAGCTATAGTTTAAAAAGCAGGATAGAAAATGTTCTGCCCAATCACTCATGTCTCTTTCGAGATATGATCGCCCAAGCGTGTATCACGTATGGCACTTAACTGTCTGACGGACTGTCTGAATGGACAGGTGTCATGATGGAATTGCCACTCACCCGACCGACGCGTACAAATCTGTCCTTTTCCGGCAAAGTGCTTCCTGCAAATGCCACAACACGTCACGGAAAACTTGTTATTCCTTGTTTATCTGACCAGATGAAACATACCTATGAAGAACAATGCCCTAGAAGTCGAGGGAAACTGTCTTCATATTCTTCTTCTTCTTCTATGTGCCCTGTCCCTTCAGGACGTAGGCGATCATGGATCTCCACGTCTCTCTATCCCTTGTGGCTCTTAGTATGTTTGCTCCTGTTGCTCCTGGCAACCCCCGTTCCGTCATCCACCTGATCAGACTCTGCAGATATGTTATCCGCTGCCTTCCTCTGTCTCTCCTTCCTTCTATCTGTCCAGTCAGTATCAGGTTCTCCAGGCTCTCCTTCCTCATTGCGTGTCCCAGGAACTTCAGTTGTCTCTTCCTGATGCTCAGCATCAATTTCCTTTTTGTTGCCATTCTTTCTAACACTTCGTCGTTGCTTGTATGCTCAGTCCACGATATCCGTAGCATCCTTCTGTAGAACCACATTTCGGCCGCTTCCAGTTTTGTCCTCATTTTCGATGATATTGTCCAGCATTCACAGCCGTACTGAAGAACTGACATGACGTAGCAGTCCAGCACTCTTTTCTTCGTTTCTATTGAGATCTTCCTGTGTGTTAGTATTTTGCTCATCTTCTGGAACGCGTCCTTTGCCATGCCAATTCGCCTTCGGATCTCCGTGTCGCACTTTCCATCTCCTGTTAGAACACTTCCTAGGTACTTAAATTCTTGGACTTGTTTGATTCTGTTATCCCCCCACCTGTATTTGGCATTTTGGGTTGTATCTTTTGCTGATGACCATGCACTCAGTTTTCTTAAAGTTTATTTGTAGTCCCTTCTTGTCTCTCTACACTGCTACTTTCTGTATGAGATCTTGCAGTTTCCTTTCCGTGTCCGCAATCAGTACTGTATCGTCCGCGTATCTTATGTTGTTCAGGTTGTGGCCTCCAATAATAAATCCTGGTGTGTCATCTAGGGTCCTCAAAATATTCTCGCTGTATAGGTTGAACAAATCCGGTGAAAAGACACATCCTTGTCTTACGCCTTTTTCTATCTTTGTGTATCTACTGAGGTCGTTACCTGTCCGTATGCAGGCCGTATATATATATATATATTTCATTTCAAACATACGCACCGTAATGGAGGCGCTAGAGGGTGTCGTCAGTGATGTCATCGCGATGATCACTAGGGGGTTTCGGGTCTTTCAACATCATACCCCCCCCACCGCGCCGACCCGACCAGAGATGATCAGCCTCCGGCCCACCCTCGATAAGCGCTTTCAGACACTGGAAAATTACGTTTAGGCCCGGTACGAAACCCTGCAAATGCTTCAGATTGGCGACAGTCAGAGCCACTTTCCATTTAGAGGCGCACCGCACATGAGCTCGTCCGAAACATTAATTTAGACGCAGAATTTCGGGGAATTTTAGCTAACAATTTAGAATCCAGGAACTCTCTCTTTGATCCATAACCAATGAGCTGTTCTTTCCGCTGTTTCGGTTATGGACTTGAGTGCTTTTCTTTTTTTACTCCCACTATCCCAATATCTGTTAAGGCTTTGCGTAAGGACCTTGCTGCAAATCCTCTAGTCCCAACTTCTATAGGAGTGCAGCTAGCCCTCCAGCCTTTGACCCTGCAACTCTCCATATATATATTCAGTTAGATCTGTTTCGCAGATCATCAGTACGGTTAGTCATCCGATTACTTTTAGCCAGGATTGAAACCCATCCGAACTGATATCAGTCGGCGATTCTACCTCTGAGCTAAGAGCGCTTGGTAGAAGAAGGTAGACTTTTAGCGCGTTATATACGATATAAACATACGCCAGTAGCTAAGAGTGTTCTAATTCATTACTGAATGAACGATGCGTAGATGTTTGAATATCCAGTATGCTCAATCAAGTGATACATATAGTCATTGCTACTAAATAGCTTTTAGAATAATTTGTAATATAAAAGTTACCACCTACGCATTAATTGTCAGGATAATACAATATACCTTATTATCCATAATTTATCATTGACCAGCATATATCCACTTTGATATTTCATATCTATATACATCACTCTATCTCTTTAATACACCATATCTCAAAACTTTATCCATATATATATATAACGGAAATTAACGAATTTTAACGAAACTTGGTTATAAACAACCGACAATTTAAAATTGTTTGAACATTGGTTTTATCGATACTCCTATTTAAGTAGATATTCTGTTTTTTTAATTAAACAGTATTTATATATATATATCTACCGGCCTGATTATTTACGATAAATTGTTATAACGAAAATGTGTGCCATTCGACAGGATTCGAACTTCCGACCCCTATTTACATAGGAAAAGCTACCATTTGATCTGGAAACGTCTGAGACCTCTCGACCATGAATAGCCTTTTTTATAGGTTTTTATCAAGCCTATATAACACAATTTTCGATTCATCGCAAACAATCATATCTGCTCTGAAATGTATCGTAATGTCAACAAATGTAAACATGTTACAGAAATAAACAAATTTTAACGAAACTTGGTTATAAACAACCGACAATTTGAAATGAATTGTTTGAACATTATGTATATTTTTGTCGATGTAATTTATCATTCATTTTATGAATTCTTTTATTTCCTTTGTCAGTGGTACAAATGGTGACCTCCGACCAGTTTGAAAGATGCTTTCCACAAACTGACAGAATTAAATACTGGGCCAAAGTGGGAAGCCAGTTTGAAGTTAATTGCACTCTAATGAATTGTGAAACCAAATTCGAGACACCAGTCTGGGAAAGAAATGGTAAACGCCTCAGAAATTACAGGTAAGTCTGTCAAAAATAAATTTGAATAAATTTGAATCTTAGTTTTAGACTTAGCCGACGCGTTTCGTCATCTGATGGACGTTTTCAATGGAGTAAATAGACAAAACTATCGCCCGATTCATACACCGCCCACGTCTATTGCACAGGTGAAGAGGCTCATCCCTTGTTCCCTGTTTAGGATGTGGTTTCCGGCTTTCTCTTTTCCAATCTTTTTACTCTTTTCTTCCTTTTTTTTTTTCTCCTCAATTGGAGTAGATAGACTAAACTATCGCCCGGTTCACACTCCACCCACGTCTATTGAACAGGTGAAGAGGCTCATCCCTTGTTCCCTGTTTAGGATGTGGTTTCCGGTTTTCTCTTTTCCAATCTTTTTACTCTTTTCTTCTTTTTTTCTCCTCAATTGGAGTAGATAGACTAAACTATCGCTCGGTTCATACTCCACCCACGTCTATTGAACAGGTGAACAGGCTCATCCCTTGTTCCCTGTTTATGATGTGGTTTCCGGCTTTCTCTTTTCCAATCTTTTTACTCTTAAGTAGCCCCCTGCGCATCAGTGGCGTTACCGCCTTGCTTGGGGTGATATGATTATAAAAAAAAATCAACATGATTTTATTTTGCGCAATTTAACTATGAAAACAAAAGCAAAATGTTCTCAGTTACTCGACATATTTTAAACTTACACCACGCTTGTACATACTCACCAGATTAATTGAAACGCTATATTAAATTACCTCACTCGGCATTCTCCAAAAATTGAAAATTAAAAAAAAATTAAGTTCAGTTAGTATGATTAAGATTAATTAGTCAGTTAAGTGCCATACGTGATACATGCTTGAGCGATCATGTCTCGAAAGAGACATCACTGACTGGGCAGAAGATTTTCTATCCTGCCTTTTAAACTATAGCTGAAGGGAGAAGAGACGAATGGTATTAATAAGTAGTAATTAGTGGGGGATCAGTTTATTACTTAATAACAATAAAAAACCGATCCCCCACTTTTTGCCCAAAAGTAGCTTTACTTATGTTTCCAACTATTATCGTCATTCAGTTAATTAAATGCCATACATAAAACACGCTTGGGCGATCATGTTTCGAAAGAGACATAACTAACTGGGCAGAAGATTATCCCGCGGTAGGTTGCCATTGCTTTCTGCGGTTGACTGGTTGCCAGCCAAGGCTATAAAACCCATTCTGTCCTGCTATTTAAACCATAACTAGAGGGAATAGATGGATTAATATCTTTCCCAAGGGTATTTGTGCGTAAGTGAATGCAACGAATTTAACTGGAATTCGAACTCGGCTACCCTATTTCTCGTTGCGAACTGATATCCACTGCACCACGACGCACATCCCTGATTAAGATGGCATGAGAAAATTTCTCTTCACCATCATGACAATCTTAAACTCAAGTCTCTGATCGTGACGATTTTACCTGAATAACTCTCCTATTATTCATCTCGAGGTTCTCCAGATGAGGATTTGCAATGTAATCGATCCCGATTTAAACGCTCAACTTCACTCACTTTTTCACTGACGGAATGTGGCTTCCGTCTGTCTTTTCTATAATTATTTTCACGGCTCTGACAAGCTTATCTCCCTGGTGCCCTCTTTCAACGAATTTACTTGGGCTATTATATTGGCGACTAGTTTCATACTTTTACCGTCAAAACAGTCAAATGTAACCGTCACTTCTACTCAAATTGTTTCTTTTTCCGCACTTACCGCCCGTGGAACTCATTTCCATATTCTTGCTTCCCTGATAGCTACAATCTCCATGAGTTTAACTGCAACGTGAATCACCATCTTGATTCCCATCTTTCCCTTATCTTTTCCCCGCTACCCCGTGTTTCTTGTTCCTCTTTCTTCTCGCTCTCCTGTTGCTTCACTGTCTTGCTTAGAGTGAAATGATTATAAAACAACAATTTTTCTTTTTAGATAATAATGTCTTAGTGATACAAATCTTACAAATGAACTTATAGCTGGGTGGGCTAAGAAGAGATGAGGTGTATTCTTGCTAAAGCTGAATTTATTTAACAAAAAAATTACAATGTGAACATAAAATGGGGGATCGATTCATTATTACAATCATTATATAAATTGATCCCCCACTTTTTAGCCAGGGTAGTTTCCATACATTTATATTCCACAGAATGTAAATAAATCTAAAAGACATTCCTGTGTAGCTAATCAGTGTTTCATTAATTGATTCATTCTTTTTCTATGTCTTATCAATAAACAAGAAAGTATTATGTGTCTGTAAAGTGGGGGATCAATTCTTTATTACAATCTATATATAAACTGATCCCACACATTTTAGCCACGATAGATTCCATACATTTATATTCCAGAGAATGTAAATAAATTTAAAAGACATGCCTGCTTGGCTAATCAGTATTTCATTGATTGATTCATTCGTTTTCTATGGCTTATCAATAGTCAAGAAAGTATTATGTATATGGGGGACCAATTCTAAATTACAACCAATATATAAAATGAACCCTCACTTTGTAGCCAATGTAGTTTCCATACATTTATATTCCAGAGAATTAAATAAATTTAAAAGACATGCCTCTGTAGGCATGATATAGTAGATTTTTTATAATGGCTATTTATATCAATATTGATTTTTACGGCTTATCAACCCCTTGCAGAATTAAAGTCAGAAAATATTCTTCGTAGCCGAGCAGTAGAGCACACCGGATAAAAACTGTAGTTTAACTGCAAATGTGTACGCAGGTTCGATCCCTGCCGGCGAACGTATTTAATTTGCTAAGATTTCTCAAATACGCAGGCGAATAGATGTAATACACACTGGTTAGTATTCAATAATTACAAAAGAGACGTCTATTTCAAATACGAAGTATCCACTATAACAAAGTTTGAAGTAATAAAACAAACCATATTAAAATCCCAGAAATACAGTCATGATTTTACGACGATGTTATAATAGGTATATAAAATATATATTCATTATATAAAATATATATTCATTATACAAAATATATATTCATATATAAAATATATATTCATTATACAAAATATATATTCATTATACAAAATATATATTCATTATATAAAATATATATTCATTATATAAAATATATATTCATTATACAAAATATATATTCATTATATAAAATATATATTCATTATACAAAATATATATTCATTATATAAAATATATATTCATTATATAAAATATATATTCATTTTACAAAATATATATTCATTATATAAAATATATATTCATTATACAAAATATATATTCATATATAAAATATATATTCATTATACAAAATATATATTCATTATATAAAATATATATTCATTATACAAAATATATATTCATTATATAAAATATATATTCATTATATAAAATATATATTCATTTTACAAAATATATATTCATTATATAAAATATATATTCATTATACAAAATATATATTCATTATACAAAATATATGTTCATTATATAAAATATATATTCATTATACAAAATATATATTCATTATATAAAATATATATTCATTATATAAAATATATATTCATTTTACAAAATATATATTCATTATATAAAATATATATTCATTATACAAAATATATATTCATTATACAAAATATATATTCATTATATAAAATATATATTCATTATACAAAATATATATTCATTATACAAAATATATATTCATTATATAAAATATATATTCATTTTACAAAATATATATTCATTATATAAAATATATATTCATTTCACAAAATATATATTCATTGCATAAAAATAATGCTTCCGATTATTGAAATGCTAGTGTCCAAATGCATTCTTAAACCAATTTTGTAAGATGCACTGTAGCAAGCATAAAAACCGTGCAAATAAAATGTTTGGTTCTAGGTATTCTCAGCATCCTTCTGTAGAACCACATATAACAGTTCAGTTCTCTTTTTAATATTTACTTCTAATAAATCGTTCTTGATTACATTACTTAGCTTTGGGAAGGCATCTTCAGCACTTTCATTTACCTGTTAAAATACTTCTCAGATATTTAAATTGCTTCGTTTAATTTTAGTATCTCTAATTTGTAATTAGCATGTTAGACTCATTCCTTTTACTAACAACCATGCATTCCATTTTTTTAAATTGATGCTTAGTCCTTTCTTCTAGCTTTCCTTCACTACCTTTTTTTTGTAGAAGTATATTTAAAGTTTTCTTTCCGTATCTGCTATCAACACTGTGTCAGCTTAATATCTTATGTTGTTAAGATTGTCACTGCCAAAAATGCATCTTGGGAGTATTTATAATTATCTCAAAATCACGTGACTGTATAGGTTGAATAAGTTACTGTTATTATTGTTATTCTACCAATCATTGACTAAAACTCTCTGGGTAGGTAAGTTATGCATTGTTTTCCGCTGTCCCTCTTGCCTTCAATTTGGCCTGTGAGTATCAAATTTTCCAAACCCTCTTTCTTCATTATCTATCCCTAGAAATTTTAGCTCTGTCTTCCTGATGTTAAATATAAGCGTCCTTTTTTGTTTCAATTTTCTCTAAAACATCGTCGTTGCTCACATGTTCGGTCCATGGTATTCTCAGCATCCTTCTGTAGGACCATATTCCTTTGCTTAGCTTTTTGGAAAGCATATGCGCGTTGTGATGCAATGAATATCGACTCGGAACGACAAATCGAGGAGCCGAACTAGAATTCCAGTTGAATTCCTTGCATTCACTAAAGCACAGATACCACTGGGAAAGGTATTAATTCGTCTCTTCCCCCCAGTTATGGGTTAAATTATAGGACAGATTGGGTTCTATAACCTTGGCTGGCAACCAGTCTACCGCAGAAAGCAATGGCAACATAGTGCGAGAAAATCTTCTGCTCAGTCAGTCATGTCTCTTTCGAGACATGATCGCCCAAAGCGTGTATCACGTATGGCACTTAACTGAGTGAATGAAGATAATAGTTGGAAACATAAGTAAAGCTTCTACTGGGCAAAAGGTGGGGGATCAGTTTTCTATTGTTATTAAGTAATAAACTGATCCCCCATTAATTACTACTTATTGATGCATCCTTTGATGTATCCTTGATACGTCCCTTCCCCCTTCAGCTATAGTTTAAAGAGCAGAATAGAAAATCTTCTACCCAGTCAGCCATGTCTTTTTCGAGACATGATCGCCCAAAGTGTGTATCACGTATGGCATTTAACTGATTGAATTTCTCTAAAACATCAGTCATGCCTGCTAGATAGATTATGAGTTCTTTTCCTCTGTCTCACTTGCCTTCAATCTATCCTGTGAGTATCAGATTTTCCAAGCCCTCTTTTCTCTAGAAATTTAGACGGTCTCTTTCTGATGTTAGGTATACGTGTCTATTTTGTTTCCAATTTCTCAAAAACGTTGTCGTTGCTCAAATTTTCAATCTACGGTATTTTCAGCATCGTTCTTTAGAACAAATGTTTGTTGCTTCAAGTCTCTTCTTCATCTCTGAAGAGATCGTCCAGTGTTCACTGCCGTATAGGAAGACCGGTATTATATGACAGTCAAACCCAAAAAGAAAAAGAAAACATTTCACTTTATTCGCATCCATCTGACCAGGGCTGTGTTTAGGGCTCCCACAGACCCCGCAAATGCAGGAGGGCGTCACAAGTTCCCTCGGGGCCGCACATTCACTAAGGGTCGCAAGGCTCCTTGACTTCGCAGATCTATTTTAATGAGAATTACTACGCGAAAATACCCATGGGAAATGTTTTAATCCATCTTTTCTCTCCAGATATTGGTCAAATAACAGGACAGATTGGGCTCTGTAGTCTTGGTTGGCAACCAGTCTACCGCATAAATAATAACTTACTGGGGAAAAATCCTCTGCCGAATCAGTCATGTCACTTTTGAGACATGATTGCAAAAGCGTTTATCACGTATGGCAGTTAACTGACTGATATATCATTAACCATTATTTTGCAATGGTTCGTGATCTGTCACATCCATTCGTGATATATAAATTATTCTTACAACTTTTGACCCGTGAAAGTGTCAGGGTTTTCCTATTTGAAAAATTCTGATGAATCTAATTCATAAATTAACGCAGGCGTATCGAAACCGCGGCTCGCGAGCCACATGCGGCTCTTTGAACTTGAGTACGCGGCTCTTTGAGCTTGAGTACGCGGCTCGCAAGCCACATGCGGCTCTTTGTGCTTGAGTACGCGGCTCTTTGAGCTTGAGTACGTGGCTCTTTGAGCTTGAGTACGCGGCTCGCAAGCCACATGCGGCTCTTTGTGCTTGAGTACGCGGCTCTTTGAGCATGAGTACGCGGCTCTTTGAGCTTGAATACGTGGCTCTTTGAGCTTGAGTACGCGGCTCGCAAGCCACATGCGGCTCTTTGAGCTTGAGTACGCGGCTCTTTGAGCTTGAGTATGCGGCTCGCAAGCCACATGCGGCTCTTTGAGCTTGAGTACGCGGCTCTTTTGAGTACGCGGCTCGTGGAAATGTGTTGTCTGAGCTTCTTTTTTTAATCCCAATTATTTATTATGGTTAAAAACTTGAGAAAATTATACTTTCTTTAATTTCATTGACGTTACGTTTTCACTCATACTAACAATTTTTTTTTTTTTTTTAGCAATATCAAAAATAAATATCAAATTAAGTGGTAAACTTTTGATTTATTGCCGGAAGCTCTTTACGCCTTCAAATTTTTCCAAAACATCCTTATTTCCGTGCAAATGTATATTCTGAACTCAAATCGATAATTGTTTATTGAAGAAACCTACCTTTATTGATGTTAACGAGCAGAAAAAATTGAACTTTATCTCACCCGTAACCACGATTCTCATATCAAATTCAGTACATGACATGAGTGCAGTCCCCTTAATCGCCTTACCCATGTCTTCGATCTTCTGACATTCCGTTGTAACCCTTACGGTCTCCCACCTTTTTTTTCCTCAGCCCTAAAGAACAATGTCCCAGTGCTCAGATCTAGCATCAAAATTAGGATTTAAGTTCTTAAATATATTTACTAATTATGTGCGTGAAACTTATATTTTAATCCAATGGGGCCCCAATTAATACCTAGCAAATAATTAGAAAGGTTGACATTTTTCTTATTTACCTTTTATATATTAATATAAAAGGATTCAAAAAACATTTGGTATATATATATATATATATATATATATATATACCAAATATCATTGCTAAGTTCACTTATGAACTTATCAATGATAAAAAAATTCCTTTCCTTGACATACTAATTAACACTGATGACAATAAATTCGCTATCTCACCGTATAAAAAACCCACTAACAAAAATCCCTCCACACTCAATTATATTAGCGAATGCCCCCACTATTACAAAATAGCCATTATAAAAAATCTACTATATCGTGCAAAAACCAATTCGTCTACAAAACAGATCTTCCACAGTGAACTAAAAAACATCAAACAGACACTCATCAACAATATTTTTCCCAACTACATAGTTGATGCACAAATACATTTTCTTAAAAACCATAACACGGGAAAAATAACACATGATACCAGCCCAACCAATCCCAAACATATCACCCTTTTATATCGTAGCCAGATGCACTCCAACTACCAACTAGACAAAAATATCCTAAAAAACTCATAAACACTAATATTTCTCCGACAGACCCTAACAAAATAATTAAGTTTATCATATATTACTCTAAATCCACTACATCCAATTCATTCGTCCGTAACGACTCTTCCCCCACCGTTAGCGATTTTCAAAAATCCAATGTAGTTTATAAATTCAAATGTCCCTTTCGAGAATGTATCTCTAACAAACTAAATAATATCTACATTGGCCATACTACAAATTCGCTCTCACGGCGTCTTACGTTGCACTTAAATGACAATTCAAATATATTCCGACATTTAAAACAACACGGTTATCAACGCACACTTCTCAGAAAAAACGCTCGTTGAAAACACATGTATACTTAGACAAGAAAATAATAAACAGAAACTCAAAATCCTGGAAGCAATCTGCATGAAACAATTTAAACCTGGTTTGAATATGATCAATTTTGATATTTTCAACAACGTACTCAAATGCCTGTAATCGGATCAGGGACCACAACGCCACCATTTTGTCACTGTCTGCGGCCATCCGCCACGGTAGGGATGGACTTGTCTCTTCAATTTAATTCTCTTTATTGTTAATAGCTTAAATGTTCTATGTTTACTGTGTGTTAATATTTATTCTTTGATGATGGCTTATGTGAGCCGAAAGCTTAGACCCGATAAAAAAAATCAACAATTACTGTGATTTTTTGTTGTCTTTCAACGATATCACCATCAAGTATATCAGACGGTACGAACGGATCCTACACAAAATTAATAAACAAAACTTGTCTGTATTATTCAATGAAACCTGCATTTAGATAGATAGATAGATAGATAGATAGATAGATAGATAGATAGATAGATATGCGTGTGTGTGTGTGTGTGTGTGTGTGTGTGTATACATCAATCATCAGTCAAGATTAAGAAAACATATGGTATGTATATACATATATATATGTGTGTATATATATATATATATATAATCATATACAAAATATATATATATACAAAAATTTAATATATATATGTATATTACACACACACACACACACACACACACACACACATATATATATATATATATCTGTGTGTGTGCCCTTTGTGACGACTGAAATCAATACAAATTAACAGTTTAAAAAACTGCAAACATGAACCAATATTACTGTACATATGCATTTCTAAGTATTTATATCAAAATTTTCTAACAAAATGTGTATCTAACAAAAATCTATGTGTAATTTTTGTTTATGTCTTGCGATTCTCAAACATCTGAACTTCATTGTATGTGACTCTTAGATTAATCAAGTCTTTGTCAACCCCTGAGTTGAATAAGCTCATGCGAGAATTCTACGAGAATAAAATATCCGTAGAAATACTTCGTCCTACGTGGTTCTTATATTAAGCAAGTGTTTGGCTTTCCCTGTATTGAATAAGCACATGGCAGAGTTCTATGACCATTAAATATCCGTAGAAATTTCTCTATCGCTTCATTTAATATTTGAGCTAAACGACTTGAAGAAAATATTGCAGAGCAATCATAATAGATATGCTGGTCGTTATGTTAAGAAGTGGGTACAAATAAAAAGATTTGAAATTGACAATTTTTTCCATCTGAATCAGACGTTAAAACCTTCTATCAATCTGTTTCCGACTCTATCTATCTATCTATCTATCTATCTATCTATCTATCTATCTATCTATCTATCTATCTATGCTTGTTCATTATCTATCTATCTATCTATCTATCTATCTATCTATCTATCTATCACAGTCTTTTCATCTATCTATGTATCTATCTATCATAGTCTCTTCATCTATCTATCTATCTATCTATCTATCTATCTATCTATCTATCTATCTATCACAGTCTTTTTATCTATCTATCTATCTATCTATTTATTCATTTTCTCACTGAAACCAAATAGTGTTTTTTTCGACTCTTTTCATGCGATCAACATGGAATAGTTCATTATTTAAGAGATATTGACAAGGCGTAACGGTCGCGCGAATTAACGAAGGAAAAAAACAAGCCCTATTATAATAGGGTTATTATTATTATTATTATTATTATTATTATTATTATTATTATTATTTCTGTTGTTGTTATCCATATAGCATTTACTCTCATATAGAAGGATTGATATTATGTAGGATTTGAATATTTTCTTTGTTTCCCACCAGAGTTTTCATTTTCTTAATACCTTTCTTAGGTTTTGGAAAGCATTTTTCGCTATACCTATGCATTTATTCGATTTCAATGTCGCACTTTCTGCCATCTGTTAGAACATCTTCTAAATATTCAAACTATAGTTTCTGTTTTCTTTTGGTATCCCCAATTTGTAAATTGCACGTTTGGCTGCCCGTTTGGCTGACCACCATGCATTCATTCTTCTTGCAATTAATGTTTATTCTTTTTTAAATGTTTTCAGTAGTTCTAAATGTTCATTCAGTCAGTTAAGTGCCATAGGGATACACGCATTGCGTGATCATGTCTCAAAAGAGACATGACTGATTGGGCAGAAGATTTTCTATCCTGCTCTTTAAACTATTGCTGAAGGGAGAAGAGACGGATTGTATTAATAATGGGAGATCAGTTTATTACTTAATAACAATAGAAAACCGATCCCCCACTTTTTGATCAGTAGACGTTTTAATTATGTTTTCAACTATTGTCATCATTCAGTCAGTTAAGTGCCATACGTGATACACGCTTTGGGCAATCATGTCTCGAAAGAGACATGACTGACTGGGCAGAAGATTTTCTATCCTGCTCTTTAAACTATAGCTGATGGTAGAAGAGACGGATTGTATTAATAAGTAGTAATTAGTGGGGGATCAGTTTATTACTTAATAACAATAGAAAACTGATCCCTCAGTTTTTGCCTAGTGGAAGCTTTACTTATGATTCCAACTATTATCTTAATTCAGTCAGTTAAGTGCCATACGTGATACACGCTTGGGCGATCATGTCTCGAAAGAGACATGACTGACTGGGCAGAAGATTTTCTATCCTGCTCTTTAAACTATAGCTGAACGGAGAAGAGACGGATTGTATTAATAAGTAGTAATTAGTGGGGGACCAGTTTATTACTTAATAACAATAGAAAACTGATCCCTCAGTTTTTGCCGAGTGGAAGCTTTACTTATGATTCCAACTATTATCTTCATTCAGTCAGTTAAGTGCCATACGTGATACACGCTTGGGCGATCATGTCTCGAAAGAGACATGACTGACTGGGCATAAGATTTTCTATCTTTCTCTTTACGCTATAACTGAAGAGAGAAGAGACGGATTGTATTAATAAGTAGTAATTAGTGTGGGATCAGTTTATTACTTAATAACAACAGTCACTAAGATGCAAAAGATTACTGAGTGTGAAAGTATTTGAGTAAAAGGCATTTATTTATAGACAAAACGTCAACATTTTTTTTAATCATTTCGCCCCAAGCAAGGCGGTGCCGCCACTGATGTGCAGGGGGTTACAGAAGAGAGTTAATTTTAGACAGGGGCAGAGTGAAGACAAAAACGAACCAGCTACAGTGGGTGAAAGAGGAAGGGCAACAGAAGGATGTGAACACAGGAAGGAAGACAGTTACGAGGGATGAGAGAAAGGAAAAGAAAAAAGATACATGGGGTGATGTAGAAATGACGAGGGAAGGATTGGAGTCAAGTCGAGAATACATGGGAATTGACATTGCATTTCAATTCCTGGAGATTGTAGCCATCAGGAAAGCAAGTATATGAAAGGGAGTGAAGACAGTTGCGAAGGTAGAGAGAAAGGAAAAGAACGAGATACATGGGGTGATGTAGTAATAACGAGGGAAGGACTGGAGTCAAGTGGATAAGAGATGGGAATTGACATTGCATTTCAATTCTTGGAGGTTGTAGCCACCAGGAAAGCAAGTATATGGAAGGGAGTTCCACATTGAACAAAGTCTGACTTGCAACTGAACAAAGCAAGGTTTCAATCGGCATCGAAACAAACGCCAGAGCTGAGTTTTGGTTATTTTAGATTAAGAAGCATGGGGAAGGGATTTTGGCTTCTACAATGAAGTCGGTGTGTATGGTGGAATAACAGAAGACTGCGGCAAATCCCTTTTTTAGCAGAGGTGATGTTTTGGGTTATTTTCCTTATAATTCTCTCTTTAAACCTTGGTGTCAACAAGACTCCTCGCACTTGAATAACTTCGCGGTATAAAACATAAAAGTATTCAGGAGCTATATAATCTTGGTATCAATGCTAGCAAGTCAGTAATGCGCCATACGTGATACACGCTTGGGTGATCATGTCTGGAAAGAGACATGACTGACTGGGCAGAAGATTTTCTATCCTGCTCTTTAAACTATAGCTGAAGGGAGAAGAGACCGATTGTATTAATAAGTAGTAATTAATGGGAGATCAAGTTATTACTTAATAACAACAGAAAAATGATCCCCCACTTTTTGCCAAGTAGAAAATTTACTTATGTTTCCAACTATTATCTTCATTCACTCAGTTAAGTGCCATACGTGATACACACTTTGGGCGACCATGTCTCGAAAAAGACATGACTGACTGCGCAGAAAATTTTTTATCTTGCTCTTTAAACTATATCTGAAGGGAGAAATGGTGGATTGTATTAATAAGTAGTAATTAGTGAGGGATCTGTTTATTACTTAATAACAATAGAAAACTGATCCCCCACTTTTTGCCCTGTAGAAACTTTACTTTATAGTTTCCAACTATTTTCTTCATTTAAGTGCCATACGTGATACACGCTTGGGCAATCATGTTTCGAAAAAGACATGACTGACTGGGCAGAAGATTTTCCCACAATAGGTTACCATTACTTTCTGCGGTAGACTGGTTGCCAACTAAGGCTATAGAAATTACTATTTAACCTATACTGTAACTATTTAGCTAGTGGGAGAAACGACCTTTCCTAAGGATAAATACGTGTAAGGGAATGTAACGAATTTAACTAGAATTCGAACTCGGCTCTCTTAGTTCTCGTTCCGAGCCGATATACACTGAACCACGACGCACATCCCGACTGTCAATACTAGGGTGAGATCTGAAGCAGTACGCATATATATGCTCCTGTAAGCATTTTTTTTTTTTTTTTTTGCAGGTGAGTGATTACGTCTGTCTGCTATGATTTATTTTATTTTATTTTTTGCTTTGTCTAGAATTAACCAGGTTTTCTTCATCGAGAGTAAGCGGCAGAAGCTTCTCATTGATCCCGTAGAAGAGAGCGACAAAGGGGAATACACCTGTCGCACCCAGATCCACAATCACTCCCGGAATGTCGAACTCATCATCGGAGGTATGTACTTTTCGCACGGTAATACAATCACACACTTATAAAATATCCCACTGTAATTATGCTTCTTCGGCTCTTCGTTAGCTCGCACGACCGTTACGCCCAGCCAATTCCTCATAAAAAATGGATTATTCTGTTCTGATTGCGTGGAAACAGGGCAAAAGACATTACTTGATTCTAGCGATAAAAAGAAAGAAAGAAAGAAAGAAAGAAAGAAAGAGGGAAAATAGACGTGGAGGGAGAGAATCAGGTTAAGCGAATACGAACAGATACTGCACTTTAATCCCAGCCAAAAATCCAAAAAGCGATCGTATTTTTTGTCGCGTGCAGCTGTTTTCAAGTCCGGGCATCTCTCAAAAACATTTTCAGCTGCGCAGTGGATATCGACTCGGAATGACAAATCGGGCAGCCGAGTTCGAATTCCAGTTGAATTCCTTGCATTCACTTACGTGTAAATACCCTTGGGAAAAGTATTAATCCGTTATTTCCCTCCAGTTATGTATTAGATAACAGGACAGATTGGGTTCTATAGCCTTGGCTGGCAACCAGTCTACCGCAGAAAGCAATGGCACCCTACTGCGGAATAATCTTCTACCCAGTCAGTCATGTCTCTTTCGATACATGATCGCCTAAAGCGTGTATTACGTATGGCACTTAACTGACTGACTGACTGTTTACAGACAGACGCACAAATGAGTGGCGCCGGAAAACGACTAAGGTAATCGCCAAAAATCCAGTTACCACAAATAAAATGACATCGTCTGCTGAATTATTTTAAGATGATTATTAAGCGAAATGTTCGTCAGATTGGCTAAAAATAAAAAGTAGAAAAGAATATATAATTGTTTAACGTCTTCCTCGGAAATAATGGACTATTCCGTTTTGATTGCGTAGAAAAATAAAAACAAAAAATACGCCACTTGGTTTCAGTGAGAAAATGAATGAAAGAAAGAAAGACAGGAAGATATAAGTGTTTAACGACTGTTTCAGTGAAATGGACAAAGTTGTCAATATCAAATGTTTTCATTTCTACCCACTTCTTAAAAGAGGGACCAACATTCATATTTATGATTGTTATTGAAATACGGTTTTCAAGTTGTTTAGCTTAAATATTTAACAATGCGACAGGGGAATTTGTACGGAAATTTTACTGTTGAAGAACTCGCCATGAGCTTATTCAATCATTAACTTAAAAATTAAGATTCACCAGAAAAAAGTGAAAATAGAAAAACCGAGAAATTCTCACGGGTCTTTCTTGTATAATCTAAACTTATTTATAAATGGAACTTTGTCTGTGTGTGTGTGTGTGTGTGTGTGTGTGTGTGTGTGTGTGTGTGTGTGTGTGCGCGTGTGTGTGTGTATGTGCATGTGTGTGTGTGCGTGTGTGCATGTGTGTGTGTGTGTGCGTGTGTGTGTGTGTGTGCGCGTGCGTGTGCGTGTGTGTGCGTGTGTGTGTGTGTGTGTGTGTGTCCGTTACCTATAGACTCCGAAACAGCTGAACAGATTTTCTTGAAAATTTACACAGTTGTATTATAAGCGTCTGCAAGTGTTCTTAGTTAGGTTTTGTGTCGAGGTACCCCCCGATAAATATCGAAAATCGATAATCGAAAAATCCGGTTATAGAAGGAGTGGTCCGATGATAATCAAATTTGATACACTCATAAACAAAGATATAAGAAACGATATTCAGAAGTTTCAAGGTTGCAGTTCTTACAATAGTGCAGAAAATCGATAATATATATGTATAAAAGATGCTTGTGTGTGTGTCTGTTTATCTGCCTGTATGTCTGTATTTTTTTCAGCCCTTTTTTTTTTTAGTTTTTGCTTCGGGTTTCGCTCTAAGTAGGTATAATTGTAGTTCTTAGTTTCAGCCATGATACCATTTACTCAGATGACTTATTTAGCCTTCAAAATTCAGTTTACGACGAACAAAAACTTATTTGATATCGATACTAGGAAATCAAAATTTGACTTACATCCATTCATTTTTCTTTCAGTCTACGGTTTCGCTTTAACTGGAAACAACTATTGCTTTTTAGTCTTTCGTACCAACGTTCAAAGAGTCTGAGCTCCAGGACCATGGATTAGTTTTAAAGCTTTCATTACACCCGAGCAACGCCGGGCTATACTGCTAGTATATAAATATATCAGAGCGTGTGAAATCGGAAGACGTCATTGGTCTGGTAGCACACACAAAGTCACACTGAACCACGACGCACATCCCGACTGTCAATATTGGAGTGAGATCTGAAGCAGTACGCATCTAAAATCGGAAGATGTCATTGGTCTGGTAGCACTCACAAAGTCACAGGAAATCGAAACCAAGGGTTTGAGGGTACTGGTCATATTCAAACAGTTGATTATACCAAATTACGCGCTCTCTTCCAGAAATTACAAAAACGATGTCTACTCAGCGCCGCCTTCTTTATGCACAGTACCTCCTCAGGTGCTAGGTCACACAGTCATTTTCGGTTATCTTCTTCTATGTGCCTTGTCTTTTCAGGGCGTAGGATATCATGGCCCTACACGTCTCCTTATCCCTGGTGGCTCTTAGAACACTTTCTCTTGTTACCCCACCTAAACCCTGTTCTGTCGTCCACTTGCTCAGGCCTGTCAAGAATGTTGCCCGCTGCTTTCCCCTGTCTCTCTTTCTATATATCAGACCCATGAGCACCAGATTCTCCAAGCCTTCCTTCCTCAGGAACTTTAGCTGTCTTTTCCTGATGCTCAGTATTCCTTTTCGTCTCCATCCTTTTCAAAATATCATCATTGCTCGATTCATGATATCTGCAGCATCCTTCTGTAGAAACATATTTTAGTTGCTTCAAGTTTTTCCTTCATCGTTGATGAGATTGTCCAGCATTCACTGCCATAGTGAAAAACAGACATCCCATAGCAGTCCATTTCTGGGATGAGGTATTATAATTATTTACACTCTTTAGACAATTGTCCTCATCTTTATTGCAATATTGCCGACGTTTCAGTCGTTGTACGCTCTGACCTTCCTCAGGTGATAGTAATTTTGAACTAAAATCTTTATTTTGATCACTGATGTGGATTGTTCTCGTTCCATGAGTCTCGCTATTTTCAGATGTCTTAGTTATCTTCCTTTGACACTACTCTCTAAGTTTTTTATTCGCCAAATGTTTAACTCACAACTCTTTGGGTGTATAGTTTGATGCAAGAGGTTTCGTGTATTTCCATCTATCTGGTTATATATTTTTTACGATCTGTGGAGTTTTAAGTCGTGTACATTTTTTTTCTTAGCGTGTGTATTTGTGTAAGTATATATCTAATTATGTTTATATGTTCATGCATTGAAATATGATTGTGTCTGTCCCGACCTCATGCATCCAAGGCTGGTCACTTTACGATTTCGTCCTGACTGTATCCAATATGTGGCAATTCAGTTAGTATCCAAATAGAGCTTTAAAATTTCACAGAAAAATTGACAAGTCGATAAAAACAAAATTTTGTAATTTGCGCATGTATATATGTGTGGGTATATTAATCTTTATATGTGTCTGTTTGCCAGTATTTGTGAATATACTCGTCTCTTTTTCCATGTGTGGATGTTTGTAGGTTTATTTATGTGTGCGTTCTTTCTCTTCTTCATTTAATATCTGAATAACTTTCTAAATCTAATAAATTGTTAAACTTAGAATTTTTTTACATTCCGCAACAATAATTAAGTAGATCTAATAGTTAATTAATAATGCTGATCTCAATTTAATCAAATATTAATACTAATGCCCCACAAAATTATTTTCAAATCTGCTCACATATTCTCCAAATTAGAAGTTGCTTTACTCTGATTGGTCCACATTGTACATACAATGATGCCTCCCTGATTAAAGGGGTTTTGCTTGTTTTTAACCTTTTAAAACCATTCAATTTGAAATAAACCACATCACTGGACATGACACAAGAAGTGTCGAAACAAAATAGCTACTTTTGTAGTGATATTATAACATATTCATGTTATAATTTCTGAATAAATATTATTAGCTCTACTTTGTATTGAGCACTTTTTTAAGAATAGTGTTTCTTTGGATACGGAATATTATTCCATCCATACGTACCCTATACTCTTATATATATATATATATATATATATATATATATATATATATATATCTTTATGTGTGTGTGTGTGTGTGTGTGTGTGAGTGTAATTATGAATTAATTGCATATTGCTTATAATTAAATCATAATTATGATTGCCAACATGGTAAATTCTAAATGAAAATAGAATGGTCCTTTTGTTATTATTACTTTGCAAAATTTTACAAGTCAAGGAAGCAAAGATGAACTCGTCCAAATCACCCTAAATTTTCTTCATTCTTTCATTGATGAAACTGCAATATAGGTAATTATTAAATATTCATAAATTCATTTGATGCACATGTTATTGTGCAATATTAACAAAAGAACCATTCTATTTTCATTTACAGTTATTCACTTGGCAATAAATATTAAAAATATTATGAAATACACCATGTTTTTAAAACACTAATGGACCAGTTTGTCTGATTTACTTTTTCTTTTTCTTTTACAGAGGAACCGACAACTCCTACTACTACAAGTACTACCACGACACCAAGTCCAACGACTACGACGACGACGACGACGACGAAGACGACGACGACGACGACCAGCACTTCGACACCCACCACGGTCAAGACAACCAACTTCGTTTCTACGGCCTCCGCTACATTTAAAGTCACGAATACCCCGATCAAAATTATTAAAACCACAAAATTATTACTCACGTTCACAAACAATACAACAGTAAATCCAGAAAAAAACCATTCGTGTCGATTTTTAAACAACGTGTCAATGATGCCATTCTTATTAATGATGTTAATACAAATATTCATGCGGTGAATGTCAGAAAAAGAATGAAAAAAAAAAGAAAAATGTAAAAAGAAATATCAAAGTACCCGGGTTCGATACCAAAATTCTATTTACCCAGTAAGAACGAATGAACACACACGAACACACACACACACACACACACACACACACACATATATATATATATATATATATAGTGACACTGAAAAATTAATATGGCCAATTTGCATAAGTGCAGGAGAGTGCCTACTTATTCTTAGTGACGAGTTATATAGGCTCTCTCTTGCACTTATGCAAATTAGGCATATTAATTTGCCAGTATCATTATATCTCCCTGAAACATATAGGTTTTATACCTCAAGTAGTTCTTCTCATGATAGTTTCATTACTTTGCTCTAATATATTATTATTATTATTATTATTATTATTTTATTATTATTATTATTATTATCGCATACTGCAACTTAATATCTATAATAATGGTGTATTAACCACTGAAACTTTATAGTTATTGAGCTGAGGTATGTTAATAATAATAATAATAATAATAACTATATATCTATGCTCTACTGTCGTATTGAGCACTTTTTTAAAAGTAAATATCTAACTGTGAAATGTACAACTTACATTGGTATCAACTACTCATATATATATATATATATGATTTGTACCCACAGAAAACACTAATGGCCTTAAAAAGAATAGACGTCATAATTATCCCAAACCCGAGGAATTTTTCGGCCAACACTTATCAAGGGCTTCGTTGGCTTAATTATAAAGGGTCAAGAAAAAGGACAAAACCAAAAGGGAACACTCACAATACTGGGAGAAGATGGAACTCGTTTAAAAGTAAACTTTAATGAAAAAAACAATATATTAAAATGTAAGGGAGGGTGTATATACATATAATTCCACAAGAGTGAAATAAAAACGAAAACTGTTACGCTCACAAACTCTCCGGTAATTGTAAGGAGCGAAGGAAATGCTCTTTCTGCCTGCACAGGCTCGGCTGCTGGATCTTTAGGCAAATAGTCTCCAAAACACGAAGATGATATACCGATCGAGGACTGTGCAAAAGAGAAAACCAATTGTCCTCATACGAGGAGGCACATGCTTGATTGTCCAGCAAGTGTTAGCCAATAGCTGAATCCAGAACTGCTATATATATATATATATATATATATATATATATATATATATATATATATATGTGTAAAATATATATATATATATATATTAAAATATATATATATATATATATAATATATATATATATATATATATATATATATATATAATAAAAATTATATATATATATATATATATATATATATATATTCTTCATTTGTAAACGAGTTATTACGAGACCTAGGTTTCTACTATGTGGTGTCTTCAAGCGATTTACGATAACTGACTTTTACCGTTCTTTTGTTTCTTTTAAGAACGCTCACGTAACGGAGATTTTTTGAGCGCTCACGTAAAGGGGAATTTTTTTTTGAACGCGCAATTTTCAAAATTAGATGAAATTATAATTTTTTCATCTATGGCTATATATATATATATATATATATATATATATATATATATATATATATATAATAAGTTTACAATAAAAACAGTATGCTTCAGCACGAGAGCCGTTGTGTTTCGGTACTATCTGATTAGCACCTCGTAATGCTCTACCAAGTACCGAGCACTCTCAATAAAATAAATCACTACAAACAGTGAACAGTCAACCCATTCTTTTGTTTTACTTCGTCTATCTATTCATGCATATATATATATATATATATGTGTGTGTGTGTGTGTGTGTGTATATATATATATTTGAAAAGATACAAAATTTTATTATAGCAAGGAATATGCGGAAATTTAATGACATACTAAGAACTAAAACAACAACCGGTTTCGTCCCCAAACTCCTGAGTTTTAATTTTCTTGGAAATTTATTCTAAATATAAAAAAAAAAATCTAATGAAAGTGGGGAAGAAAAAAAATGATCAAAAGAGCTATAGTCCAATCACATTCAAACCCAACACGTAGTCTCTCTGCACAAAACTGTCTTGCGAGATTTGATGTAAATGTTTTACCCCCCCCACACACACACACACCCAGAATTTTTAAATAGTGGTCAACTAGTAAATCCATCCGGGTCTTCACATCCACTTGCTATAACTAGCAGGGAATGTTTAGTAGGATTGAGTTGCGACTGTTTTACAATGCTGTCAAAGTCGCACTTCATATACCATTTAAAAGTTCTGGAGCTCATTTACATCAAATCTCGCAAGCCTGCTCTCTGAAAAATGGGGGGGAATACGTGTTGGGCTTGAATGTGATCGGACTATAGCTCTTTTCATCATTTTTTCTCTTCCCCGCATACCGTTAAAATTTTATTTTATTTTTAGAATAAATTTCCCAAAAAATTAAAACTTGAGGAGATCTGGGCCGAAACCGATTGTTGTTTTAGTTTTTAGTATGTCATTAAATTTCCACATATTCCTTACCATAATATATATAATGAATTATTTTGAACATTATTTTTACCGATACTCGTATTTAAGTAGATATTCTGTTTTTAATTAAACAGTATTTTGTATTTATATCTATCGGCCTGATTATTTCACGATACATTTTTATGACGAAAATGTGTACTATCTGACAGGATTCGAACCTGCGACCCCTATTACATAGGGGAAGCATACCATTATGATCTGGTACCGTCTTGACCACTCGACCATGGATAGCCTATGAATCAGACGAGGTTTTTATCATGCTTATATAACACAATTTTCGATCTATCGTAAACAAACCATATCTGCTCTGAAATGTATCGTAATGTCAAACAAATGTAAACATGTTACGGAAATTAACGAAATTTAACGAAACTTGGTTATAAGCAACCGACAATTTGTAATGAATAAATGGTGATTGAAAAGTAACTCCCTATTTTATGTATGATAAACTGTCTCTCGACGGGAGATAAATCACGTAGCATTCTTACCTTCACTATGTGCTAGGCATTACGTCCTGATCCCGTTGAAACACCGGTTCCCCTATGATCACCGATGTTAAGCAACGTCGAGCTTGGTCTGTATCTAGATGGGTGACCGCTTTGGAATCAAAATGAAATTGATAATTGTTGATCGGAGAGTGGAGTTCCAGTCGGACTCGTTATATTCACTTACGCGCAAGTACTCCTGAGAAAGGCATGAAAGCATCTATTCTTTTCTCGATATTGGTTAAGTAATAAGACTTGTATTACTAAATCTTTATTATTTCCAGAAATATAATAAATGCGTTTAGTATTTCAACGTTAAATAACACGTAGAAGTGTTAATATTTCGCTAAACAAAAATAGCCACTTAGTTAAGTGGCTATTTTTGTTTAGCGAAATATTAACTGTCGTGGTGGATAGGGTTTATAATCTCTCAGTCGAGTCTCTGACTTCACACATAAAATCGGTAAAGTATAACCCGGATATGAAACCCAGATATAAGAGAAACCCGGACATAAGAGAGGTTTTTCTGGTCCCGACAACTCTCTTATATCAGGGTTACACTGCACTTCTTTTCAATCACACTGTAAGTTACTTCAAACGTTAATTTAAGTAGATACTCAGTATAACCCGGATATAAGATAACCCGGATATAAGATAATCCGGATATAAGAGACTCGAAATAAGCTCCAAACCCCACTTTCACTTAAAAAGTATATTCACCACAAATAAACCGTTTTTCACTAGATAATTTTCATTCCAAAAAAGGTAACTTTGTTACGCGAAAATTTTTATGTAGTGATACTATGAATTTATAAACCATTGTAACAACTATTACAATATATATATATATATATATATATAATAATATTTATTAATAAATTATAACATTGAAATGTTACAATATCACTACAAAAGTAGCTATTTTGTTTCGACACTTTTTGTGTCTTATCAAGTGATGTGGCTATTTCAAAAAAAAAAAAACGATTTTTTTTAAAAATAACCACATCACTTGATAAGACACAAAAAGTGTCGAAACAAAATAGCTACTTTTGTAGTGATATTGTAACATTTCAATGTTATAATTTATTAATAAATATTATTATTATTAGCTCTACTTTGTATTGAGCACTTTTTTAAAAATAGTGTTTCTTTGGATAGGGAATATTATTCCACCCATACTTGGATCTTATATATATATATATATATATATATTATATATTATATATATATACTACATATTATATATATATATATATATATATATATATATATATATATATATATTGTTCTGAAGAATTTTGTTCTGAATAGCAGTCTGTAAGAGCTCCGCCAAATGAACTATTCCCAATGGATTCATAAAGGCATTCAATTTATTTTCATTATAATACTCTGTGAAATTCTAACATTGAGTTCACATAGAATTACAATTGTTTGTGGAATTGACCTTACAAAGTACCAAGGATATATATATATATATATATATATATATATATATATATATATATATTGTAATTTTGTTATTTCAATGGTTTATAAAAGCATGATATCACTACACAAAAATTTTCAAGTTTCTGAAAAATGCTGTTCCTCTTCAGGTGATATATTAAAAAATGGTGAAAATAAGTTATTTTTAAAATATAAGAAGAATTCATGGTTATTACTGAGAATTATTTAACTATTAAATCTCCATGGTTACATAATTCTCAATTTTGATTGAACAATAGTGACACATCTAAAGCGTTTTCTCCAACTACCACTCCCTAATTATCTAAATAACCATGAATTCATCTTATATTTAAAAAATAAATCATTTTCACCATTTATTTTAACATATCACCTGAAGAAGAACAGTATTGTTCTGAAACATAAAATTTTTTCTTTAGTGATATTATGGTTTCATATACCATTGTAATAACACAAATACAATATTAAGCTCTACTCTGTATTGAGCACTCTTTATAAAAGTAAATGCTTGAACAGTGGGTTTTTAATCTACGTGTTCTTTCACTTTATATATATATATGTATATATATATATATATATATATATATATATATATATATAATTTCTGTATATATATATATATATATATATATATATTATTTATTCAGAAATTATAACATGGATATGTTACAATATCACTACAAAAGTAGCTATTTTGTTTCGACACTTCTTGTGATATGATTTATTTTAAATTGAATGGTTTTAAAAGGTTAAGAACAAGCAAAACCCCTTTAATCAGGGAGGCATCATTGTATGTACAATGTGGACCAATCAGAGTAAAGCAACTTCTACTTTGGAGAATATGTGGCCAGACTTAAAGATAATGTTGGTGGGCATTGGTATTAAAATTTGATTAAATTGACATCAGCATTATTAATTAACTATTATATCTACTTTATTTTTGTTGCGAAATTTAAAAAAAAAAGATTTTTAGTTTAACAATTTAGTAGATTTAGAAAATTATTCATTTATTAAACGAGGAAGAGAAAGAACATACATAAATAAACCTACAAACATCCACACATAGAAAAATAGACGAATATATTCACAAACACTGGCAAACAGACACATATACAGATTAATATGCCCACGCAAACATACATACACAAATTATAAAATTTAGCCTTTATCGACTTGTCAGTTTGTTCGTTAACTTTTAAACAGACTGAATTGCTACATATTAGGCGAATTCATAACGTGATATATATATATATATATATATATATATATATATATATATATATATATATATAGGTGCGATGTGTAAATAGTCGCCATTTAATATTTTTAATTGCGCGCGAGCGCGTTGCTTCTGTTCAATTTTGACGTACACGACAGTGTAGTAGGTTAAGTTGGGCATCATCTATGGTTAAAAGAGCACCATGACACAATTCACGTCGGAAGATCCAATACGAACGCTTCATAGTTTGATCTTAATTTCAGACTGTGCAGCGGATTCGGAAAAAGTTGGATGAATCTAATGGTGACTAGGAAGGTTCTTGGAGTGAACGCTAATGGCGACAATATGTTTCCATAGTGCCTCAGACTAAACACGGAGGCCCACATCCAGAGCCTCGAGGATTTAATGGTGGTCTGGGTCAAAAGGATGGCTGCTGGAAGGCATGTCTGCAATCGGATTCTGCTC
>JBBBDQ010002626.1:350000-450583 GCA_037127315.1 Ascarosepion bandense
GGATCAAATATGGATCAAATATAGATAATTATCATACGATTGTTGTGATGTGGCTCGATCACATGACCGGTTTCATTTATATATAAAGAGTGAATCGGTTGAACTCGGAAGTTAGTGCGAGCTGAGGGCTACCGTTAACGACCGTGATTACTTACTAACTCAACCACCCATATTGTTGCGATCTAGTCAGTCAGTTAAAGTGCCATACGTGATACACGCTTGGGCGATCATGTCTCGAAAGAGACACGACTGACTGGGCAGAAGATTATCCCGCAGTAGGTTGCCATTGCTTTCTGCGGTAGACTGGTTGCCGACCAAGGCTATAGAACCCAATCTGTCCTGCTATTAAAACCCATAAATGGAAGGAAGAGACGGATTAATACCTTTCCCAAGGGTATTTGCGCGTAAGTGAATACAATGGATTCAACTGGAATTCGAACTCGGCTCCCCGGTTTCTCGTTCCGAGCCGATATCCACTGTACCACAAATGGAATCTAACGAATAAAGGCATTATTTCAACATCTGTGTGTTGTTTTACCACTCGACGATACAACAACAATAAAGAACACACTTCATAATCTAACATGATTTACTTTAATTAAAGCTTCTTCGGAGAGTGAAATATAGAAAGAAAAAAAAAGAATGAAATTTGGTATTTTACTTTTGTGTTGTTTGATTTTCATTGGCCAATTATATTTAACGTACATTCCACTTTTAAAGTCAAAATTACTCTAATGTGTGGTGTTCTGAATTCAAAGTGAGACGACGAGCCCATTCGAAATTTTTAAAAATGAACAGATTTCAACCCTACCTGAAAAACCGTAAATATTGCTATATGTATGTAAAGTTATAAGAATTGTTCTGTGTATATTTAGCGCAAAGATACACAGAACAATACGGGAAAATGAATGTCGCAACATTTGAAAGTCCTCGGGAAGAAAACAATATAAAAGAAAAAAAAAGAACATTGGCAAATTAACCGATAAGAAACACTTCATTTGGAAATTTGTAAAATTAAATATATATATATATATATACTTTCAATTCAAATATTAGTAAAGGTAGGTTAACGTTCAAAGTCACATCAACTCCCAGATCCTACGAACTGATTCCATCAGACCAATAAAAACCCAAACTTGAATACACACACATACACACTCACTCACACACACACACACACACACACACACGCTCGCACGCACACACACACACACACGCTCGCACACACACACACACACACACCATTAGACCATAAAAAAACAACTAGAACACACACAGATACACACTCGCACACGCACACATGCACATATACACACACGCACACACGTACAGCAGCAGTGGATAAAGCCAGCCATTCATAGATGGGCGCTAAAAAGCACGGTCATTCTAAGGATTTATTTTCATTATAGTCTCGAAATATCAAACAGGTCATACAAACACCTCCCGACCTTCCTTTACTTCATTCAACGCATTTTGACAGCCTTCAAGACATAACACATACAACTATTTTACGCAATGCTTCAAGCAAATTACAGAACTTTAATATATATATATATATATATATATATAAATGTCAGGTATTGTATTTTCCGAGCGCTTTTGGTTATACTTTTAGCCGTTATCAAGGATGAATTTTCTTTACTTGCAACTGAATATGCTTAGTTTGTTTATGCCTGTGTGTACAGTCGTGTGTATGCTTTATATTACGAACAAGGTAAGCACATAATGGTCGTATTCGTAGTTGATATTATTAAGTGTTGAATTTTTTTTTATTAATAATATTTCTATTATTTTTAGCCTTTTTTGTATGTGAATGATGCTATTATATTCGTATTATCAACAAATATGTTAAGGACAGAGTTTGGTAGGTCTCCATGGGTGTTTAGATGAGATCGAATTGAACTATGGCCTGAGAGATGCAACGTGAGTCTTCTTGTCAAACGGGTAGTAGTGCATACAATGTAATTACTTACGTACCTGGATTGATGAAGAACGCAGTTCTTCAAAGGATTTGTCTGTCATTTTTAAAGAAACCTGCATAAAAGAGAGATTGCTATATATATATATATATATATATATATATATATATATATATATATATATATATATATATATATATATATATTAAATTTTGCCTCCTTCTATCGATTGCTCCTGGCCCAGAGGTAGAATTGCCGACTGACTCCAATTCGGTCGGGGTTCAAGCCTGGGTTAAAAGGCGATCTGATGACAGATCTGTCTGCGGATTACTATAGTATATATATAAGAGGACATTTTAACAGTACATATAACCATGAAATGATAAGGAAATAAAATTTTCATGTGTAATTATGCTTTTAATAAATTAAATTATCCCTATGATGACCCACATTATATATATATATATATATATATATATATATATATATATATATATATATATATAAATATATAAACTTATTTATAAATGAAACTTTGTCTGTGTGTGTGTGTGTGTGTGTGTATCCGTTACCTATAGACTCCGAAACGGCTGAACCTATTTTCTTGAAAATTTACACAGTTGTACTATAAGCGTCTGCGTGTGTCGAGGTACCTCCGATAAATATCGAAAATTGATAATCGAAAAATTCGGGTTATAGAAGGAGTGGTCCGATTTTAATCAAATTCGATAGACTCATAGACAAAGACATTAGAAATGATATTCAGAAGTTTCAAGGTTGCAGTTCTTACAAAAATCGATAATATATATATATATATATATAAAAGGCAAGATGTTTGTGTGTGTGTGTCTGTTTATCTGTCTGTATGTCCTTTATACAAATCCACAATTTTTATCCGATTCTCACCAAACTTCACACAAATATTCTTTAGGCTGAGTCTGAGCTCCAGGACCATGGATTAGTTTTAAAGTTTACATTACACCCGAGCAACGCCGGGCTATACTGCTAGTATATATATATATAGTTATAGGTTAGATTTAAATTACGTTTAAATTGGACCAGTAAACAGTTGTATTAGAAATTGCTCGATAGAAGTTTGAAGAGAAATTACGCTTTAACATGTAGAGATTTTAGATATTTAAATTGTGCCGATCAGTCGATTACGTTAACATGGTTTCGAACTTTTCGGTTTTATCAGGCGATTTGTATTGACTACCTGCTTAACGGTTAACGCTTTTTTAAGTTCATAGTCGGAAGTTCAAGGTAAGTGAGCGGTTTGTTATTGGAATCTTTTTTTTATCCGGGTGCGTACGAGCCTAAAGAATATTTTTTATGTGTCTACAACCGGATATTATTTCGGACCTTTCGTTTAGTAGATTTTGTCGAATGGCAACTAGGTTCTACCCTTTTTACATTCAAAAATCAAATGCAGCGGACGTTTCTATTTTATCAGCTTTTCTCACACTTCCCGCTAGTTGAACTCCCTTCTGTATACTTGCTTCCCTGATAGTTACAATCACGAAGAGTTTATATTCAACCCCAATTGCCATCTCTTATCTCCTTGACCCCCATCCTTTCCCCCAACACCTCCTGTATCTTGTTCTTCTCTCATTTTGCTCTACTTTAACGCAACTCTCTTCACACCAGTATTCCCATTCTTCTCTTTCCCATTCTTCGGCGCCCCCTGTAACCTGTGTCTTTTTCTCTTCGTTCTTCTCTTGTGTAGCCCCCTGCGCACCAGTGGCAATACTTCCTTGCTTGGGGTGAAACTATTATAAAAAAATATTAAGGGTAAAAAAGAGAATGACAAGGTGGGAAAAGTTTACGTGTGACGCACGCAGTTCCTTTAGAACAACATCGGAAAAAAATTGTTTACCTTGAAGCGACCACGCATGCGCACCTTTCTTGGGGGGTATATATATGTGTAAGTGTGTGTGAGTGTGTGTATACGGTATATACGTCAGTATAACTATAGAAAAAAAAAGTAAAAAAAAAGAAAAAAAAACAAACTTAATAAAAACAAAGTTTTAATCGTCAAAATGTTTGTTATTATTAAGAGGTCTGACCAAATTATTTTTTATATTTTTTTAATTCTTGCTGGCACTTTTGAAATTTTTTGTGATTTTTTTTTTTTCTGGTCAGCATGAGACCGGAGCTGACCATGGGAATTTTTTTTTCTGGTCAGCATGGGACCGGAGCTGACCATGGGAATTTTTTTTTCTGGTCAGCATGGGACCGGAGCTGACCATGGGAATTTTTTTTTCTGGTCAGCATGGGACCGGAGCTGACCATGGGAATTTTTTTTTCTGGTCAGCATGGGACCGGAGCTGACCATGGGAATTTTTTTTCTGGTCAGCATGGGACCGGAGCTGACCATGGGAATTTTTTTCCGGTGAAAAACGTTAATTTGGAAATTCTTGCAAAAATCAAATAATTGTCGAATTTGATGAAACTTTCAGGTCTTATTCATAAATGAATGAAATTATTTATGAAAGTATTATTTCTATAAAATCTTGGTAAAAATATTTTTTACATCTGTTACCCCTCCCAAATTAATTTCACGGAATGTCTAGAAATAAATTCTGTCTGTAAACTTCGTTTCATTAGTCAAATGCAGGATTCCTTGGAGAATATAAATCATCTATATGATATTTTCCAAGCAGTTGCCACTTTCCCGAAACTCTGCTCTGAACAGTATATACTGAGATAAAAATGCAATAAAGAATATGAAATTTTTTTTTAATCATTTCACCCCAAGCAAGGCATTCCACTGCCACTATTGCGCTTGGGGCTACATAGGGGGAGGTAATTAGGAAGAGTGGTTAAATATAGGAAATGTCAGAAGGTGGGCTGATAGATAGTAGGGTGGGTGGGAAGAGTGTTTGAAAGAATGGAAGTTAGTTTGTTAGGAGGTGTCTATTGACCTTACATTTAAACTCCTGGAGATTGTAGTCGTCGGGGAAGCAATCGTTTGGAAGAGAATTCCACAGTCGGGAAGTGCGAGGAAAGAAACTGTTGGAGTAGAAGTTACGGCTGCATTTTATCGGTTTCACTGTAAAAGGGTGGGATCTAGTTGCTAATATTGTTGACATATCCGGTTAGATCCTCCTGCTATTCATCTCGGAGTTCTCGACAAAATCTAAAGAGGATATGCGACTTAATTGATCACACCGAGTCAATAGCAACATATACCGCCAAGAAGTTTGGGTCACTATATCGGGCCAGAGATTTTTTCTCATCAGAATCCATCTTGCACATTTATAAATCTATCATTCGTCAGTGCATTGAATACTGTTGCCATATCCGGTTAGGTGCTCCTGCTATTCATCTCGGAGTTCTCGACAAAATCCAAAGAAGTTCCCGATTTGGATGCTCGCCTTAAGTAACTTTCTCACCGATGGACTGTGGCTTCCCTCTGTTTTGTTTTTCTATTTTCACGGTTTCTGCTCTGACGGGCTTTTTCCCCTAATCCTCTACCCTCAAATATTTACTTCTGCAACGAGATTGGCAACTAGATCCCACATTTTTACTTTCAGAATAGATTAATGTAACGGCCACTACTTTATCAGTTTTTTTCCAAGCAATTCCCGCCTGTGGAACTCTTATAGTGGGGAGTATCTATAGTTTTCTTGTTAGTATGGGTGTCCGTTCTAGTATCTCGTGCAAATTCGAACCTAGGGGGCACCAGTGATATAAGTTCATCGGAGCAGAAGCCGTGAAAGTATTTATAGAAGAGACACAGGGAAGCCACGTCGCGCCGGTGAGAGAGAGACTGCAGGCGGTCTGCTAAGTCGGTATCGATCACATTACAGACCCTCCGCTGTACCTTGTCTAGAAGCCCAAGGAGAATAGCAGGGGCACCCGACCAGATATGGCAACAGTATTCAATGCACGGGCAGATGGTAGATGTATAAATGTGCAGGATAGATTCATACGGAAAAAAAACTCCGGGCCCTGAACAGAGAACCGACTTTCATAGCAGCGGATTTAGCAATGGATTCGATATAGTCATTCCATTTGAGGTCCGCTGAAAATGTGAGACCAAGGAGGCGTAGTGTTTTACTCTCTGGGAGGCAAGCCTGGTCCATGCTGATAGGAGGTAGGTGCGATTGTCTATGATGATTAATTGATAGTAGCTTCGTTTTAGAAGCATTAAAATTTACGAGCCATTTCTTTCCCCAGTCCACTACGGATTGGAGGTCCTTTCCAAGCTCGGCTGCAAGGTTAGCTTTGTCGCCTGCACCAGATTTTTGGTCGAGGCGAGAATAAACTGTGGTGTCATCGGCGTATATACCTCCTTGGGATCTTATGGTATCAGGGAGATCATTAATGTAGATCAGAAAGAGCGTAGGACCTAGGATAGAGCCTTGAGGGACACCTGCGTTTGTATGGTAGTCCTGGGAGGCATGTCCGTTTAATACCACTTTCAATGTGCGGTTAGATAGGAATGACTGGATTAGTTCAAACAATTGTCCAGTTATACCATAGCTCCGCAGTTTGCATAGAAGGCTAGCATGCCAAACTCTGTTGAACGCTTTAGATATCCAAGGCAACGGTTCGGGCTTCACCATTCCTATCGAGTGCCTGATATATGTACTCGGTGATGGTCGTTAGCATATCAGCAGTAGACCTGGTGAAGCGGAAGCCATACTGTTTGTCTGAGAGGAGCCCGTGGGCCGTGAGATGCTGGACGAACTCGGCGTTGATAATGGCTTCGAACACTTTGCCAAAGATCGGAAGAAGGCTGATAGGTCGGTAATTTGCGGGTCCGAGGGTTCTCCAGTGTTTTAAATATAGGAACTACAAAGGAAGATTTCCAACAGGCAGGAAAGCAGGAAGCAGATAGGCAGGAGTTGTAGAGCTTAGAAAGTACAGAGGAAAGTTCGGGGGTACATTTCTTTAAGACTCTGATTGGGATTCCGTCTCCTCCGTTCGCTTTGTGAGGGTCAAGTTTTGAGATTATCTTAGAGACAAGCGAGGGTGTAATATGGACGTCATTCAGTTGAGCATCAGTTCTAGGTGGGAAGTCGGGTGTAGAAACTCCAGACGAGTCCAGTCTCGAATTATTCGAGAATCTGCGGGCAAAGCATTCAGCCTTGTGCGCTGGGGAGTTGAGGACCTCAAATTTGTTTATTAGTGGGGGTATTGTGGACTTGCTCTTGTTAAGTACTCTTTTACAGAGTTGCCAGTAGTCCTTGGTGCCGAACTTAGAGGATGCTATGCGTTGCTTCATTCTGACAGCAAATAACATCTTAGCTTCGTTAAGTATCTTTTTACACATATTACAAGCTGAAGCGAAAAGGCGTCTGTTTTGGTCCGATGCGTAGCTACGATAGAGTCGGAAGAAATGATTCCGGTGGGCAATGGCGGCCGAGCAAGCGGGTGAGAACCATGGAGACGAATGAGATTTAAGCTGAAATATCCTGTCAGGGATGAAAGCATCGATGCCAGCCTTGACCCAGGAGGAAACCTCGGATGCACATTCTTCGATGGGAAGACTAAAAACGTTGTTCCAAGGGACGTCACAGAGGAAGTCTCGGAACGAATCCCAGTCTGCTCTTTGGTAGCAGTAGGATATTCTACTTGTCTGGGTTTCTTGGGTTGGGTGGGAGTGGAATGAAATGTTGACGGAAACTACGGTGTGGTCAGAGTTACCAAGTGGGCAGAGTTGTCTGGTAGTGCAAGAGTCTGGGATGGAAGTGAAGCAGAGGTCTAGCAGTGAGTCCCTCCCGTTAGGGTTGTCGGAGAAACGCGTGGGGAAGTTCACCACTTGCGTAAGGGATTGTGTTATTGAAAAATTCATGGTGTGGACACCAGCAGGGTCGGTGACAGAGTTCTCCAGCCACTTGGTGTGGTGGGTGTTAAAGTCACCAAACACGAATATATGGGCGGAGGGATGGGAAGAAATGGCTTTGTCAATATTGTCAGAGATACTGTCAAGTAACGAACAGTCAGGGGAGGAAGGGGAGTGGTAGAGAAAGAAGAGATAGCTAATCGAGCTTAGAAGTGAGAGGCGGAAGCACATGAAAGAATGATCCGGGGATTCAAGGGATGTCGCTCTAGCTAGGGGAAGGTGTTCGCTGACATACACACCAAGCCCATGCATATGAACATTGGAGTCCTTCCTGAAAAGGGGAAGGTAGCCAGGAACGTCAAAATCAGAAGAGAGGATAGAAGGGTTAAGGTTAGTTTCACATAGGGCCAAGATATCAGGTGAGTTAGTGTGAAGGAATGAATCAACGCTGAGGAAGTTAGTGCGGATACCACGTATGTTAGTGTAAGAGATGCAGACGGGTTTTATTAGATAAGCTTTTAATTGATTTTATAATATATTTTAAGAACATTATTGGCTGAAGAAAAAAATTGCAATGAATAATGAAGTTTTACAAGCATTGTTTTCAGTTTTTCATTTATAAATTTTAATAATTTCTATTTTGAAAAATATTTTTAAAATTCTTCAAAATTTAGTTTGGGTTAAGTTATGAAGTTGTAGGAACCGGATGTTTGCCCTCTGAGGTCCAGAAAGCAAATGACCAAAACTATTCTTTGCGCACCTGGCTCCACGCATATGTTACGGCAGAAAACCAAAAATTAATAAATATCAATTTCCTTTTCGCGAGACTACGTGAATTTTGTTTATCGTCCAATGGGAAGCCCAGAATTAAATACGAGTGTGAATTCCTAAATGACTTGCTGGGATCCACAAAAGCGAAATAAAAAGCCGACACAGGACGCATCGCCAGTTGAGAAAGTACGAGCATAATTAGCACGTCCCTTGACCTTGTCAAGCGATCACACTATGCTCGCCTCCCCTTTCTCTCTCACCTTCTTCTTCTTCGCTATTCCCTGAGCCACTTACCCGACCAACAGAGCGGAGACATCAAAGACATTCCTAACTGACAAACGTTCACACATACATACGCACAAACTCTTTTCGGCATTTACTGCTATGAACATTTTAACGTCCTTTGAACCCATCCAAAAGACATTACTTTTATTTGTAAAAAAAATAAACCTTAATTGATATCTGTGTATATATAAATGTTGCTTCTATACACAATTTGATTTTCTTGTTTTTACCCCCCACTTATAGTGGGCTATCTACTAACGAGGCTAAATTCAGTTAATCTGTTTTAACACACAACTACGCTTCACTAGAACGGATAACCTACAATAAAGTGAAGGCTATATTCACTATGCAAAAATTGAAAAGCTTTATACAAATCATCACGCTGTAAGATTTTTAAAACAATTTATTATATGTATAAAACGGACCCATTTTGAAAGTATTGGTTGCCATATACGAGATTATCATAAAATAAAATGATAAAATAAAATTTTTTGGCTTTTTTACAGGTAGCAGAAGGATTCGCATTGTGGTGCAGTGGATATTGACCCCGGTTTCCGAGTTCGAATTCCAGTTGAATTCCTTGAATTCACTTACGCACAAATACCCTCGGGAAAGGTATTAATCTGTCTCTTCCCTCTAATTATTAGTTAAATAACAGGACAGATTGGGTTCTATAGCCTTGGCTGGCAACCAGTCTACAGTAGAAATCACTGGCAACCTACTGCGGGATAATCTTCTGCTCAGTCAGTCATGTCTCGAAAGAAAATAGTTGCAATCATGATTAAGGTTTCTACTGGTCACAAAGTGGCGGATGTGTTTTCTATTGTTATTAAGTAATAAACTGATGCCCCACTAATTACTATCTAATAATATAATACATCTCTTCTCCTTCTAGCTATGAATCAAAGAACAGGACAAATTGGGTTCAATAGCGATGATTTAAAAGCAACATTCCTAAAATTAGTTTGGGGAGAATATTTCCAAGATTTGTAAGAATACTTATTAATTAAAAATGATATAGAAAATGTTTTAACAGATAAAGTTTCCATATGACAGCAATAAACATGTAAATAGCTTATCAGTGCTTGACAAGTGCTTGACAAGCTTTGAAATACACATAAATCACTATTACAGTTTTAAAATCCATTTTCTGCTCTATTGTTGACTTAAAGTAAATAATACTTCTTTCAAACCAGATCAATTATACTTTGAATCAGCTATTATTTCTCAGATAAAGTTTCAGAAAATATATTATATGTGGATGATTATTGCATAAAGTAAATTACATTGTCATGAAAGACGGCTAAAAAGGGCAATAAAATGTTGTTAGTTACTCGAAAATTCAGTTAACCTGGTAAATATGTATGAGTGTTTTGTAATTGAAAATTAGTTCGAGTAACTAACCATATTTTGCATTTGTTCAGGGTTACATTGTACGAAATAAAACCATTTCGATTTGCTTGAAAAAGTCTTTCAGATGACGAAACGCGTCGGTTAAGAATAAGTACAGTTTTCCTCTAGTCTCTTTATACACATTGTCTTTTCTACAGATTATGTCTGAGAATATTTTTACACACACACACACACACACACACACACACACACACACACACACACACGCACGCACACACACACACACACACACACACACACACACACACACATAGTTTTAGAGCGGGTATTATATAAGTTCCCCCAGAAAACGGCAACCAATCAAGACTTCACTTGGGCTATTCGATGTTATAGATCGGGTATGCTCGGTTGTACTGCACTTCCTACCTACGCTCAAGACAGGGTAATTTTTGCAAGAAGAGAAGAAAACAAACCAATATAGATAGATAGATAGATAGATAGATAGATAGATAGATAGATAGATAGATAGATAGATAGATAATGAACAGACTGAGATAGATAGATAGATAGATAGATAGATAGATAGATAGATAGATAGATAGATAGCCGAATTCGAATTCCAGCTGAATTCATTGCCTTCATTTACGCGCAAGTACCCTTGGGAAAGGTATTAATCCGTCTATTTCTTCCAGTTATGGGTTAAATAACAGGACGGATTGGGTTCTATAGCCTTGGTCGGCAACCAGTCTACCGCAGAAAGCAATGGCAACGTACTGCGGGATAATCTTCTGCCCAGTCAGTCATGTCTCTTTAGAGACATAATCGCTCAAGCGTGTATCACGTATGGCGCTTTACTGACTAACTCATCCGCCAACATTTACCTGGTTTGTTTGAACACAGAGTTTGCCAACCAAGGCTATAGTCTCATTTTCTTTCTTCTTTAATAACGAGAAACGCCAGCTTAGAGAAAAAAGAACTATGATTCCTTATTTAAATAAACACACACACACACACAAACACACACACACACACACACATCATATTTACTTTTTCGTTTTTAGATTTGATGAAGTCTATAAACGTGTAATCAAATATAGTTTCAATGAAACAGTTTTTCATTTGCCAAATTTATTAAAAATATTGTGATAATTCTATATCCTATTTCACACACATACAGATACACATTCATATATATATATATATATATATATATATATATATATATATATATATATATATTTACTCATAGGTAAAGGGAAAAGAAATCTATTATATTATTATGTATTAATCAGTGGTGGATCGGTTTCCTATTGTTATGAAGTAATAAACTGATCCCCTACTTTATGACCAATATAAGCCTTAATCATTATTCCAACTATTATATTCAATCAGTCAGTTAAGTGCCATACGTGATACACGCTTGGGCGATCATGTCACGAAAAAGACATGACTGACTGGGCAGAAGATTATCCCGCAGTAGGTTGCCATTGCTTTCTGCGGTAGACTGGTTGCCGACCAAGGCTATAGAACACAACCTGTCCTGCTATTTACCCCATAACTGGAAGGAAGAGACGGATTAATACATTTCCCAAGGGTATTTGTGCGTAAGTGAATCCAATGGATCCAACTGGAATTCGAACTCGGCTCCCCGGCTTCTCGTTCCGAGCCGATATCCACTGGCGGATGAGTAAGAACGCAAAAACTCAAAAAGACTGCATATCATCCGATGCACTGTGCACCAGTACAGGACATGGTGCAATAATGGAGAGTTTGGGTAAGTCAGGGTTCAAGCAACTGGCCTCTTTAAAATAATCAGTTACCCAAGTTGTTCAGTAAAAAAAAAAAAAAAATTAGAATTTACCGAACATATACATGAATCACACAATATAATTGTAGAAAAAACTGTACAATATATTTCTGTACATTGATGGTAAATGTTTCGAGACTTCTTTTTTAATCATTTCACCCCAAGCAAGGCGAGACCGCCTCTAGCGAGAGAAAGGACTGGGTACAGGGAGCATTAAAGAAAGGATAAAAGATGAACGTGATTCAAGAAGACAGAAGAAGCCGGTTGATATTGCATTTAATTTTTGGGGATTGTGGCTCTCAGGGAAGAAAAAGGAATGGGTACAGAGAGAATTGAGGAAAGGATAAAAGATGAACAGGATTCAAGAAGACAGAAGATGCCGGTTGAAATTGCATGTAATTTTTTGGGGATTGTGGCTCTCAGGGAAGAAAAAGGACTGGGTACAGAGAGAATTGAGGAAAGGAAAAAAGATGAACGGGATTCAAGAAGACAGAAGATGCCGGTTGAAATTGCATGTAATTTTTGGGGGATTGTGGCTCTCAGGGAAGAAAAAGGACTGGGTACAGAGAGAATTGAGGAAAGGATAAAAGATGAACAGGATTCAAGAAGACAGAGAAGATGGCAATTGACCTTGTATTTAAATTTCTGGAGATTGTAGCTGTCAGGGAAGCAAGTAAACAGAAGAGAATTCCAAAGGCGGGATGTGCGAGAAAAGAATCTGATAGAGTAGAAGTAAAGGTTACTTTTAACTATTTCAACGGTAAAAGGGTGAGACCTAAATGCCAATCTAGTAGTTCTTTTAAATTTACGTGAACCGAGCACCAAGGAAAAAAGCTTATTACAACAGTTGCCATAAAAATATTTGTAGATAAGTCAGAGGGAAACCACGACACGTCGGTGAGAAAGTGACTTAAGTCGAGATGCCAGGTCAGGACCGATTACATTGCAGATCCTCCTTTGGATTTTGTCGAAAACCACGATACGAATAGCAGAAGCACCCGATCAGATATGACAACAGTATTCAATGCATTCTGTATTCAATAGATTCTGAGGAGAAAAACTTCCTGGTCCGATACAGTGAACCAACCGTCCTAAATGTAGATGCAAAAATTCTCTTCACCGGTCAAATATTTACACGAATTTAATTTTTTTAATTTAATTTTAAATCTATTATAAACTTGAAACACACGAGAATTCATAATTCTAGAAGAGGGGAGATAATTCAGTAATTCAGGATGCTTAGAGAGAGAGAAGACAAAAAGTGGCGTCACAACATGACGTTTTTATAAAATCTCATTTTAAATACACACACACACACACACACACACACACACACACACACACACTTGCCTGAGGAGACCTCACGCTTGAAACCCGGGCAGAGTGGTTGGTTGGGTTTTTAGCGTTTTGTATTGAGCCCTTTTTTGTTGTTTATACCTTAAGAGAAACTACCTTATTTTTGTGTTGATACACACACACACACACACACACACACACACACACACACACACACATACATATATATATATATATATATATATATATATATATATGAATTGCCCTACATCAAATTATGTAATTTGGTATTTGAATTTAATTGCCAGTGCGCTGCTGGTTGTGTGGGGTGTACAACCTTACATTTGGAAAAAAGAATTAATCAATTTGTACATTCTAAAATACAACTTGGCAAAATACATAAAATGTGTTGCCTTCCCTCTACAAATATGGAATCAGCTGTTGCTGAACACCTAGTAGAGAATATAGCCTGTGCCAAGTTGTATAGAAAAGAGTGGTTCAATATTATTCACATAACTTGTTCCAGTAATCATTTAAAGATTTTGGAATCAATTTATATATCTTTACGGAAGCCTTCTCTTTGCTGACAGAAAGATTTTGTCTCTAAATTTGTTGGGGGATATTTTATTTTAACTGACCCTCGTTAATTATTTACACGCAAATTCCCCTCCCTTCGTTATAAGTATATATATATATATTTATATCTATATTTATTTTAACGTGTTTTTCCCCCTTTATTTGCTCTTCCTTTTGGTTTCTGTACTTTTCGTTTAAGTTATAATTCCAACGATTTTCTCCTGATGAGATATTGGAAGAAAGGGCCTTTGGGACAGTTAATAAATTTCTTGTTTTTAAAATAGTATACAAATTTTGTACCTCCAATTTTGTACCTATGACACGACTCAGAGTTTCATACGTTATGCATTCATCAGGTACATATTTCAAACTGACAGTTTAATAGATTTGAATTTAAGTTCACTCGATGTTCAGGGGAATTAAATTTTATAAAATTAAGTTGCTGCTTTTTTAATAACAAAATTTAAAATTTAAATATTCTATGGTAAAATGCGGATAAAATTTAAATTGAAAATTAATATTAAAATAAAAAATAATAAAATGCAGGGACAAGAAATTAAAATTTTCCTACGGTTGGTACAAGACCCCCTACAGAAGGTAGCAGAAGAAAGTAACAAGAAAGGACTAGAAATAAACTGCACGAAAACTGAATGCATGGTCATCAGTAAAAAGGGCAGCCCAATATGCCAAATACAGGTTGGGGATACCAGAATCAAGCAGGTACAAACATTTAAATACCTGGGAAGCATTATAACAGAAGACGGAAAGTGCGACATAGAGATCCGAAGGCGAATTGGCATGGCGAAGGAAGCATTCCAGAAGATGAGTAAGGTATTAAGAAACAGGACAATTTACTGGATTGCTACGTGCTGTCTGTCCTTTAATATGGCAGTGAATGCCGGACAATACCATCAAATATGAAGGAAAAACTTGAAGCAACTGAAATGTTGTTCTACAGAAGGATGCTGCGAATCTCATGGATCGAGCATGTGAGCAATGATGAGGTCTTGGAAATGATAGAAACAAAAAGGAAATTAATACTGAGCATCAGGAAGAGACAGCTGAAGTTTCTGGGACACGCAATGAGGAAGGAGGGCCTGGAGAACCTGATACTAACAGGCCAGATAGAGGGAAAAAGGGACAGGGGAAAGAAACGGAGAACATATTTGAAGGACCTAATCAGGTGGATGACAGAACGTGGATTGCACAGTGTAACAGGAGAAGGCGTGCTCAGAGCCACCAGGGATAGGGAAACGTGGAAAGCCATGATCGCCTACGTCCTGAAGAGACAGGACACATAGAAGAAGAAAAATAGTTGGTACTTAAAGGACAATTCTAAAATTAAATACTTGAATGCTTTAGAAAAAGTAAACTCAATTCTAGTTAAAAACGAGGTAAGAAAAAATTACATTAACGTAACATTATTTGGTTTAACTCACCTTTCAGTCGTAAAGTCCAAACTAACATTGGTAGACTATTCCTTAACTTAATTCATAAACGTTTCTGCCATTCACTCACACTAAAAAGTCTTCAGCAAAAACGTTGTCAAACTTAATTCTAGTTGCGTTAAAAACATAGATAAATATATTTAACCACATAATACTATGATATCAAATAAATGTTTGACCCACATAAACAACATTCGTCACCCAACTAATAACTAATATGACACTTCTAAAAATAATTGCAATTGCCGAAAAAATAAAACCTGCCCACTGAATAGCAAATGTATGTCCGAAAATATTGTTTACAAAGCTCGAATTCATTCGGATGATAATAATGTTAAATTTTACTTTGGAAGTACTTCTAACAGATGGAAGATAAAAATTAACAGCTTCATGTTGTCTTTAAACAGCAGTAAATACAGCAAAAGTACTGCTTCATCCATATATTCTTGGAAATTGAAAAACAACAGTAACAATACCTGGAATATAGTAGCTAAATCCAGACATTACAATGGAAAAAGAGATTAATGGAACTTAAGCCTTTTAGAAAACTTGTCATCTTAAACCATATCAATAATTCTAATTTACTTAACAAAAATGTGATTTAATGGCCACATGCTGTCATAGAAAAAATATTTGCTTAAATCCTTAGACCCAGATTGATAAAAGTCTCCCTTTACGTTTGTCTATTTCTTTCTTTCTTTCTTTTTCTTTCTTTCTTTCTTTCTTCTTTCTTTCTTACTATCCTTCCTTCTTTCCTCTTTCTTTCTTTCTTTCTTTCCTTCCTTCTTTCTTTCTTACTTTCCTTCCTTCCTTCCTTCCTTCCTTCTTTCTTTCTTTCTTTCTTTCTTTCTTTCTTTCTTTCTTTCCTTCTTTTCCCGCAATATTACTTTTAACAATTATGAATTAAATCCCTTTTATATTTGCTTCTTACATTTTTAATTCTTATTACAGAAAAGTATGCGGTTTCTGACATAAAGATATATGCTTCTTTTTATAATGACATTCATCCTTTTCAAAACCCAAGAGCCACTCGAAGTAGAGAATTACTGAAGGCACAGTTTCTGGGGATATGTGGAGATAATAACGGTTAACTCTAGATTTGAACAGGTTAAGATTGTAGTGATCGGGAAGTCGGGAGAAATAGGAGCACCGATGCGAACGCTGAGTGGGAAAAGTGTTACATGCAATCTTGAGGCCTTTTTTCCCACCAGCGTAACAGCTTACAGCTACATCACGTTTAAATACAAGTTCCCGTACGATCACCGAAATTAAGCAAGGTCGAACCTGGTCAGTACCTAGATGGGTGATTAATTGGAGTAGATAGCCTAAACTATCGCCCGGTTCACACTACACCCACGTCTATTGAACAGGTGAAGAGGCTCATCCCTTGTTCCCTGTTTAGGATGTGGTTTCCGGCTCTTTTCCAATCTTTTCACTCTTACGTAACCCCCTGCACATCAGTGGCATTACCGCCTTGCTCGGGTTGATATGATTAAAAAAAAAACTCCCTTGGAATATCAGGTTCAGTAATCTTAGATGTATATATGGCATAATGGGGTTACGGACACATCACGTTGAAACACCGGTTCCCGTACTATCACCGAAGTTAAGCAACGCCGAACCTGGTCAGTACCTAGATGGGTGACTCACTGCGAATATCAGGTTCAGTAAGCTTAGATGTATATATGGCATAATCGGCTTACGGACACATCACGTTGAAACACCGGTTCCCGTACGATCACCGAAGTTAAGCAACGTCGAACCTGGTCAGTACTTAGATGGGTGACTCCCTGCGAATATCAGGTTCAGTAAGCTTAGATGTATATATGGCATAATCGGCTTACGGACACATCACGTTGAAACACCGGCTCCCGTACGATCACCGAAGTTAAGCAACGTCGAACCTGGTCAGTACCTAGACGCGTAACAGCTTGGGAATACCTGGTGCTGTAAGCGTAGATGTGCAAGTGGTGTAATGGAAAAGAGATGCTGTTGTAACATTAATAATTTTTATCTTTTTGTTATTCTCCCAAATCCTGTTCTACCATCAATTTGCACAAGTTCCTCAAGTATTCTTCTTACTGTTTCTTCTGTCCCTCTTTGCTTGAATCTGTTCAGTGAGTTTAAGTTTTTCCAAGATCCCCTTCCTTTTTAAGTACCTCAGAAATTTCAACTACCCCTTCTATGGGTTGAAGTTTTCTTTCTTGAGATAATTTAGTCGTCATTATGTTTTTAGTCGTTTTGTTTTATTGATTTATCTCTTCCTTTGTTCGTTTTCTATATAAGTAATATGTGAGAAAGAGTGGAGGGAGCAGCTAATCCCATCTGCTGTTACGACACCTGCCCGCCCGCCCGCCGTTGCGATTAAATCTAGACGGCGCACAGCAGACAAGAAGCCTTTATAAAGTAAGACACTAAAATTAGACACAGCTGTTTAAATAGTTCTGTTTCGCTGATCATTAACAAATACCCGGTCGGGTGTTCTTAGCTAGGTTTTTTTTTTTTTTTTTTTTGATTAAATGCCGTCCGGTTAAAATGAGACAAATAACGAGACAAAAAATGGGATGTAAAAATCGTCAGGCCAGAGAAAAGCGAAAGGGCGAAATTTAAGTTGACTTGTAAAGCGGGTTCTTCTGCAGATCAATTCGTAGTCACATCACTCCTGATTTCTTTAACGACCTGTTGGTTAGGATCAATAATATGCACAGATTTCATCGCGTGCAAAGGTAATAAAGCTCCATAGTAACTATTTAGCTTTTTTTTTTCTTAAACGATTAATGAAATAGTTACTTAATTAGTAAAGGTTGATGTGACCTTGCGTTTAAACACTGGAGTCATTCAAGATATAAGATGCTTGAACATTTATTAATTACTTGAATTTATATAGATATATTGAATAACTGAGTATATATATATATATATATATATATATATATATATATAATCAAATAATCTTACTACATAACACATCTAAACTTATTTATAAATGGAACTTTGTCTCTGTGAGTGTGTCTCTGTGTGTGTGTGTGTGTCCATTACATATAGATTCCGAAACGGCTGAACAGATTTTCTTGAAAATTTACACAGCTCTACTATAAGCGTCTGGGAGTGTTCTTAGTTAGGTTTTGTGTCGAGGTACCCCCGATAAATATCGAAAATCGATAATCGAAAAAATCGGGTTATAGAAGGAGTGATCCGATTTTAATCAAATTTGATACACTCATAGACAAAGACATAAGAAACAATATTCAGAACTTTCAAGGTTGCAGTTCTTACAATAGTGCAGAAAATCGATAATATATATATATATATATATATATATATATAAAAGGCAAGATGTTTGTGTGTGTGTCTGTTTGTCTACCTGTATGTCTGCTTTTTTTTTTCAGCCCTTTTATTTTAGTTTTTGCATAGTGTTTGGCTCTAAGTAAGTATAATTGTAGTTCTTAGTCTCAGCCATGATACCATTTACTCAGAGAACTTATTTAGCCTTCAAAATTCAGTTTACGACGAAAAAAACTTATTTGATATCGATACCAGGAAATCAAAATTTGACTTACATCCATTCATTTTCTTTCAGTCTACGGTTTCGCTTTAACTGAAAACAACTATAATTTTTTAGTCTTTCGTGCCAACGTCCAAAGAGTCTGAGCTCCAGGAGCATGGATTAGTTTTAAAGGTTTCATTGCACCCAAGCAACGCCGGGCGATACTGCTAGTTCTATATATATATATAAGGTTTTGAAAATTGTTGTATGTCTAAGACACAAGAAAGAAGAAAGTTCTAAAATGGTACAATGACCTTACTTTAAAAAACAAACAAAAAAAAATGTTAGCCTTGTTTCACCTTTTCAAAAATCTTACTAACCTCAGCAATTGTCTCAGCAATCATTCAGTATATAAATCTGATAGTAATATGAAGAAAACGGTGTTATTGATAGTTAAGATGTGTTATTATCTCAATCTATAATAGTGTATTATATTTGTATACTTATTTTTACACTACATCTATTTCATCTTAGAACCTTGGACGATTTTAGTAGCATTATTTTGTGTTGAATCCATAGCAAAATCTACTGCTAAGAAGATTGGGTCACTATGTCGATCCAGGATGTTTTTTCCACCTGAATCCATCCTGCATATATACAAGTCAACCATCCGTCCGTGCATGGAGTACTGCTGCCATTTATGGTCAGTCGCCCCTGCCGTTCTCCTCAGTGTTCTTGACAAGCTCCAAAGGAGAGTCTGTAATGTGATAGGTACTGATCTGGCGACTCGTCTGCAGCCACTTTCCCATCGTCGAAATGTGGCCTCCCTCTGTCTCTTCTATAAATACTTTCATGGCTTCTGATCGGATGAGCTTAAGTCACTGATGCCTCCTCAACAGGTGTTTACCCGTGCAACCAGACTGGCAACTGGGTCCCACCCATTCACAGTCAGGTTAGCCAAACGCAGACGACAATTCTACTCCTGCAGCTTCCTCTCTCGCACTTCCCGCCTGTGGAACTCACTCCCGTATTCTTGCTTTCCTGACAGCTACGACCTCCAGAAATTTAAAAGCAAAGTTAATACTCACCTACTAACCACTGGACTATAGCTCTCTCCCCTCCCCTGTATAATCTTCACGTTCTCTCCGCCCATGTATCTGTCATTGCACCTGCTTTCTCAGCTTTCTATTGTTCCTTTCTAACTAGCTTGTACTCCTCACTCTTTTCTAATTAATCCTTCTACATTTATGTAACCCCCTGCACATCAATGGCGTTTCTGCCTTGCTCGGGGTGAAATGATTAAAAAAAAAAAAAAAAAAAAAATATGATAATACTTACTATTATGAATCAAATATGGACCTATGTGAATATGTAAAAGAACTTTGTTTCAGTGACGATATACTGAAAGATAGTTTTTATTGGTTAATGAAGACGTCTTTATCCAAAGTCACATTATTTCTGGTTTTTATTAAATTAGACTTGGATATAAATAACTTTATTTTTACAGGTTAAGAGGCTCATCCCTTCTTCCCTGTTTAGGATGTGGTTTCCGGCTTTCTCTTTTCCAATCTTACTTTTTTTTTTTTGTTTTTTTTTGTAGATAGACTCAACTATCGCCCGGTTCACACTCCACCCAGGTCTATTGAACAGGTGAAGAGGCTCATCCCTTGTTCCCTGTTTAGGATGTGGTTTCCGGCTTTCTCTTTTCCAATCATTTCATTCTTTTCTTTCTTTTCTTTTTTTCAATTGGAGTAGATAAACTAAACTATCACCCGGTTCACACTCCACCCACGTCTATTGAACAGGTGAAGAGGCTCATCCCTTGTTCCCTGTTTAGGATGTGGTTTCCGGCTTTCTACTTTTCCAATCTTTACACTATTATGTAGCCCCCTGCACATCAGTGGCGTTACCACCTAGCTCGGGGTGATACGATTAAAAAAAAAAATCTAACAACTATCACGGGACTTGGGTAACGCGTTAATTTGCTGTGTCCCAGAAAAAATTGTAACATTTGTACACACATTTCATTCACTGTATATAACAAATATTATGGGGTATATGTAATACGGCATTTTACTACAGGCAGTTAAGTGACATACGTGATACACGCTTTGGGCGATCATGTCTCTTTCGAGACATATGACTGACTGGACTGAAGATTATCCCACAGTTGGTTGCCATTATTTTCTGCGGTAGACTGGTTGCCAGATGTAACTCTTGACCTAGTCGATAAAGCTTCTGTCAGTCAGTTAAGTGCCATACGTGATACACGCTTGAGCGATCATGTCTCGAAAGAGATTTGACTGGCTGGGCAGAAGATTTTCTATTCTGCTCTTTAAACTATAGCTAAAGAGAGAAGAGAGAGGATTGTATTAATAAGTAGTAATTAGTGGGAAATCAGTTTATTACTTTATAACAATAGAAAACCGATCCCCTACTTTTTGACCAGTAGAAGCTTTACTTATGTTTCCAACTATTATCTTCATTCAGTCAGTTAAGTGCCATACGTGATACACGCTTTGGGCGATCATGTCTCGAAAGAGATATATGACTGACTGGACAGAAGATTATCCCGCAGTAGGTTGCCATTATTTTCAGCGGTAGATTGGTTGCCAGACAAGGCTATAGAACCCATTCCGTCCCGTTATTTAACCCATAACTGGAGGGAAGAGACGGATAAATACCGTTCCCAAAAGTATTTGCGCGTAAGTGAATGCAATGAACTCAACCGTAATTCGAACTCGGCTCCCCGATTTAAAAATATCTGTGTTTGTATGTACATGTGTAAGTACGTATGAACTTCACACACACACACACACACACGTACACGCACACACACACACACACACACACACACATATATATATATATATATATATATATATATATATATATATATATATTATCATTATATTATATTATCATTTAATCTTATAATTTTACAATATTGATAAAAATATTGTTAGTAATATATATATATTACTAACACAATATTTTCATCATTATAAAATTCTAAGATTAAATGATAATATAATATAACATAATGATATGTAGATATATGTAAGTGTGTGTGTGTGTGTGTGTGTATAAAATATTGTGTTAGTAATATATATATATATATATATATATATATATATATATGTATATATATATATAATGAAATATGTTTTCAATGTTCAAAATTGTTGTTGTACGATCATTTCAACATGAAATCCCTAAGACAGATTTTACATATCGTCAGCAACTAACACTTTTTCAAAATGAAAAAAGACGGTTAAAAACTAAGAAAAAATTTTGATTTGCAATTAACGTCTATTTTTAATATTTTACTTTTAGATAGAGATGTAAGGGAAAAATTTGAAAATTTGGCTTCGTCTAGTTTTACAGGGGAGAAGGGGTTAAAAGATGGAATAGGAAGTTTTGTTATACTGAGAATTGGGTTAAACAAAACAGAAGGGAATAAAGTGGGGGGGGGTAAGAAGTATAAAGAAAAGGAAAGAAAAGAAAAGAAAAGAAAAAAAGATTCATATATTAGAGACGCTCAATACGTGTCAAACAAAACTATCATTTATACATGGGTTAAAGTATTAGAAAACATTTTTTATTATTATTTTAAAAAAATATTTCCTGGAAAAAATAGATATAAGATTTAAAAAATTAAGTTAATTTAATTAAAGATATTGCGGATGTGCGTCGTGGTACAGTGGATATCAGCTCGGAACTAGAAATCGGGGAGCCGAGTTCGAATTCCAGTTGAATTCATTGCATTCCCTTACGCACAAATACCCTTGGGAAAGGTATTAATCCATTTCTTCCTTCCAGTTATGGGTTAAATAACAGGGCAGATTGGATTCTATAGCCTTGGCTGGCAACCAGTCTACCGCAGAAAGCAATGGCAACCTACTACGGGATAATCTTCTGGCCAGTCAGTCATGTCTCTTTCGAGACATGATCGCCCATGATCACATATGGCACTTAACTGACAGACTGAATTAAAGATAAATCTGGCTATAAATTTGACTAGCAATCTATATTTAATGTTTCGTTGAACAAAAGCAACAATGTACGTTTGTTCAGTGTTTTATGATGATTTTCTTGAATGCCTTCAGTGTAAAATTGTCCATAGGTTTGTAGATCCCAAGCGTATTCGGCTATTCTATTTTCAAATATTTTTTATTACACTATTATAGTAAATGACATATAAATGTTATTGTATACGGTTATCGCTGTAGCAAGCCAGAAAGATTTCTTGTCAGAATCCATTTTTGCACATTTATAAATCTACCCTATCGGCAGTGCATTGAATATTTTTTTTAATCATCTCACCCCAAACAAGGCCACTGCCACTATTGCGCATGGGGCTACATAGGGGAAGGTAAAGAGAAGGAGTGGTTAGACATAGGGAATGTCAGGAGGAAGGTGACAGATGAGTAAGGATAGCGAGGATGAGGGTTGGGCAGATGGGAAGAGTGTTTGATAGAATGGGAGCAGGTTAGTGTGTTAGGAGGTGTCTATTGACGTTACATTTAAACTCCTGGAGATTGTAGCCGTCGGGGAAGCAATCGTTTGGAAGAGAATTCCACAGTCGGGAAGTGCGAGGAAAGAAACTGTTGGAGTAGAAGTTACGGCTGCATTTTATCGGTTTCACTGTAAAAGGGTGGGATCTAGTTGCTAATATTGTTGACATATCCGGTTAGATCCTCCTGCTATTCATCTCGGAGTTCTCGACAAAATCTAAAGAGGATCTGCGACTTAATTGATCACACCGAGTCAATAGCAACATATACCGCCAAGAAGTTTTGGTCACTATATCGGGCCAGAGATTTTTTCTCATCAGAATCCATCTTGCACATTTATAAATCTATCATTCGTCAGTGCATTGAATACTGTTGCCATATCAGGTGCTCCTGCTATTCATCTCGGAGTTCTCGACAAAATCCAAAGAAGTTCCCGATTTGGATGCTCGCCTTAAGTAACTTTCTCACCGATGGACTGTGGCTTCCCTCTGTTTTGTTTTTCTATTTTCACGGTTTCTGCTCTGACGGGCTTTTTTCCCTAATCCTCTACCCTCAAATATTTACTTCTGCAACGAGATTGGCAACTAGATCCCACATTTTTACCTTCAGAATAGATTAATGTAACGGCCACTACTTCTTTATCAGGTTTTTTTCAAGCAATTCCCGCCTGTAGGGGTATCTATAGTTTTCCTGTTAGTATGGGTGTCCGTTCTAGTGAAGGGTAGTTGTATACTGTTGCAGGTTAACGGAATTTGGCCTTGATAGCCCACTATAAGTCATAAAGAAAGGTTATAAACCAAGAAAAGCAAATTGAGTTGAAAAATAACATTTTATATATACACATATCAATTAATGTTTTTACAATTGAACTAATACTTGAAATATAGGTCCAACGGAGGTTAAAATGTTCATGGCAATAAAATGCTAAAAGAGAACAAATGCTTAGGAATGTGGGGAGCGCTATGAGTAAGGAATGTCTTTGATGTAGTCGCTCCTTAGGTCAGTAACTAGTTTTGAGGCAGGGAAGAAGGAAAGAGGTAAGGGAAGCGAGCGTAGTAAGCCACTTGACTTAGGTCAAGGGGATATTAATTACTCTCTTCTTCTTGAGTCGGTCTGCCTGTCAGTGCTTTCTGTATCCGCTTTTTATATCTTCTTTTTGGATCACATTTGGCTTATTTGGAATTTGTATTTGGTTCTGGGCTTCCCATTGGTTGATAAATAAAATTCGGGCCATCGCTCTCTTACCCATGCTTGCTTCCCTGATAGCTACAATCTCCAAAGATTGACGTGCAACGTCAATTGCTATCTTCTATTTCCCTGATTCCCACCTCTCTCTAAATCGTTCTTCAACATATCCTGTAGCTTTTTTTTTTCTTGACTGTCTTCCCTCTCTCCTCACTGCTCAATAGTGGCAGTAATTTCCTTTTTGGCGTGAAGCGATTATAATATATATATATATATATATATATACACACGTGTGTTTTTGCTCTACGTCACTGCCTCTTGGTTAATCCTTTTTGGTTAGTTTTGTATCGAGCACTTTTCTTTCTTTGTGGTTCGTTCTGTTTGAGGGTTTTTTTTCTTTGCTGTGAAGTACTGTATGTATTGTCGGTGCTCCGCAGTTTTCTTTTTTTTTCCCTCATTGTCCAAAGCTTTATAGCGGCGGACAATAACTGAGTTAGATTCTGCCGGTTATTCGTGGTCCTAAAAAATTACTTGTGTAAGATTTTAAGATTTGGATACGTACAGAGTCGATTTTATTATTATATATATATATATATATATTCATCCGCAGACAGATCTGTTTTGCTGTATCACAGCTCATCAGTACGTTTAGATTTCCGATTGCTTTTAGCCAGCATTGAAACCCGACAGAATTGACATCAGTCGGCGATTCTACTTCTGAGCTATGGGCTAAAGTCTACCATTCTTCCAGAGTGCTCAATTAATCACAAGGATTATGGTGTCTTTGGTCGTATATTTTCTTGACTCCAGTCATTCTTAACAAATCGTGTAATGAAAGTCATATGGAACAGCCACGCTTCTAGAACATTCCACATTAACGCAAAGGTTCCCCATGGCGCTATTTTTGGACTATATATTATATTCATATATTATATATATATATATATTCATCCGCAGACAGATCTATTTTTAGACCTACATTATTTCTTAATTTCATCAAAGACCTTCCGGATCTTACCAATTCCCAACTTGGTATTTATGCTGATGACACAACTATTTACTCTTCTCTAAATAGAAAATACGACAAAGTATAACTAGCTCCCAAAAATTACTTCCAATCAGTTGTTAACCGAGGCAAGAAATGGCATGTAAATTTTAACGCCTATCTTTTAATCCCCATAGAAGACCATTTTTCAACTTCAGTCAGCATGACTGATGCTAACTTCCATAAGAGCAAATCAATTGTACCTTCTTGGTCTACTGGCTTGGATATGATTATTTCGAATCAATGGCTTGCTAGAAAAGATGGTATACAGTATCGTGCTAAACAGTTTTTTTTTCTCGTCGGGATCTATCTTGCACTTTCATAAATCTATCATTCGTCCGTGCATTGAATACTGCTGTCATATCTGGTTTGGTGTTCCTGCTACTCATCCCGAGACCCTCGACAAAATCCAAAGAAGGGTCTGCAATGTTACTGGTCCTGACCTGACATTTTAACTTCATTCACTTTCCCAACGCCGAGAGGTTCGCTTCCCTCTGGCTTTTCCATAAGTATTTTTATGGCAATTGTTCTGACGAGCTCTACTTCAAAAATATGAATTTAAACGTACTACTAGAGTGGCAATTAGGTCCCATCGTTTTAATGCTTAAATAGATGTAATCGTAAGTGCTGTGCTAATAGTATCTTTTTTTTTAAGCTGTAGAACTCACTTCCAGTTTCTTGCTTTCATGCCAGCTACGTTCTACATTCTTAGCACCCATAGTGTCTTAGTGGAATTATCGCCTTAATTGTGTTGAAATGATTAACAAAAGATATATTTCAAATTTCTAAACACAGCTAGTGGTGTCATAGTCATAATTAAGGTTACTAAAGGTTTACCTTTAGTTTTGTTTTGCAACCGTTTTAAAATGATGGAAGTTTGTATTGCAGATTGACCAAGGGCAGAATTATTAGGTGCATTGACAAGGAAGGAATTACATATGTATGTATAAAGAAATTAGCATTTATGCATCATTTGCTACAGTAGTGCAATAAAAAAGTTACACAAGAGAAAGAAGAAAATGTTAACATAGGACTTATAATAATATAAGAAGAAAACTTAATTAAGGAGAGTGAAGAATAAAAGAACAAGAATTAAGAAGACAGAAAATAACGATTGACATTGTATTTAAGTTTCTGAAGATCAAAATTGACTGGGAATCAAGAAGCCGGAAGAGAGTTCCACAAGCGAGAGAAGAAACTGTTAGCATAGGACTTATAATTATATGAGAAGAAAACTTAATTAAGGAGAGGGAACAATAAAAGAACAAGAATTAAGAAGACAGAAGATAACGATTGACATTGTATTTAAGTTTCTGAAGATTAAAATTGACTGGGAATCAAGAAGCCGGAAGAGAGTTCCACAAGCGAGAGAAGAAACTGTTAGCATAGGACTTATAATAATAGGAGAAAACTTAATTAAGGAGAGAGAACAATAAAAGAACAAGAATTTAAGAAGACAGAAAATAACGATTGACATTGTATTTAAGTTTCTGAAGATCAAAATTGACTGGGAATCAAGAAGCCGGAAGAGAGTTCCACAAGCGAGAGAAGAAACTGTTAGCATAGGACTGATAATTATAGGAGAAGAAAACTTAATTAAGGAGAGAGAACAATAAAAGAACAAGAATTAAGAAGACAGAATGTAACGATTGACATTGCATTTAATTTTTTTTAAATCAAAGTTGACTTGTAAGCAAGATGCCGGAAGAGGATTCCAGAAGTGAGAGAAGAAAAATTGCAAATTTTGTATGTATACAAAAATTACATCTGTTGTTCTTGCTCGTTAATCAAATATTGACATGCTCCTAGATCTAACGACATTAACCTGTTTAGAAAAACCGCTCCTGTGTTTAATTACATACAATGTTTCTACCCACCCTATCCAAACACTCCTCAACCACATGATCTAAGTAGTTTTAAATTATTGCTAAATGTACGCACGAGAGCTTCTTTAGAATTCATTGTAAGGTGATTAACATCATGCCGATCTTCTAAGCATAATTCAAACGCAGAATTCCAGAAAACTTGAGGTAAAAGTTAACCTTGTTTAACGGCAATGACAGGTGGCATGAGTTTAAAATTCCCTTAATTTAAATAGTTTTATTACAAGTGCGCTTCGTGTAACCCTATTTTCAGATGGCTGGTATTAATTTTAAGTGATTTTCAAGATGAGGAGTGATTTCTCTAAAATTGGAAAATAACAATTGTTTGACCTTATCCAGTCATTCCTTTCAAATCGCACAATGAAGGTAGTATTGAACGGATATGCCTCCCAATATTATCATACGAACGCGGGTGTCCCTTAGGGCTCTATTCTAGGTCCCATGCTTTTCCTTATCTACATTAACGATCACCCAGATGCAATAAGATCCCAAGTAGTTATATACGCTGACGACACTACAGTTTACTCTAGCAACGATCAAAAATCTACTGAGGCTGACAAAGCAAACCTCGCTGCTGAGCTTGAAAAGGACCTCCGATCAGTGGCGGACTGGGGTAAGAAATGGCGCGTGAACTTTAATGCTTTCAAAACAAAGCTTCTATCTATTAACCATCACAGATAACCGCTCCTACCCCCCATTAGCATGGATCAGGCTAGTCTCCCTGAAAGCAAAACACTGCGCCTCCTCGGTTTAAGACTCACCTCAAGTGGAATGACTATATAGAATCCATAACTAAATCTGCTGCTAAGAAAGTCGGTTCTCTGTGTAAGGCCAGGAAGTTTTTTTCCGCCTGAAACAATCCTGCACATACGTAAAACTACCATCCGCCCGTGCATTGAATACTACTGCCATATCTTATCGGGTGCTTCTGCTATCTACCTAGGTGTCCTTGAAAAAATCCAATGGAAAATATGTAATGTGATAGATCCCGTCTTGGTAGCTCGGATACAGTTACTTTCTCACCGGCGCAATGTGGCTTCCCTGTGTCTCTTCTACAAATACTTTTCGCGGCTTCTGCTCCAATGAATTTATCTCTCTGGTGCCCCCTATATATGAATTTACTCGAGCCACAAGATTAGCAATTAGGTCCCACCCTTTTACTGTGAAACCAATAAAATGTAAACGCAAATTCTAATCCATCAGCTTCTTTTCTCGCACTTCGCACACGTGGAATTTCCTTTCGTTTACTTGCTTCCCCGATAGCTACACTCTCTAAGAATTTAAATCTAAGGTCAATAGTCATCTCCTATCTCACTAACCTGCATTCTCTCTCTCTCTCTCTCTCTCTCTCTCTCATGCTCCTTTTTCCATCCACTTCACTCTCATCAGTATTCTCAACCTTCTCTTACATACTTCCTGACACCCCCTATAATCTGTCACTCTTTCTCATAACTTTCCTCCTATGTAACCCCCTGCAAAACAGTGGTAGTAAAATGTCTTGCTTGGGGCGATATGATTATAAAAAAATACATATATAACTTTTTTTTTTATCGGGAAGAGTAGTCAAAATATTACCAAGTGGAAATTACCGAAACAAAGTTTGACTGAATGCAAAATTCTTTTGTTGGGAGAAGCAAGCGAAATTTATCAAAGTTAGTTCGCCACAATATCTGTCAATGGGTTTTGACAATGCGTGACTCTAGGTAAAAATGTGTCCTTGACAATTTCCTGTGTACTGAATTACCAGAACAGTTGATAAGAACAGACAGACAAATAAAGGAAGTGTGTTTCTCCTCTTCTACTGGAAGTCGAAATGGTTAAATGTAACTGTTTTCAATTGCGAGCTGGTAAGGATTGTACAGTGAGGGAAATGAAAGCCTTACACCTCTCTTTCTCACTCCGGTCGGGGTGCTTGTTTATTAAAATCAGAATGCAAGACGAGATTTAGTCAGAAGACATAGAAAATAGATTTGTAATGCGGTCGGCCTGAAAACTCGCCTGCTTCTAGAAATAAGAGGAAGACGATGATAGAGAGATATTGTAAATTCAACTAACTGGAGGTTGAATAACCGATCGTCCCGAAGAAATAATACCTCACGAATATTATCGCGTTACTGAAATACCAGCCAACTGATTTTCTTTTCCATCATTTATTTTAACTTGCTTGTAATCTTGGAATTTTTCGATATATATATATATATATATATATATATCATGCTTATATAACACAATTTTCGATCCATCGTAAACAAACCATATCTGCTCTTAAATGTATCGTAATGTCAAACAAATGTAAACATGTACGGAAATTAACGAATTTTAACGAAACTTGGTTATAAACAACCGACAATTTGTAATGAATTATTTTGAATATTATTTTTACCGAGACTCGTATTTAAGTAGATATTCTGTTTTTTATTAAACAGTATTTTATATTTATATCTACCGGCCTGATTATTTTCCGATAAATTTTACTACGAAAATGTGTGCTATCCAGCAGGATTCGAACCTGCGAATAATCAGGCCGGTAGATATAAATATTTAAAAAATTGTGTTATATAAGCATGATAAAAACCTCGTCTGATCAAGAGGCTATTCATGATCAAGTGGTTAAGACAGTACCAGATCAAATGGTAGCTTCCCCTATGTACATATATATATATATATATATATATATATATATATATATATATATATATATATAAATCTACACCGTGTCATTGCGGTCTTAAATCTAATTTTCATCATATACCAATCCCTCGCATGTCTGGACAATGCCCATCAAGTGGTAATAAGTGGTCCTACTTATATTAATCCGAGATCAACAACACAACGTGGGCGGAATCGGTCAAAGGTCAGGGAGGTTGACTGGACGCAGCCAAAGGTTGTGTTATACAGGTACATGTAACCAATTACTACCTGGCTGTTGGTTGGATGATCAGTGACTAAACCGATTCGTCCACCAGGCGTTTCTGGTGAGAAAGGTTACTGGACACCCAAGAGGATGAAGAAGACAAAACGTGTCAAAGGGCAAATGAACATTCTGCCATCCCTTTCCTCCTCCAACCACAACCAATGTCCTCCGACTTGAAGGGTCGCCTTGGTCACGCGTACGAGGCCGTTAGGAACCCTCTGTCCTGGCCATTGTCTTCAGTTTAGGAAAACCTCAGACCACTGATGCCGTGTTATCACCTCACTGACTACATACATTTATATGTATCTAAGTCTACCCAAAGAATAATATGCAATATTATCGAACTTGACCTAGCATCTCGGCTTCAATCACTTTAGATGTAAAGTAGTTGCCCTGTGCCTTTCCTATCAATATTTTCATGGCAATCGTTCTGCAGTGCCTCCTTGTTTGTATATTCGGCTTCACAAATTTAAGTGTATTACTGAATTGGCAGTTAGGTCTCTCTGTTATCGTACACACACACACACACACACACACACACACATATATATATATATATATATTCTAATAGTTGTGACAATGGTTTATAAATTCATAGTAACATTACACAAAAATTTTCGCGTTTCGAAGCTAACCTTGTATTTTGGTTGCCTCTCTTCGAGTGAAGAAGTTGGAATGAAAATTATCTGGTGGAAAAAACGTTTATTTGTGGTGAATAAGGTTTTTTGTAGGTGAAAGTGGGGTTGGGAACTCATTTAGATTCTGTTGACCTTATTTAAGTCTTAGTGTTAGGTGTTTGTGGGGAGCTCTATCGTTCATGCATTTACTTTTATAAAGAGTCCTCGATAGAGCACTGTTTATAAAAGTAAATGCATGAACAGCAGGTTAAACAACCTACGAGTTCCACAACTTTGTTACAATATATATATATATATATATATAGTAAAGTTTTGTAATTTGCTATATATATATATATATATATAGTAAAGTTTTGTAATTTGCCTGAATATATATATATCCGTGTATGTGTGTGTGTTTGTATGTGTTAAAGAACAGAAGACACATGACGTACTTGCTACCTAGGTTTCGACCACTCACATCTCTTCAGGTAATGTTTGCCTGAAGAGACCTGAGTGGTCGAAACCTGGGTAGCAAGTAAGTCATGTCTTCTGTTCTTTAACATATTCTTAGCTTTGTATATTGAGTTCATTTGTGTTGAATGTGCATTGAGCACTTTTTTTTCCAAACTACCGTATGCTGGTTCAATAAAGTATCACTACTGTATGCTGGTTCAACGAGCCACTAACTATTTGGCTACTGTATATTGAAGAAGGGATTCTTGCATTGCGTGTTCTTTTCAGCCGTCGAGGATCACCAGTGAAGCTTTAGAGAGATGGTTAATATTTATTAATTCGGCCTTGTGTCATACATAACCAAACTCCCTACAACTTACTATTTTTTGTAATCATCATCAGAAGGTTATCATCAGAAGGTTGTCAGCAGGTTGGAAAGTGTGAATCAGTGTGGAAGAATAAGGTATAAATTGTGTAGGTTTGAATGAAGATTTATTGAGAAAAAAAGGATAACAAGTAGAGTTCGTAGCAGTCCTTGTTGGATGTAAGTTATGTTGAGTAGAAATGTTGAGAAGAAGAAGAAGAAGTAAAAGGAATCAGCACACGAGAAAGAAGGAGAAAGAGAACGAATGTACGACGCGACCTTACGTCCGGTTTGACTTGAAGTTTCTCCTGTGTGTCGTCTCGCTGCTCCCATCTGACTGACTAACGCTGACTGACCCATTTATAATCATTTTGTTTTTTTTGTTGTTGTTTTTTGCACTGGATTGCTAACTCTTTTTAGTCGTGCAAATCGCTTCCATTGGTCAGAAAATCAATTTAACATCTACTCGCGAAATCCGGTTTCGACATTTTCTTTCAGTTAATCCTTTTTCTATTTGGTAAAACCTGGATTTCACACGTCATTGTGAATTTTTGTATAAATGAACAAGAAGGTTGCTTTTAATTTTTAATTTCTTATCCACCACAATACATACATACATACATTATATATATATATATATATATATATATATATATATATTGTGTGTGTGTGTGTGTGTGTGTGTGTGTGTGTGTGTGTGTGTGTGTATCGAGGCAGCAGATAATTTTCCAAACACATACCGTCAAACAAAAGAGACAATGAATATCTATTATGTTTAATCCGTTCTAAACATCGTATTTTGGCTTTAATTTCAGATGAAAATAAAGACAAAAATTCTCCAACATTTGGATAATCTTTTATTAAGTTGGTTTTAAGCTTTCGGCTCACATGAGCCATCCTCAGAGAGGTTACCAGGACGTTAACATAAAAACATCCATCATCAGCGACGATTTTATCTTGTGTTGACATAAAACTTTGCTAAGCAACGATAACAGTTACCAAAAATAGCAAACGCAGTTCGTAAATTTGGAATGCTCGAAATGACAACAGAACCACACACCCAAATGCAATGTAATGTGTTATGACAAGATTGAAACGTGATTTTATTAAGTGTGGGTTGTTTAGATTTAATGTAGATGGCCTCGAATATCTGAAGGTTCTTTTAACTGTGTGTATGAGTGAGTATTATTGTATTGTTGACTAAAATCTGTCTGATATTACCTTTTCTAAGAAATGTTGTTTAATTGTACTCTGATCATATATATATATATATATATATATATTAAAAAAGGATTAATTCAAAGATGTTGAATAGCCATTTCGATATGAAGATCCCCACGGGGAACGACACATCACCTCAGCAACAGAAAAAAACCTTTCAGAAACTGGAGAAAAATTAGTCTACTTTTCCTTTTTAAATAGATTGCAAAGAAATTAAAAAATAAATAATAAAATAAAATAAAATAAAATAAAAAAATAAAAATAAAAATAAAGGGAAAGAAAAAGAAAAAGAAAACGAAAAAGAAAAAGAAAAAGATAGAATAAAATCAAATAAATAAAAAAAAAAATAAAAAAAAAAAAATGACATCGTCTGGGTTCGCAAAAAAAAGGAAGAATGTAACTAAAAATTAACAGACAGACGCGTTAAATCGACGTAGTTTAGGCAATACGGAAAAAAGGTGGTAAGAGAGATAAAAGAAGGAAGGGAGGGTAAAAGAAAGAAACTAAAGAAAAAAAATTTTTTAAATATTACAGACGCTGGACAAATTCAAAAACCTAATTTCCCCAAAACGTTGAAGTATTAGAAAAAGGCCTTTACTTAAAAAGGCATAATTATTATGGTTCCTACCAACCCTTTCTTAAAGAAAATAGTTCTCCCACCTATATAAATAGTTTATCCAACCACCCCAAGAATATTATAAGACAAATACCCAAGATAGTAAATAATAGGGTTAACCAATTATCTTCCAATATAAGAATTTTCAACGCAAGCAAAGAAATTTACGATAAGGCCCTTCAGAAAAGCGGTTTTGTTAATAAGTTAAAATATGATAAGCCTGCTATAAACCCAGAATCATCAAAAACTAAAAACACCCATAAATGTAGAAAAAGGAAGATAATTTGGTTTAACCCCCCTTATTGTAAGCTAACTAATATAAATATTGGTAGGTATTTTCTCAAATTAATCGATAAACATTTTAATAATAATAACAATCCCTTAAATAAAATTTTTAATAGATTCACCCTAAAAATTAGTTATTCTTGCACCTCAAATATAGATAATATAATTAATTCCCACAATAAACAAATTTTAATGAAACTAAATAATACGGAAGCTAAATCCGGAATTGTCGACAAATGCAATTGTTATTCGGTGGATGCCTGCCCGGTGCAAGGCAAATGTAAATCCACCCATGTAATTTATGAAGCCCGCATTTCTCCATCTAATAACAAGGACAATTACCGGACCTATATTGGCATGTCCGCGGGCTCTTTCAAACAGAGGCTTTATAATCACAGGTACTCGTTTTCGAACCCTAAACAGAGATTCCAGACGGCACTATCACGTAGGTTCTGGGAAATGAAGGAGGAAGGGCAGGACCCTATAATCAGCTGGAAATTAATAGGCTCAGCTTGTACCCCTAAGGGTTTTCGTGATAGGTGTCGTCTGTGTTTATTGGAGAAGATTCTGATTTTGAAGTATCCTCATCAGGACTTACTTTTGAACTTTAGGAGGGAATTTATAAACAAGTGCCGCCATAGGGCGGATTTTAACTTCTAATTTCAAATTTTTATTTTTAAATTCTAAATTTTTTCTATAATTTTTTTTAATATTTAAAAAAATTTTTAATTTTAATTTTAAATTTAATTTTTTTTTTTTTATGTGTATGTTTGTGTGTGGATGTACTTTTTTATATATATGTATGTATATGTATTTATGTATGTGGGCTATATGTAATTTTGGAAAAAAAATTTTTTAGCTATTTAAATGCTCCTTTTCATAATATTCATTAATATGTATGTGTGTGAGTGCATATGGAATATGTGTATGTATGTGTATATAGGTATATATGTATATATATGTGTGTGTGTGTGTGTGTGTGTGTGTGCATGTGTGTGTACACATGTATATTATGTGTATATGAATTTTTTGTATATAGGTGTGTACACACATATATATGTGTGTATGCGCATGTATATGTATATAAGTGTGTAATAATATGTATGTGTGTATATATTTATATATATATATATGTATAATAGTGTGTAATAAATTGAATGTATGTGTGTGTATGTGTATATATGTATTCTTATTCGTAGAATTGTGTGTGTGTATATATATGTATGTATGTGTGTACTTCTATAGGTATGTATATAATAATTGTAATTTTTTTTTTTTTTTTTTTTTACCTAGTGTTGTCTTTATTTAGTCTAATTTCAAATGACCTAATTTTTTTTAAAATAATTTTATTTTAAATCCTATATCTTTTTATTCCCTTTTATTAATAATTATGCCTTTTTAAGTAAAGGCCTTTTTCTAATACTTCAACGTTTTGGGGAAATTAGGTTTTTGAATTTGTCCAGCGTCTGTAATATTTAAAAAATTTTTTTTCTTTAGTTTCTTTCTTTTACCCTCCCTTCCTTCTTTTATCTCTCTTACCACCTTTTTTCCGTATTGCCTAAACTACGTCGATTTAACGCGTCTGTCTGTTAATTTTTAGTTACATTCTTCCTTTTTTTTGCGAACCCAGACGATGTCATTTTTTTTTTTTTTATTTTTTTTTTTTATTTATTTGATTTTATTCTATCTTTTTCTTTTTCTTTCCCTTTATTTTTATTTTTATTTTTTTATTTTATTTTATTTTATTTTATTATTTATTTTTTAATTTCTTTGCAATCTATTTAAAAAGGAAAAGTAGACTAATTTTTCTCCAGTTTCTGAAAGGTTTTTTCTGTTGCTGAGGTGATGTGTCGTCCCCCGTGGGGATCTTCATATCGAAATGGCTATTCAACATCTTTGAATTAATCCTTTTTTAATATATATATTTGCTCTGTAATATTTTATTACATGGAGCTCTCTTCCTGTATCATTTTTTAATATTAAAATAAATTTTTAATATTAATTAGGATCGGGTTTTTTGGAATTTACCTTCCTGCTTTTTTCCCTTGGATTGAAGTATCTGAATTAAAATATATATATATATATATATATATATATATATATATATATATATATGAGAGAGAGAGAGATAGGAAATCATTGATTAATTAATGTTTTTGATTTGTGTGCTGAAAATTTCTACACCAAAATTCATATGCATGATGCTTGATTAATACAGGAAAACATTTTTCAGTTAACCATAGTAATTTAAAAATTGATTTTTTTTTTTATAGTTACCGATTAATTAAAAATTTTCTAAAACCATTTTTTTAAAAGAATTTTTCAGGAAAATAAGTTTCTCTAGTTCACTAACTATAATCGCTCTTTTCAGTATCGATGAAGGTTTCCTTCCTCACCTTTTGTGTGAAGTAGTGTGTGAGAGCTCGAAATGATAACAGAACCATATATTTAAATGTGATGTAATGTGTTATGACCAGATTTAAACGTGATTTTATTAAGTGTGGGTTGTTTGGATGTAGATGGCCTCGAATATCTGAAGGTTCTTTTTACTGTGTGTATGAGTGAGTATTATTGTGTTTTTGACTAAAATCTGTCTGATATTACCTACATGGCTATGTTTTTCTAAGAAATGTTGTTTAATTGTATATTATATACATAATCATTTTACCCCAAGCAAGATGAAACCTGCACTGGGATGTGTAGTGAGATAAAAATACTGGGTATAGGTGTTATTGAAGAAACGATAAAAGATGAACGGGATTCAAGAAGATAGATGACAGTTGACGTTGCATTCAAATTTTCGGTGGTTGTAGCTATCAGGGAAGCAAGTAAACGGAACGGATTTCCACAAACGAGAAGTGCGAGCAAAGTAACTGTTAGCGTAGAAGAAGCGGTTGCATTTAACTATTTTGATGGTAAAATGTGTGGTACCTTGACGCCAATCTAGTAACACGCGTAAATGCATATAGAGGAACATATATAACAGTCCAGTACTCTTTGTATTTTCCTGTCTCTCAATACTCTACTCAGCTTCTGGAATGCATCCGTGGCCATCCCAATACGCCTTCGGATCTCATTGTCACACTTCTCGGCCCCTGTTAGAACAATTCCTAGGTATTTTCCTGTCTCTCAATACCCTACTCAGCTTCTGCAATGCACTCGTGGCCATACCAATACGCCTTCGGATCTCAGTGTCGCACTTCCCGGCCCCTGTTAGAACAATTCCCAGGTATTTTCCTGTCTCTCAATACTCTACTCAGCTTCTGGAATGCATCATTGGCCATCCCAATACGCGTTTGGATCTCAGTGTCGCACTTCCCGGCCCCTGTTAGAACAATTCCCAGGTATTTTCCTGTCTCTCAATACTCTACTCAGCTTCTGGAATGCATCCGTGGCCATCCCAATACGCGTTTGGATCTCAGTGTCGCACTTCCCGGCTCCTGTTAGAACAATTCCCAGGTATTTTCCTGTCTCTCAATACTCTACTCAGCTTCTGGAATGCATCCGTGGCCATCCCAATACGCGTTTGGATCTCAGTGTCGCACTTCCCGGCCCCTGTTAGAACAATTCCCAGGTATTTTCCTGTCTCTCAATACTCTACTCAGCTTCTGGAATGCATCCGTGGCCATCCCAATACGCGTTTGGATCTCAGTGTCGCACTTCCCGGCTCCTGTTAGAACAATTCCCAGGTATTTTCCTGTCTCTCAATACTCTACTCAGCTTCTGGAATGCATCCGTGGCCATCCCAATACGCCTTCGGATCTCAATGTCACACTTCTCGGCCCCTGTTAGAACAATTCCTAGGTATTTTCCTGTCTCTCAATACCCTACTCAGCTTCTGCAATGCACTCGTGGCCATACCAATACGCCTTCGGATCTCAGTGTCGCACTTCCCGGCCCCTGTTAGAACAATTCCCAGGTATTTTCCTGTCTCTCAATACTCTACTCAGCTTCTGGAATGCATCCGTGGCCATCCCAATACGCCTTCGGATCTCAGTGTCGCACTTCCCGGCCTCTGTTAGAACAATTCCCAGGTATTTTCCTGTCTCTCAATACTCTACTCAGCTTCTGCAATGCACTCGTGGCCATACCAATACGCCTTCGGATCTCAGTGTCGCACTTCCCGGCCCCTGTTAGAACAATTCCCAGGTATTTTCCTGTCTCTCAATACTCTACTCAGCTTCTGGAATGCATCCGTGGCCATCCCAATACGCCTTCGGATCTCATTGTCACACATCTCGGCCCCTGTTAGAACAATTCCTAGGTATTTTCCTGTCTCTAAATACCCTACTCAGCTTCTGCAATGCACTCGTGGCCATACCAATACGCCTTCGGATCTCAGTGTCGCACTTCCCGGCCCCTGTTAGAACAATTCCCAGGTATTTTCCTGTCTCTCAATACTCTACTCAGCTTCTGGAATGCATCCGTGGCCATCCCAATACGCGTTCGGATCTCATTGTCACACATCTCGGCCCCTGTTAGAACAATTCCTAGGTATTTTCCTGTCTCTCAATACCCTACTCAGCTTCTGCAATGCACTCGTGGCCATACCAATACGCCTTCGGATCTCAGTGTCGCACTTCCCGGCCCCTGTTAGAACAATTCCCAGGTATTTTCCTGTCTCTCAATACTCTACTCAGCTTCTGGAATGCATCCGTGGCCATCCCAATACGCCTTCGGATCTCATTGTCACACATCTCGGCCCCTGTTAGAACAATTCCTAGGTATTTTCCTGTCTCTAAATACCCTACTCAGCTTCTGCAATGCACTCGTGGCCATACCAATACGCCTTCGGATCTCAGTGTCGCACTTCCCGGCCCCTGTTAGAACAATTCCTAGGTATTTTCCTGTCTCTCAATACTCTACTCAGCTTCTGCAATGCACTCGTGGCCATACCAATACGCCTTCGGATCTCAGTGTCGCACTTCCCGGCCCCTGTTAGAACAATTCCCAGGTATTTTCCTGTCTCTCAATACTCTACTCAGCTTCTGGAATGCATCCGTGGCCATCCCAATACGCGTTTGGATCTCAGTGTCGCACTTCCCGGCCCCTGTTAGAACAATTCCTAGGTATTTTCCTGTCTCTCAATACTCTACTCAGCTTCTGCAATGCACTCGTGGCCATACCAATACGCCTTCGGATCTCAGTGTCGCACTTCCCGGCCCCTGTTAGAACAATTCCCAGGTATTTTCCTGTCTCTCAATACTCTACTCAGCTTTCGGATTTCAGTGTCGCACCCTCCGTCCTTTGTTAGACAACTTCCCTGCTATATAAATTTATGTACCTACTTGACGTTAGTATCCCCGAGCTGTAATTGGGATTTGGGGCTCCTCTCTTTGCTGATGATCCTGCGTTGTTTTCGTTTAGTTTATGTTTAGTCCTTTCTTCTCGCTTTCTTTAGCATCCTTCCGTAGGAAGACTCGTAGTTTCCTTTCCGTGTCTGCTATCAGCACTGTATCATCTTAGTCAGTTAAGTACCATACGCGATACACGCTTGAGCGATCATGTCTTGACTGGGCAGATTTTCTATCCTGCTCTTTAAACTATAACTGAAAGGAGAAGAGAAGTATTGTATTAATAAGTAGTCATTAGTGATGGATCAGTTTATTGCTTAATAAAATAGAAAACTGACCCCCCACTTTTTGCCCAGTAGAAGCTTTACTTATGTTTCCAACTATTCATTCAATCAGTTAAGTGCCATATGTGATAAACGCTTTAGGCGATCATGTCTCAAAAGAGACATGACTGACTGGGCAGAAGATTATCCCACAGTAGGTTGCCATTATTTTCTGTGGTAGAGTTGTTGCCAGCCAAGGCTATAGAACCCAATCTATCATGTTATTTAACCCATAACTAAAGGGAAGGGACGAATTAATACCTTTCTCAAGGGTATTTGCGCGTAAGTGAATGTAAGGAATTCAAGTGGAATTCGAAATCAGCACCCCGATTTCTCATCCCAAGCCGATATCCACTGCACTGCAATGCCCATCCTCAGTGTCATCTACATATCTTATATTGTGAAGATTGTGACCGCAAATGATGAATTTTTTAAGGACTTCTAGTTCTCTCGGATTTGCCTCGCTGTACAAGTTGAACAGGTCCGGTGAGAAGACACATCCTTGCCTTACGTCCCTTTCTATTTTTGTATAACGACTGAACTCATTTCCTGTCCGTATGCAGCCGGTATAGAGAGTTTTAACAAGACTGCAGATATAGAAAAAGTGTAGAAGTATTTGGGAAGCCATGAACGTCTTTATCCTGAATGGATGAAGTGTGGTAAAAAAAATATATATGTATATATTCTTCTTCTTCTTCTTCTTCTTCTTCTTCTTCTTCTTCTTCTTCTTCTTCAAGTGGAATTCGAAATCAGCACCCAGATTTGCCTCGCTGTACAAGTTGAATAAATTCGGTGAGAAGACATATTCTTATCTTACAACTCTTTTCTATTTTTGTATAACGACTGAACTCATTTCCTGTCCGTATGCAGCCGGTATAGGTTCTTGATTATTCTAATGTCTTTCCCGAATATGTCAAGGTTTCTGAGCATCTCTATCAAGTTTTGGTGATGTACTTTTGTCGAACGTATTCGCATAGTTTATAAACCACAGGTACACGTCCTTCTGCGTTTGTATTGTCCTTTCTGATAGAATTGTAAGAATTAAAAATCGTCTTCTTTCTTCCGTTGTCCTTGCGAATCTGCACTTTTCTTGTCCGCTCAATTCATCAGAATTCGGATGCTGAGTTTTGTTATGTGGCTCATTAAGCAGGATGTTCTGTAGAGTTTGCATTCGTAGAGAGTTTTAACAAGACTGCAGATATAGAAAAAGTGTACAAGTATTTGGGGAGCCATGAACGTCTTTATCCTGAATGGATGAAGTAAGGTTAAAAAAAAATACATTTTGTTTTTTCTTTCTTCTTCTTCTTCTTCTTCTTCTTCTTATTATTATTATTATTATTATTATTATTATTAATTTCCACCTCCTTCTCTTTTTCTTTTTCTTCTTATTCCATCCTCCTTATTATTCTCCTCCTCCTCCTATTTCTCCTCTTCCTTTTTCTTCTTATTCAATTCATCGACTTTCTCCTTCTTCTCCTCCTCCTCTTCTTTCTTCTACTACTTCTTTTTCTTCTTCTTCTTCTTCTTCTTCTTCTTCTTCTTCTTATTATTATTATTATTAATAATAATAATATTATTATTAATTTCCACCTCCTTCTCTTTTTCTTTTTCTTCTTATTCCATCCTCATTATTCTCCTCCTCCTCTCCCTCCTATTTCTCCTCTTCCTTTTTCTTCTTATTCAATTCGACGACATTCTTCTTTTTCTCCTCCTCCTCCTTCTCCTACTACTTCTTTTTCTTCTTCTCCTCCTCCTCCTTCTTCTTCTTCTTCTTCTTATTTTTTTCCACCTCCTTCTTCTTCTCTCTCTCCTCTTTCTTTTTCTTCTTATTCTATTCGTCGACCTTCTGCTCGTTCTCCTCCTCCTCCTTTTTCTTCTTCTCCTTAATATTATTATTATTTTCCACCTCCTTCTTCTTCTCTCTCTCCTCTTCCTTTTTCTTCTTATTCTATTCGTCGACCGTCTGTTTCTTCTCCTCCTCCTCCTCCTCCTTATTCTACTACTTCTTTTTCTTCTTCTTCTTCTTCTTCTTCTTCTTCTTATTATTATTATTATTATTATTATTATTATTATCATGTCATTTTTCATCATATTTCGATTTCTGCTTTGGTCTCACTACCAACTAAGTCTGCGGGGAGACCTAAGGCAGGTAGTGGCGTGTTGTTATGGCTCCATTTCATGTTTTTCTATCTTCCCTATCATCCCCAGCATTACATAGATAAAGTTTTCCTTAGTGTGTGGGCTGTACTTAATAAGACAATTTTTTGTATATCTCTTAAGCTGGGTTTTCCAGGGATTCTTTCAATGTGTTGTTTTGTTCCATTTTTTATCATTCCAAGTGCACCTACTATCACTGGCACAACTCTTGTTTTCAATTTCCACATTTTTTCTATTTCAATTTCCAGGTCTTTATATTTTGACAGTTTTTCAAATTCCTTGATTGCTATGTTACAATCCGCTGGACAAGCCATATCAATTAATAGACAAGTTTTCTCCTTCTGGTTTTTAACAATAATGTCTGGCTTGTTTGCTTCAATTTTTCTGTCTGTGTAGATGGTGCAATCCCATAGAATGGTTACATCTTCTATTTCTGTAACCGGTGCTGGGTGATGTTCATACCAGTGTTTGTTTACAGCTTTTCCATAATGCTTGCACATTGCCCAATGTAAATATTGCCCAACTCTATCGTGGCGATTTTTATATTCATTTGGGGCAAGCACAGAACAGCCTGAGATTAGGTGGTCTATTGTTTCTTGGTGTTTATTACAAAACTTGCATTTTGGATCCATATTATTATGCATAATATTTGCCTGAAAGTTTCTAGTGAAAAGACTTTGGTCTTGTGCTGCAAGAATAAAGCCTTCAGTTTCAGAATTTAATCCAGATGCACGTATTATTATTATTATTATTATTATTATTATTATTATTGTGTCATTTTTCATCATATTTCGATTTCTGCTTTGGTCTCACTACCAACCAAGTCTTCTTCTTCTTCTTCTTCTTCTTCTTATTATTATTATTATTATTATTATTATTATTATTATTATTATTATCCACCCCTTTTATTTCTCCGCTTTTTTTTATTATTCGTCTCCTCAGACTCTCCATCTTCTCTCCCTCCTTCTCCTCTTCCTTTTTCTCCTTCTTTTACTCATCGACCTTCTGCTTCTTCATCTCTCACTTTTGCAGGGAGAAGCAAACCCTTTGATTCAAACAATTTTCTGCTCTGTCGCGAAAAAAGAAATGTGACAGAAAGTTTCTTTTACTCACCCACAAACTTTTAATGAGCACATCTAATAAAATTGTCGAATTAAAAATAAAACAAATATTTATTTAAAATTTGCTTTCTTTACACTTTTATTAACCTTCACAAAAATATCCTGGCTAAAGAGGATGTCCTTTCCTTAAAAATAATATAGTATATCATTTTGATATATAATTAAAATTTCGGTGATATATATATATATATATATATATATATATATATATATGTATGTATATATATATATGTGTATGTATATATATACATACATATATATATATGTATGTATATATATATATGTATGTATATATATATATGTATGTATATATATATACATACATATATATATATATACATACATATATATATATATACATATATATATATATATATATATATATATGTATGTATATATATATATATATATGGGTAGAGTGGTTGTAGTGTCACACCCTATTTTAAAATACTTATAATTTATCATGATTTTTACAAGAAACGGATGTAAGAGGAAAACGCTTAGTATCAGGTTTTATTTAAAATTCGATATGGACACCCGACTTTGCTCGCAGTTTCTCGAGTTCTATCGGAATAACATCACCTGATTTCACTAGGAAGTCATAATTTCTTGTACTCCTCCTTCAAGAAAAAAAAGTCGCAGTATATACTCAGTATTCATGGCTGACCACTCATACATAAAACAAGATGTTACTTTTCAATCACCCTATATATATATATATCCTGGCCTTTAGTTGGAGTCCATATTCTTGAAAAATGCTAAGCCGAAACCTCTGAGAGGGATATTTCTCCCCATCCGTACCTCTCCTTTGGGATGGGGCTAGGTTTATTGCGTGGTGCCTGAGGCGCTCACAAAAGAAATGCCGAGGTGCTTGGGAATTTTTCCATGATACGGCCGTTAAACCTACGTTGAACCACGAGCTTGTGTCACATGGGATATGCATTATGGTTCAGTGGATATTGACTTAGAACGAGAAATCGGGGAACCGAGTTCGAATTCCAGTTGAATTCCTTGCATTCACTTACACGCAAATACCATTGGGAAAGGAACGAATCTGTTTCTTCTCCCCAGTTATGGGTTAAATAACAGGACAGATTGGGTTCTGTAGCCTTGGCTGGCAACTGGTCTACCGGAGAAAATAATGGCAACCTACTGCAGGATAATCTTCTGCCCAGTCAGTCATGTCTCTTTCGAGATGTGATCGCCCAAGCGTGTATCACGTATGGCACTTAACTGACCGAATGAAGATAATAGTTGGAAACATAAGTAAAGCGTCTACGAGGCAAAAAGTGGGGATCAGTTTTCTATTGTTATTAAGTAATAAACTGTTCCCCCAATTAATTACTACTTATTAATACAATCGGTCTCTTCTCCCTTCAGCTATAGTTTAAAGAGCAGGATATAAAATCTTCTGCCCAGTCAGTCATGTCTCTTTCGAGACATGATCGCCCAAAGCGTGTATCACGTATGGCACTTGATCTGAACTGTGTCACATGATGTTACGACGTGGGCGTGCTGGCAAATAACTATATATATATATATATATATATATATATATATATAGAGAGAGAGAGAGAGAGAGAGAGACTTGCAGTATAGCCTGGCGTTGCTCGGGTGTAATGAGGCTTTAAAACTAATCCATGGTCCTGGAACTCAGACTGTTTGGACGTTGGCACGAAAGACTAATAAGCAATAATTGCTTCCAGTTAAAGCGAAACCATAGACTGAAAGAAAAATGAATGGATGTAAGTCAAATTTTGATTTCCTGGTATCGATATCAAATAAGTCTTTTTCGTCGTAAACTGAATTTTGAAGGCTAAATAAGTCCTCTGCGTATATAGTATCATGGCTGAGACTAAGAACTACAATTAAACTTAAAATAAAAGGGCTGAAAAAATACAGACATACATGTAGATAAACAGACGCACACACAAACATCTTGCCTTATATATATATATTATCGATTTTCTTCACTATTGTAAGAACTGCAACCTTGAAAGTTCTGAATATTGTTTCTTATGTCTTTGTCTATGGGTGTATCAAATTTGATTAAAATCGGACCACTCCTTCTATAACCCGATTTTTTCGATTATCGATTTTCGATATTTATCGGGAGTACCTCGGCACATCTAAGAACACTCGAGACGCTTATAATACAGCTGTGTAAATTTTCAAGAAAATCGGTTCAGCCGTTTCAGAGTCTATAAGTAACGGATACACACTCACACACAGACACACACACACACAGACAAAGTTTCATTTATAAATAAGTTTAGATATTTATAAGTCTACCATTCGTTTATTCTTAGAATATTTCTGACACATAAGGTTCGGTGCCCCTGTTATTCACCTTGAGCTCCTTGATAAGATCCGAAGAAGAATCAGCAATATTATTGGCCTTGATCTGGCGGCTCGGCTTCACTAATTTTTTTTCCACCGGCGTAAATTTACTTCTCTATACCATTTCTGGTACTTCCGGGTTGTCTCCTCGCCATTTTTTTTAATACTTGGCGTTTTCTCAGAAGAGAAAAACTGATGCGCTTACTCGACTATTTTATGGTCTGCTCTCGCATTTTAATTTTTAAATTTAATGCTTTGTCTTCACTTTCTGCTTTTGAGGTTTAATTTTCAAGCATTTTATTTCTGATACCCTTTCAATTAACGATGAATCTTCTGAGTCTTGCCGAGAACTGCTACCATGAGACGACCTTCGTTCGGTTTCTACAGTCAAAAGGAATCATTCATCAAACGCGATTATGCATGAATAGACACTTAAATGAACTTGACTTTCGGATTGCAATCACGATGGAGATGTCATATTCTCAAGTGCCGATCGGAGAGAGGAATGCGTACAGACAATTGGCTGCAAGGTGCTGATCTCTTTCTTCGAATTCTTTCCGACATCGCTAAATTTTGGCTTCTCAACTGACTGTTTTCGTAAAATGGACACTTGTTACGTGTTATATTTTTACGTTTAATAAAGAGAGGATTCAAATATTTGTTGTACCCGGAAGTACCCGTTTTCTATACATACTTTCAAGGTAATTGTTCTGATGAAGGTGCTGATCCTTTTCTTCGAATTTTTTCCGAAACTTGTTATATGTTGTATTTTTACGTTTATGTTATAGTGGAACATCCTGCCATCCCCGAGAATAGAATGCTCTACTTTATACAAGACGGTAACGAGCGGTACGACGAGGGAAAAAGGTCTTAGGCATTCGCCTGACGGCTCCATGACACTGTCAGCTCTCTGCTACCGAGCAGAGAGCGCAAACCCAGTCGTGGTTCCGCCGAAGGGTAGAACCACGACTGGGGAAAAATAGACAGACATTTTTTGGCCCGGCTATATGGCCGGGAATACCCACTATAAAATGACCATGTGTCACATCTGGCCTTGGGTGGGAAGGCTAGTAAATACAAAAAGGTCTTAGGCATTCGCCTGACTGCTCTATGACACTGTCAGCCCTCTGCCTTCGGGTAGAGGGCGCTCTCTGCTTCCGAGCAGAGAGCACCAACCCAGTCGTGGTTCCGCCGAAGGGTAGAACCACGACTGGGGAAAAATAGACAGACATGTTTTGGCCCGGCTATATGGCCGGGAATACCCACTATAAAATGACCATGTGTCACATCTGGCCTTGCGTGGGAAGGCGAGTAAATACGGAAAATGTCTTAGGCGAAGGCATTCACTATTCAATAGTCGATTCCGCTCCAACCCGTGGCTTGCCTATTTGTGTATTATTGCTAATTGTACTTTGTACAATAAATCGGTATTTCTTATTCCTGATGTGGAGTTCCATTCTTCGACTGATCATTTTATACTGTATTCCTTTTCGGGATATATCAGTTTAATAAAGAGAGGATTCAAATTTTTTTTGTACCCGTAAGTACCCGTTTTCTATACATACTTTCATGGTAATTGTTCTGACGAAGTCTTCGTTATGAAACCTAATCTTGTTGAATTTAAGCGCAAACACTAGACTACTGTCAAGATCTCATCAATTTACAGATAAGCTGCCTAGATGTAACCTTAAGTTCTATGACAACAGTTGCTTTTCTCAAACTTCTCTCTTTTGGAACTCTCTTCCGGTTCCATGATTTAACTGCAAAAATTTAAATGCAATATCAATCGTTATCTATTCTACTCCTGATTACTCCTTTCTCGTCCCGCTCATTATTAATGTTTCTGTTTCTAATTCTTCCACACCCTGTAATTCCCTTGTGTCTTAGTGTCTTTACTGCCTTGCATGGGGTGATAGGATTTAAAAATAAAATTTAAATGCAATGTCAATCACTACCTACTGTCCTCCTCTTTCCTCTTCCCGCTCATTAATAATGTTTTTGTTCCTGTATACTCCATTGTCTCTCAGTGTCCTTACTGCCTTGCATAAGGAGATGCAGATTAAAAAATAAAATTAAAAAAATATGGCGTTTTACTCGTATTAAATGGAGCGTCTACTTAAATACGAGTATCCACTAAAAATAACATTTCGAGTGAAAAACATACAGGCAAATACATACATATAAACTGACAACGGTTATCAAACAGCGTTTAAGTTTGTTTGTTTTTTCGTCGGAATAACGGCAGCTGTTTGATGTGACATGAAGTCTATAAGGTGTTAAATTTCCAATGCTGTCGGTAAATGAGTTTTGTTGCAAAGAAATTACTGAAGTTTGTAATATCTTCCGTAATATTTTCCGTACATGCTAAACGGGGTTTAGATCTGACGGGTATGAGGGCCAATAGAGAAAGTTTTAAGACATACTCTAGTTTTATTGGATGTGCGTTGTGGTGCAGTGGATATCGGCTCGGAACGAGAAATCAAGGAGCCGAGTTCGAATTCCAGTTGAATTCATTGCATTCATTTACGCGCAAATACCCTTGGGAAAGGTATTAATCCGTCTCTTCCTTCCAGTTATGGGTTAAATAACAAAACAGATTGGGTTCTATATGGGGGATCAGTTTCCTATTTTATTAAGTAATAAACTGATCCCCCATTAATTACTACTTATGAATAGAATCCGTCTCGTCTCCCTTCAGCTATAGTTTAAAGAAGCAGGATAGAGAATCTTCTGCCCAGTCAGTGATGTCTCTTTCGAGACATGATCGCCCAAGCGAGTTTCACGTATGGCACTTAACTGACTGACTGACTAGTTTTATTGATATTCCTTGTGAACAAAATACACCCTGTTCGATTACAGAGCAACTTAATATTTTGTAGTCTGGTCTGTTGACAGCCTTGATCTGCACTTGTATGATTGTCCTCATCTTTGTTGTCATTTGTACGACGTTTCGGCTATTGTACGCTTCGGCCTTCTTCAGGTGCGAGGAATTTCGAACCGAATACTTTGTTACAATCACTGGGGTTTATGAACACCATTCGTTGCGTAGTAGTGCCTCTTTTGGAAGTCATGAGTTCTCTCCCTCTAACCCTGTAACTTACTTGTTGTTGTGGACTGGAATAGGTTCGGAAGAAAGCACAACACAGGTATTTGTCAAACAAAGATATATTAACGAAAAATAAGTAAAAGTATTACATGTCAAGCTGACTGCCCATTGAAGACCAACTCAGTTCCTCTGTCAATCGTCAACTGTCGAACGTCCAACTGAGACAGTCTTCCTATGTTTGAGTCATGAGTAACCTGGTATTGAACTCACAACTCTTTGGGTCAAGTCACAGAAACTAAGCACGTCTATATCCAGAAACGCCATACAAATGGCAACAAAGATGAGGACAATTGTCTCAATAATGTAAATACTGTAAATACTACCTCATCTCAGAAATATAGACAAATAGAATGATCTATTATTAAACGTCGTACAAATGACAACAAAGATGAGGACAATAGTCCGAATAATGTAAATACAGTAAATACTATCTCATCTCAGAAATACAGACAAATAGAATGATCTATTATTAAACGTCGTACAAATGGCAACAAAGATGAGAACAATAGTCCGAATAATGTAAATACTTTAAATACTACCTCATCTCAGAAATACAGACAAATAGAATGATCTATTATTAAACGTCGTACAAATGGCAACAAAGATGAGAACAATAGTCCGAATAATGTAAATACTGTAAATACTACCTCATCTCAGAAATACAGACAAATAGAATGATCTATTATTAAACGTCGTACAAATGGCAACAAAGATGAGAACAATAGTCCGAATAATGTAAATACTTTAAATACTACCTCATCTCAGAAATACAGACAAATAGAATGATCTATTATTAAACGTCGTACAAATGGCAACAAAGATGAGGACAATAGTCCGAATAATGTAAATACTGTAAATACTACCTCATCTCAGAAATATAGACAAATAGAATGATCTATTATTAAACGTCGTACAAATGGCAACAAAGATGAGGACAATAGTCCGAATAATGTAAATACTGTAAATACTACCTCATCTCAGAAATATAGACAAATAGAATGATCTATTATTAAACGTCGTACAAATGGCAACAAAGATGAGAACAATAGTCCGAATAATGTAAATACTTTAAATACTACCTCATCTCAGAAATATAGACAAATAGAATGATCTATTATTAAACGTCGTACAAATGGCAACAAAGATGAGAACAATAGTCCGAATAATGTAAATACTTTAAATACTACCTCATCTCAGAAATACAGACAAATAGAATGATCTATTATTAAACGTCGTACAAATGGCAACAAAGTTGAGGACAATAGTCCGAATAATGTAAATACTTTAAATACTACCTCATCTCAGAAATATAGACAAATAGAATGATCTATTATTAAACGTCGTACAAATGGCAACAAAGATGAGGACAATAGTCCGAATAATGTAAATACTTTAAATACTACTTCATCTCAGAAATATAGACAAACTCTTTAGATGATATCTGACCGAGATAAAGCACCGTGTCGTCAAAAATGATAGCTTTCTTGGTTAATGAATACGAAAAGCCTCGGAATGTCTTGTACACTATCTTGTACGCTACGCTTGGGCAGATTTTATATGAGATTTTGAACAGTTTTGACCAGATGTAGTTACCATCGTTGTCACTTCATTATTTGTTTAAGCTGTGGGGGTCCGCTGTTTTCACATGTCGCCAACGGAATTCCCAGGGTCGATGCAAGAGTCTCGTGCCTCTCCGAATCTATGACACGACCCCACCTTCAAGACTCTACTACATCTCAATTTTCATCAGGTAGTATTCATATAAGATGGGTGACTGCTTCGGAATGCCATGTTCCGTAAACTTGGATCTACATATCACATAATAGTTCGAATTCCAGTTGAGTAACCTGCTTTCACTTAAGCACTGGTACCCTTGGGAAAGGTATTAATCCGTCACTTCCCCCAATTATGGGTTAAATAATAGGATGGGGTCTGGAGGCAACCCATCTAGTGTTCGTGTTACAATAAAAACACCTTTGGTAGCCCTGGCGAAGCATCAAGTATTCAGCTATTTGACAAGATTATGAATTTCGCTACAAAACTGCGCCAGGGTTTCAAATGCACAGGGAATACTGCAGGAGTGTAGTGAGTTCTATCTCGGTCAATGGCCGCAGGACGACAACGATCACATAATGGGTTTCCTGCTACATCACGTTAAAACACCAGTTTTAGTATGATCACCGAAGTTAAGCAACGTCGAGCCTTGTCAGTACCTAGATGGGTGACAGCTTGAGAATGTCATGTTCTGTAAGCTTAGATGTACATATGGCACAATAGGCTTACGGCCACATCACGTTAAAACACCGGTTTCCTTACGATCAGCGTAGTTTATCAATGTCGAACCTGTTCAGTACCTAGATGGCTGATCGCTTGGGAATGCTTTAATCTACGTATGACATAATAGGCTTACGGTCACATGACGTGGAAACACCGGTTCCCGTACGATCACCGAAGTTAAGCAACGTCCAACCTGGTCACTACCTAGATGGGTGATCGCTTAGAAATGCTTTGATATACATATGGCATAATGGGCTTACAGTTACATCACTTTGGAATACTTGTTCCCGTACGATCACCGAAGTTAAGCAACGTCGAGCCTGGTCAGTACCTAGATGGATGACTGGTTGGGAATACATGGATCTGTAAGCTTGAATGTAAATAAGGAATAATGGGCTTACGGCCACATGACGATAAAACTTCAGTTCACGGAGGATAACCTAAGTTACGCAACGTCGAGCCTGTTTAGTACCTAAATGGGTGACCGATTGGGAATACCAGTTATGGTAAGAAAAGATGTATGACTAGTGTAATGGATAATATCTCGGAATTGTTAATCGGAGAGACGAGTTATAATTTCGGTTGGATTCGTAATATTCACTTACGCGCAAATATCACACTTTCTCCCCCAGCTATAGGTGAATTAGTAAGACTTGTATCACTAAATCAATATTAACAAAAAAAAAAAACAATCTTACAATCTAAAAATATATTCTGGCTTTAAATAACCTGCTTTTTAACTGGCTTTAAATAACATAAAAAAGTTTGATAAACTGCAGAAAGCGAATCAATCATTGAATCAATTGCGGATCAGATACAGACGTTTTTATTTTTTACATTCTCTGGAATAGAAATGTATAGAAACTATTGTAACCAACGTGAGGGATCAGTTTATATATTGATTGGAGTATAGATTGACCCCCGTTTTTATATCCACATTATATTATTTTGTTTATCAAATTCAGATTGGATATGAATCCACTTCTTCTCAATACTGATTAGTTATTTATATCTCTTCTTCTTCTATGTAACCTGTTCCTTCAGGAAGTAGGCGATCATAGCCCTCCACATTTCCCTATCCCTTGTAGCTCTTAACACCCATTCGCTTGTTACTCCTCCCAAGCCTTGCTCCACCATCCTTTTGCTCAAGCCAATAAATGTTGAATGTAAGTGTATAGAAACTAATATGGTCACAAAGTGAGGGATTACTTTATATATTGATTATAATATAGAATTGACCCCCCTTTTATATACACATTTTAGTATTTTGTTTATCAAATTCAGATTGAATATGAATCCACCTTTTCTCAATACTAATTAGTTATTTATATCTCTTCTTCTTCTATGTACCGTGTTCCTTCAGGAAGTAGGCGATCATAGCCCTCCACATTTCACTGGCCCTTGTATCTCTTAACACCCTTTTTCTTGTTACTCCTCCCAATCCTTGCTCCGCCATCGTTTTGCTCAAGCCAATAAATGTAGAATGTAAATGTATAGAAACTACCGTGGCCACAAAGTGAGGGATTACTTTATATATTGATTTTAATATAGAATTGATCCCCCCTTTTATATCCACATTATAATTTCTTTGTCTATTAGATTTTGATTAGGTATGAATCTACCTCTTCTCAATACTGATTAGTTATGAATAACTCTATTTTTATCTGCCGTGTCCCTTCAGGACGGAATCGATGATGGCTTTCCACATCTCCCTCTCCCTTGTAGCTCTTAATACCCTTTTTCTTGTTACTCCTCCCAATCCTTGCTCCGCCATCCTTTTGCTCAAGCCAATAAATGTAGAATGTAAATGTATAGAAACTACCGTGGCCACAAAGTGAGGGATTACTTTATATATTGATTTTAATATAGAATTGATCCCCCCTTTTATATCCACATTATAATTTCTTTGTCTATTAGATTTTGATTAGGTATGAATCTACCTCTTCTCAATACTGATTAGTTATGAATAACTCTATTTTTATCTGCCGTGTCCCTTCAGGACGGAATCGATGATGGCTTTCCACATCTCCCTCTCCCTTGTAGCTCTTAATACCCTTTTTCTTGTTACTCCTCCCAATCCTTGCTCCGCCATCCTTTTGCTCAAGCCAATAAATGTAGAATGTAAATGTATAGAAACTACCGTGGACACAAAGTCAGGGATTACTTTATATATTGATTATAATACAGAATTGATCCCCCATTTTATATCCACATTACATTATTTTGTTTATCAAATTCTGATTGGATAGGAATCCACTTCTTCTCCGTTCAGATATGGGTTAATTAATAAGACTTGCATCATTAAAAAAATAACTAAAAAATTCTTACAATTTAAAAATATTTTCTGGCTTCAAATAACCTGCAAAATGTTGATAAACCGTAGAAAATGAATCAATCAATCAATATAGTCTTCATCTTTCTTGCTTTTATGACAGCGTTTGGGCTGTTATAACTTCTGGCCTCCATCCGGGTAACTTGCAAGAAATTCCGAACTGAATTTGAAACACGGGGTAGTCTTTTCCCAAGACTTCCGTCCATATCACATTGAATACACCGGTTCTCGCCCGATCACCGAAGTTAAACAACGTTGAGCCTGGTCAGTACTTAGATGGGTGACCGCTTGGGAATACCAGGTGCGGTAAGCGTTTAGTGATGGATGTGCGTTGTGGTGTAGTGGATATCGGCTCGGAAAGAGAAATCAGCAAGCCGAGTTCAAATTCCAGTTGAATACCCTGCATTCACTTAAGCACTGGTACCCTTGGGAAAGGTATTAATCCGTCTCTTCCCTCCAGTTAGGGGTTAAATAATAGGGTAGGACTTGGGGACCCTGCCCTTAAAAACAAATCCCCAATGAATTTTAGTACTCGAAAAGAAAAAAGTATTACTAGACACAAAATATCTAAACTTATTTATAAATGGAACTTTGTCTGTCTGTGTGTGTATCCGTTACCTATAGACTCCAAAACGGCTGAATCAATTTTCTTGAAAATTTACACAGTTGTACTATAAGCGTCTGTGAGTGTTCTTAGCTAGGTTTTGTGTAGAGGTACCCCTGATAAATATCGAAAATCGATAATCGAAAAAATCGGGTTATAGAACAATGGTCCAATTTTAATCAAATTTGATACACTCATAGACAAAGACATAAGAAACGATATTCAGAAGTTTCAAGGTTGCAGTTCTTACAATAGTGCAAAAAATTTTATATCGATACCATCAAATCAAAATGTGATTTACATCTATTCATTTTTATTTCAGTATACGGTTTCGCTTTAACTGGAAACAACTATTGCTTTTTAGTCTTTCGTGCCAACGTCCAAAGAGTCTGAGCTCCAGGACCATGGATTAGTTTTAAAGCTTTCATTACAGCCGAGCAACGCCGGGCTATATTGCTAGTATATAAAAAAATAACAATAAATTGTTGAAAAGAAAAAAGGTATTACTAGCAATAAATAAATAAAATTTAGTTGGCAATAAATGACCGCCATAAAAAACCAACCAACTTTTTAGTACTGCTCAGTTATTGCGCCACCTCGTTTGGGTTGCTGTATTTTTAAAAGAAAACTTAATAAAGTCAGGGTTAACCAGCTTTTTAATTTCTTAATTCTATTTAATTGGAGTAGATAGACTAAACTATCGCCCAGTTCAGAAAGAGAAGGATTGTATTAATAAGTAGTAATTAGTGGGGGGGATCAGTTTATTACTTAATGACAATAGAAAATTGATCCTCCACTTTTTTCCCAGTAGAATTTTTACTTATATTTCCAACTATTATCTTCATTCAGTTAGTTAAGTGCCATACGTGATACACGCTTAGACTGACTGGGCAGAAGATTATCCCGCAGTAGGTTGCCATTGCTTTATGCGGTAGACTGGTTGCCAGTCAAGGCTATAGAACCCCATCTGTCCTGTTATTTAACCCATAACTGGAGGGAAGAAACGGATTAATACATTTCCTAAGAGTATTTGTCTTCCTAGAGCAGAGACGTAAAATCCAGGTTTTTCTCTATAACAGTGTTAAAGTTACCTAAAAAAAAGTATAAAGCACTTGTCATCTCGAAGACAAAGTACAGATATTTCTAACCACGACACTCATTTCGAGGTCAAGGGTTGTTAAAACCAGTCTGCATGAAATTGCTGCCACAGTTACACTATAACTTTACCTATTACGTCTAATTTCAGACGAATTAGTTACAGTCGCCTATGCACAATTATCGTTAGGAAGGGTATAAATCCATCTCTTCTTCCTCCAGTTGCTGGTGAAATAGTAGAGCAGAAGAGCTTTTAAGAGCAGCAACAACTAAAATAGCTTTTTTTTTTTGTTGTTGTTGTTAATCGTTTCACCCCAAGCAAGGCATTCCATCGCCACTGTAGCGCAGGGGGTTACATAGGGTCGGGGAAGTGATGGAAATGGTTGGTTAGATATAGGAAATGTCAGAAGGAGGGTGATAGACGAGTAAGGGTACCGAGAATGAGGGTGGGTTACATGGCGAGAGTGTTTGAGAGAATAGATGCAAGTTAGTGTGTTAGGAGGTGTCTATTGACCTTACATTTAAACTTCTGGAGATTGTAGCCGTCGGGAAAGCAGGCATGTGGAAGAGAATTCCACAGGCGGGAAGTGCGAGAAAAGAAGCTGTTGGAATAGAAATTGCTTGCTTCCCCGACGGCTACAACCTCCAGGAGTTCAATGTTAGGTCAATAGACACCTCCTAACACACTAACTTACACCCCTTCTTACTCGTCTATCACCCTCCTTCTGACATTTCCTATACCCAATCGCTCTATATAACCCCCTGCGCTATAGTGGCAGTGGAATTCCTTGCTTAGGGTGATACGATTAAAAAAAAATGTTTTTAACGAAGCCGCACTGTTCTCTAATTAGAATTCGGATGATAAGTTTGCTTCAGTCAGTTAAGTGCCATACGTGATACACTCTTGGGCGATCATGTCTCGAAAGAGACATGACTGACTGGGCAGAAAATTATCCCGCAGTAGGTTGCCATTGCTTTCTGCGGTAGACTGGTTGCTGACCAAGGCTATAGAACCCAATCTGTCCTGCTATTTAACCCATAACTGGAAGGAAGAGACGGATTAATACCTTTCCCAAGGGTATTTGCGCGTAAGTGAATAAAATGGAGTCAACTGGAATTCGAACTCTGCTCCCCGGTTTCTCGTTCCGAGCCGATATCCACTGTACCACAACGTACATCCTTTGCTTCCGTGGCTCATTAGGCTGATTGTCTAATGGAGTTAGAATTCGTTTTCAGTAGTTTATCATGTTGCATTTTGAATGCTATCTTGGCCCACTTCAGTTTTTCAGTAATCTTTTGTGGCCTTATATCCTTATTTGGCGTGAAATGATTTGGCGTGAAATGATTTGGTGTGAAATGATTTGGCGTGAAATGATTTGGTGTGAAATGATTTGGTGTGAAATGATTTGGCGTGAAATGATTTGGCGTGAAATGATTTGGTGTAAAATGATTAAAAACAAACAAAAATAAAACAGTGATTTGAAGTTATGTTATCAAACGAAACTTTCAGCATATGATATAACTACAACTACTACCACAAATATTTTTCTCTTATGTTTCGTGTCTATTCAGGACGTAGGCGATCATATCCCTCTACATCTTCGTCTCTCTTGTAGCTCTTAATAAAATTTTATCTTTAATTTATTTCTTCCAATCACTGTTCTGACATTTATTCGTTCAACTCGGGAGCCAAAACACGAACCCGCTGTATTTTTGATCTCCCAAGCTTTGCTTGCTTCACTCACTCTTCTAGTGTCTTGATCACAGGGTATGTACCAGCCATTTACAAAGTAGGTCATATCGCCCCTCTTCCTAACTGGGTATGGTAGAAAGATCCAAGCTGGTTACAAATAAAAAGGGGCTAGTAGGAAAAAATCATTATCAAAAGAGGGTTTTGTTTTTGTTTTGTTTTTATATATTTTTTTTTAATGTCAAAATCTAAGTCTCGACCAACTAACATTTATAGAGTATTTTTTTGAAACATGTTCAAATTTTTCGTTACAAAAACCCGTTCCGACCGCTCCTTCAGAAAAAAATAAAGTCAAAATATATCTCAGTGCTTTCCTCGCTATCATATTTAGGAGAGCAAGGGTTCAAAGTAAAGAAAAAAAAAACTGAACGTTACAGAAGCTAACGATCTAAGACGTTCGTCCAGCCTGATTTTGAGTTTGAGTTTTGTTTAACGGTCTATCAACCTCTGTTGGTTATTTAATGCCAAATAAACGGAATTTTAAGGTACTTTTTAATGTTCGGTTGTAGTGAGAAAGTTGATTTAGCCAGATTTTGATGAAAAATTTTATTTTATTTTTTATTTTAGAAATTGAAGATGTCTTCTGGTTTTGTATTCAAAAATGCATTGCTGGTAATAATTATGTATTATGGCAATTTTTTTTTCTTAAAAAATGTATTGGTAATATTTTTCTTTCAAAAATGTATATTTTTCTATAAAAGTTCATTTTTATGCGTATATTTCTATAAAGAGTCTATTGTTATACTTTCATAGTGCTTTGGCCTCTGTTTGGGAGTTAACTATTTGCCCATAGCTGGGACCATAACAGGCGCTACCACTCCGGGTCAGAGTGGACCTGGGAACAACAGCAGTTAAGAGGTGGTTCCATGCTCCTCACAACCTCCCAATCAGAGGCCTTGCTGCCGGATGTAGTTTAACGTCATACCCAGAACCAGCCTGATGTTTAGGAGCTGATAGTAAGACAGGCACCGATCATGTTTAAGACTGCTTACGTAATGCCTGTACTCCTGCGGGATAGCGAATGCTGGAGGACCTCCTTACAGATGAAGAAGAGACTTGAATCAACAGAAACAAAGAAAAGAGTATTGAACTATTACGGAATGTCAGTTCTCCTAGATGGCAGTGAATGCTGGACGATCTTCTCACAGATGAAGAAGAGACTTGGAGCAAAAAAAAATATTTTTTTTTTTTTTTGTAAGCGTTTCACCCCGAGCAAGGCATGTCACTGCCACTACCGCGCAGGGGGCTACGTAGAGTGGAGAAAGGATGATTAAATATAGGAAATGTAAGAGGGTGGGTGATAGGCGGGTAAGGATACCGAGAATGAGGGTTGGGTAGATGAGAGTGTTCTGAGAATAATTGGGAGTTAGTGTGATAGGAGGTGTCTCTTGACCCTACATTTAAACACCCGGAGATTGTAACTGTCGGGAAAGCAGAGTTGTGGAAGGGAGTTCCACAGGCGGGAAGCGCGAGAAAAGATGCTGTTGGAGTAGAATTTACGGTTACATCTTATTTGTTTAACTGTAAAAGGGTGGGACCTAGTTGCTAATCTAGTATCTCGTGTAAATTCGTGCTTAGGCGGCACCAGTGATCTAAGCTCATCGGAGCAGAAGCCATGAAAGTACTTGTAGAAGAGGCACAGGGAAGCCACATCACGCCGGTGAGAGAGCGGCTGCAGCCGGTCTGCCAAGTCAGTATCAACCACGTTATAGATCCTCCTTTGTATTTTGTCAAGACGCCCAAGGAGAGCAGCAGGGGCACCCGACCAGATATGGCAGCAATATTCAATACACGGGCGGATGGTAGATTGTATCTATAGAACGATGCTGGACCGAATACATGAATAACGATAGAAACTGTACGCGAAATGGAAATTGATACTTAACTAGCATCATAGCTCGACGTTTCCCGTGCATCTCAGAACATTTTAGTAGTAGAACTCGGTTATATAAAAAACTAATTATATAAAAAATTGTTTCAAAATTGTTCAAATATTCCATTTAAAAAATCTATTTTCTTTTGTTTTGCATAAACATGATCTGATGTTTTGTGTGACATTGTAAACAACATTGCGTTTGTTTTTGTTTCAAAATTACGGGGAAAAATATTTACATTTTTTGTTGACTAAATGAATTTAACATAAAAATAAAAAATATTTATTTTGTTTTACTAAAATTACAAATATAAAAGCTATTACTCTCTCAGTTCAGAAATTTTCCAATAATAATTAAACATGTAGAAATATAAAAATTATTACTCTCTCTGTTCAGAAATTTTGGAAGAATATTTAAAAATGTAGAAATATATAAACTATTACGCTCTCAGTTCAGAATTATTTTTTAATATTTCTTTTGTTTCAAAATTACAGGGAAAATATTGAAAATATTTTTTGTTGACCAAATGAATTTTTAAAACGTCGGAATAAAAATTAAATATAAAGGCTCATTTCTCTTTTTTTTTTTCTTTTTTTTTTTTTGTCGCGTTTGACACGTGTGATTTGATTTCTGTGACGTAATCTAGCAACCATCTTAGATCTTAGATGTCTTACGGAGCAAATGTAAATAATCTGCACCACTGGCCAAAAAGTGCGAAAGGGAAAATTGCTGAACTTAAACTCAAAACGTATGTGTCGACCTGGCTTCCCAGTAGATATGTGTCCCTAGAAGGTTTGAATGGCGTTGCTTAAAAAACGTAGGCGTGCATAGCTTACACTCACACGCAGACTCACAGATTGCCTTTTATATATATAGATATCAGAAAAAGCAATTGAAATGTCTAGAACGCACAAAGCAGAAAGACGGCTTGAAAAATCTAATACTCACCGGACATTTTGAAGGCAGGAGGGGCTGAGGAAAATAACGTATATAGTAACTTAGTGAGTCTAAATAGTATATATATGAACATTGATTCTAAATGACGTACATAATTACTTAGAGACTCTAGATAACGTATATATTAACATAGTGTGTCTAAATAACGTATATAGTAACTTAGTTGGTCTAAGCAGCATATATAGTAACTTAGTGAGTTTAAATAACGTATATAGTAACTTAGTGAGTCTAAATAGTATATATAGTAACAGTGATTCTAAATGACGTACATAGTAACTTAGGAACTCTAGATAACTTATATAGTAACATAGTGAGTCTAAATGACGTATATAGTAACTTAATTGGTTTAAGTAGCAGGTATAGTAAATTAGTGAATTTAAATAACGTATATAGTAACTTTGTGAGTCTGAAAAATATATATATGAACATTGATTCTAAATGATGTACATAGTTACTTAGAGACTCTAGATAACGTATATATTAACATAGTGTGTTTAAATAACGTATCTAGTAACCTAGTTGGTCTAAGTAGCATATATAGTAACATGGTGAGTCTAAATAACGTATATAGTAACTTAGTTGACCTAAGTAGTATATATAGTAACTTAGTTAATTTAAATAACGTATATAGTAACTTAGTGAGTCTAAATAGTATATATATGAACATTGATTCTAAATGACGTACATAGTAACTTAGGAGCTCTAGATAATGTGTATAGTAACATAGTGAGTCTAAATAACGTATATATTAACTTAGTTGGTCTAAGTAGCATATATAGTAACTTAGTGAGTTTAAATAGTATTTATCGTAACAGTTATTCTAAACCATGTATATAGTAATTTAGTGACTCTAGATAACGTATATAGTAACTTAGTGAGTTTAAATAACGTATATAGTAACTTAGTGAGTGTAGATAAGGTATGCAGTAACTTAGTGAGTTTAAATAACGTATTTAGTAACTCAGTGAGTCTTAATGGGCTTAGACGTCGTGGGTGTTCTTAAAACCAGGTGTTAGTTATGACCTGGTTATTTGCTGTGCACCATTGAACCCACTTTTCTCCTCGTTTGTTGCGGATTCCTAATCGAAAGTTGCCGGCCGTCTTCCCTTCCTTCTCTTTACCTACCTTGGCATTCAAGTCACTGTAGGTAAATTAATGGAGGAATAAGAAATAATGGAGGAATAAGAAATAATGGAGGAATAAGAAATAATGGAGGAATAAGAAATAATTGAGGAATAAGAAATAATAGAGGAATAAGAAATAATGGAGGAATAAGAAATAATAGAAGAATAAGAAATAATTGAGGAATAAGAAATAATAGAGGAATAAGAAATAATGGAGGAATAAGAAATAATAGAGGAATAAGAAATAATGGAGGAATAAGAAATAATAGAGGAATAAGAAATAATGGAGGAATAAGAAATAATAGAGGAATAAGAAATAATGGAGGAATACGAAATAATAGAAGAATAAGAAATAATGGAGGAATAAGAAATAATGGAGGAATAAGAAATAATGGAGGAATAAGAAATAATAGAAGAATAAGAAATAATGGAGGAATAAGAAATAATGGAGGAATAAGAAATCATAGAGGAATAAGAAATAATGGAGGAATAAGAAATAATGGAGGAATAAGAAATAATGGAGGAATAAGAAATAGACAAAATTTGTTAAGAATTACAAAGAACAGCATATTTTGGAGAGACATGGTCACCTACGGCCTAAAAGGACACGACACATAAAACAAGAACAATGAGCTTGAGTAACTGAACAGCCTTTCAGAGTTTTGAAGAAATAACAAAAGACAAAATAAACTAAGAGTTATAAAGGGCAGGAAGTTGTGGAGATCCACGATCGGCTACGTCCTAAAAGCACATGATGCATATAAGAGATAAAAAAGTCTTTTAAAAAGTGGTAACAGAAAAAAAAACTTCTACTCAGATCCAGGAAAAGAGGGTCATAACTCTTTAGACACCTAATGAAGAAGAGGAGCCTGTTGAGAGCATATTGAGGGCAAGAGAAATAGGAAAAGGCAGATACCCACTTACCTGACAAGAGTGCGTGAATGGATGGTTAAATGATTTAAAAATAAGATATAACTATTTCATATGTATTTTCTATATTTAATAGACATTTTGAAATACCCCCTCCTGTAGTGAAAGAATTTTTAATTATTTCACCCCAAGCAAGACAATAAAGTCACTAAAACTCAAGGGTGTTAATGAATATTAGACAATATGAGAACGATATACTAAGTAAAGAGAGCTTGACACGTGTATACATTATTTCGCTACAATTTTGAACAGAGATGTATTTCGTTGCTGTCATTCACACTCATACTAACGTTACCGACATATACACACGCTTAATTCGGATATAGTTTATGTACCTTTGACACGCATTATTTTCGCTTACATATACTTACGTTCATAATAAACATCTAGTGTTTTTATTACACGTGGCACACAATTAAACAGACGTAATTTTTTTCTATACATTTAAAATATTCATCAATAGCTTTATTACACGTGACAAGTATCTGACAAGAGAGAAGACAATAAAAGAAGAAGAATTAAAAAGACAGAAAATAACAATTGACATTGCAATTAAATTTTTAAAGATCAAAGTTGACTAGAAAGCGAAAAGCCGACAAAGTTCCCCAAGCAAGATAAGAAACGTTTAACATAGGACTTATAATAAGAAAATGTAATTAAGGCGAGGGAACATTAAAAGAAGAATTAAGAAGACAGAAGATAACAATTGACATTGCATTTAAATTTTTAAAGACAAAGCTGAGTGGAAAGTAAAAAGCTGAAAGCGATCTATACAAGCAAGGAATGCGAAACTGTTACTATAGAACTTACGCTACATCTAGACATTTAAACTATGAAATGCTGCGACTAGAACTGCGCTTAAATACATAGCGTCTAGGTATCATAGAAGGAAACTGTTGTCCTCACACTTCATTGCAATATTCACGACATTTTGGCCGTTGTACTCTCCGGCCTTCTACAGGGGTTTGGAATTTCGAAACAAAACCTTTAATTTAATCACTGGGTAAACAGCGCGAGGGCACATAGATCAAAGTGGATAAAAACGTTTCTTTAGATCCACTCTGTTTAACCAAAAGAGCTGTGGGTTCAATACCTGATTACAGTAGTAGTGGACAAATAACTTAGAGAATAGGGGTAAAGGGAGATAACTAATACATGAAATTTCTAATGTCCATAATCAGTCAGTTAAGTGCCATACGTGATACACGCTTGGGCGATCATGTCTCGAAAGAACTAAACTTTAAACTACAGCTGAAGGGAGAACAGGTAATTAGTGGGGGATAAGTTTATTACTTCATAACAATACAAAACTGATCCCCCACTTTTTGCTCAGTAGAAGCTTAATATATATTTCCGACTATTATCTTCATTCAGTCAGTTAAGTGCCATACGTGATACACGCTTGGGTGATCATGTCTCGAAAGAGACATGACTGACTGGGTAGAAGATTATCCCGCAGTAGGTTGCCATTGCTTTCTGCGGTAGACTGGTTGCTGACCAAGGCTATAGAACCCAATCTGTCCTGCTATTTTACTCATAACTGGAAGGAAGAGACGGATTAATACATTTCCCAAGAGTATTTGCGCGTAAGTGAATACAATGGATTCAACTGAAATTCGAACTCGGCTCCCCGGTTTCTCGTTCCGAGCCGATATCCACTGTACCACAACGCACATCCAATGTCCATAATAAGTATAGTATTATGAACATTTAGATTCAAAATTTGAAATGTCCATAATACTATATTTATTAGAAAATGAGTTTACTTTACAACAGAAGGGTTTGGAGAATCTGATACTCTCAGGGTGGATAGAGAGAACGAGGGACAGAGGAAACCATCACGCGACATACTTGATAGACTTAAGCAAATAAATGTCATAGCAGAGTTTGGCAGAAATAATAAGACAAAATATATTAAGATGAATGAAAGACTCGAAGCAACGGAAATGTGGTTCTACAGAAGGATGCTGAGGATACGGACTGAACATATGAGCAATAGACGAGGTTTCTGAGAGGATGAAATAAAAAGGAAACTAATACTTAACACCAGAAACAGACCACCGAAGTTTCTGGGACACGTAATGAGGAAGGAGAGCTTGGAGATTCTGATACTCACAGGACGGGCAGAGGGAAGAGAGACGGAGAAAACAGAGTGTGATATACCTGATGAGCTTAAGCAAATAAATGGATGACAGAGCAGGGTTTTGGAGAAATAACAAGACAAAATAGATTAACTGCTACAAGAAAGAGGAAGATGTTAAGGGCCACGATCGCCTCCGTCCTGAAATGGCATGGCACATAAAAAAAAGAAGAAAACATGAAATTTGATCATTCTGCCGTCTGCGAAACGATAGGAACCCAAATCAAGTCAAAAGATTTTCTATCCTGCTCTTTAAACTACAGCTGAAGGGAGAAGAAACGGATTGTATTAATAAGTAGTAATAAATGGGGGATCAGTTTATTACTTAATAACAATAGAAAACTGATCCTTCACTTTTTTCCCAGTAGAAGCTTTACTTATGTTTCCAACTATTATCTTCATTCGGCCAGTTAAATGCCATACGTGATACACACTTTGGGCGACCATGTCTCGAAAGAGACATGACTGACTGGGCAGAAAATTTTTTTATGTTGCTCTTTAAACTATATCTGAAGGGAGAAAAGACGGATTGTATTAATAAGTAGTAATTAGTGAGGGATCTGTTTATTACTTAATAACAATAGAAAACTGATCCCCCACTTTTTGTCCAGTAGAAGCTTTACTCATATTTTCAACTATTATCTTCATTCAGTCAGTTAAGTGCCATACGTGATACACGCTTGGACAATCATGTCTCGAAAGAGACATGACTGACTGGACAGAAGATTATCCTGCTTTTTAAACTATAGCTGAAGCAAAAGACGGATTGTATTAATAAGTAGTAATTAGTGGGGGATCAGTTTTCTATTGTTATTAAGTAATAAGCTGATCCCCCACTTTTTGCCCAATTAAAGCTTTACTTATGTTTTCAACTATTATCTTCATTCAGTCAGTTAAGTGCCATACGTGATACACGCTTGGGCGATCATGTCTCGAAAGAGACATGACTGACTGGGCAGAAGATCATCCCGCAGTAGGTTGCCATTGCTTTCTGCTCACTCCATTGGGTCTAAAACTGACCGTATGGTGAAAGAAAGAAAACTAAAGCAGTTGTCTCAATTAATTTTCACAAAGGTGTATATAGATTCCTATTACTGCACACCACTGCAAATGATTTAAACTGTGTAAAAAAGAGACACTGATTACACCCTATCACTCCAGTGGGTCTAAAACTGACCGTATGATAAAAGAACGAAAACTAAAGCCGTTGTTTCAATTAATTTTTACAAAGGTGTATATAAATTCATATTACAGCATATTACTGCAAATGATCTAAACTGTGTAAAAAAAACTAGAAATTGATTACACCCTATCACTGCAGTGGGTCTAAAACTGACCGTATTATGAAAGAAAGAAAACTAAAGCCGTTGTTTCAATTAATTTTTACAAAGGTGTGTATAAATTACCGCAGAAAGCAATGGCAACCTAGTGCGGGATAATCTTCTGCCCAGTCAGTCATGTCTCTTTCGAGACATGATCGCCCAAAGCGTGTATCACGTATGGCACTTAACTGACTGACTGAATATAATAGTTGGAATAATGATTAAGGCTTATATTGGTCATAAAATGGGGGATCAGTTTATTACTTCATAACAATAGGAAACCGATCCCCCACAAATTACTACATAATAATATAATAGATTTCTTTTCCCTTTACCTATGAGTCAAATAACAGGACAGATTGGGTTTCTATAGCCTTGGTCGGCAACCAGTCTACCGCAGAAAGCAATGGCAACCTAATGCGGGATAATCTTCTGCCCAGTCAGTCATGTCTCTTTCAAGACATGATCGCCCAAGCGTGTATCACGTATGGCAATTAACTGTCTGTGTATAAATTCATATTACAGGATATTAGTGCAAATTATCTAAACTGTGTAAAAAAAAGAAAAAAAAAGAAATTGATTACACCCTATCACTCCATTGGGTCTGAAACTGACTGTATATTGAAAGTAAGAAAACTAAAGTAGTTGTTTCAGTAAATTTGCACAAGAGTGTAAAACAGAACACCATTTTACTATTTTTCATGCAGAGTTACTAGTTTTATATTGGCCGGTCTTGTTCATATCTGACTGTGACAAGCAGGCAATCACCCTAACAGTTACTTGTTTTTAAATAAAAAAAAAATAAAAAAAAAAAGACAGCATAGGTTAAGCCGGAAGAAAGCAAATCATTTTTTTTTCTTTTTTTGAAAAAAAAAAAAAAAAAAAAACTTCTAACAATGCATAGAAATTGTTAACATTCCTTCTCTTTGACTCTGAAAGGAAAACTTGGGTATATTGAAAAAGTTGCTTTGGATGTCAAAGAAAAAAAACGTCTTTTTGACACACTGTTTTGGGGTCCCTTTTAGTGGGGTCGCGTGTTTTGGGGTCCCTTTTAGTGGGGTCGCGTGTAGATCTGTTAAACATTGCCATTGTTCTTCAGTGCATTGTTTCGGTGATGGTTTTGAGTACTGAGTCTTTGAACATCAGTGCGTGTCATGTTGAGTTCTTCAATTTTTCTTTTTATGTGCCATGTACCTTCAAGACGTAAACGGTCATGGACCTTCACATCTTCCTGTCCCTTCTTGCTTTTAATAAGCTTTTTTATTTATTCCAAACCCTGATCTGTCATCTATTTTCTTGATTTCATCAAATATGTCACACCCTGTTTCTCTTACTGCCCTGTGAGTATCAGATTCCCCAAACCCACCTTCCTCATTACGTGTCCCAAAAAACTTAAACTGTTTCTTCTTGATGTTAAGTATAAGTTACCTTTCTGCTTCTATTCTCTCCAATACCTGCACGTTGCTCACATCTTCGGCACCTGTTATCCTCAGCGTCCGTCTAAAGATATATCTATCGCGTCAATTTCTAGTCTTATCCTTTTTGCTTGATATCACCCCGTTTATACATGTTGACATAATGTTTTCATTTCACTAAAAATATTTCATAACGGTTGACAAAATCGTGCCAACGTCCAAAGAGTCTGAGCTCCAGGACCATGGATTAGTTTTAAAGCTTTCATTACAGCCGAGCAACGCCGGGCTATACTGCTAGTATATAAAAAAACAACAATAAATTGTTGAAAATAAAAAGGTATTATCAGCAATAAATAAATAAAATTTAGTTGGCAATAAATGACCGCCATAAAACAGCCAGCCATCTTTTCTCGTTCTTTTTAGTACTGCTCAGTTATTGCGCCACCTCGTTTGGGTTGCTGTATTTTTAAAAGAAAACTTAATAAAGTCAGGGTTAACCAATTTCTTAATTCTATTTAATTGGAGTAGATAGACTAAACTATCGCCCGGTTCACACCCCACCCACGTCTATTGAACAAGTTAAGAGGCTCATCCCTTGTTTCCTGTTTAGGATGCGGTTTCCGGTTTTCTCTTTTCCAATCTTTTTCACTCTTTTCTTTTCTTTCTTTCAATTGGGGCAGATAGACTAAACTATCGCCCGGATCACACTCCACCCACGTCTATTGAACAGGTGAAGTGGCTCATACCTTGTTCCCTGTTTAGGATGTGGTTTCCGGTTTTCTCTTTTCCAATCTTTTCACTCTTTTCTTTTTTTTCTTTCAATTGGAGCAGATAGACTAAACTATCGCCCGGTTCACACTCCACCCACGTCTATTGAACAGGTGAAGTGGCTCATCCCTTGTTCCCTGTTTAGGATGTGGTTTCCGGCTTTCTCTTTTCCAATCTTTTCACTCTTACGTAGCCCCCTGCACATCAGTGGCGTTACCGCCTTGCTCGGGGTGATATGATTAAAACAAAATAAAAATGAAAAAACCCGCTCTTTTCATTTGATAAATTATGTTAATAATTCTACCTGCAAAGGAGAAGCATGTTTCAAACGAGACAAAAATTAAAATTAAAATCTTAAACAAAAAATGTTCATTAGTTTTTAACTAAACCTTTATAAATTAAAATTGACTAAACAGATTTACCCAGGTATATAGAGCGAGCACACATTTTTTTTATTAAATTTTTTAAAATATTCAGGCGGGTTGGTGAAAATAAGTAAATATACAGGGTGTCCATAAAGTTCATGTGTACTTTAAACTATCTCAAATACAAAAAAGTTATAATTTTTTAAGTGCACACGAACTTTATGGACACCCTGTATACTGTTTAATAAAATAAACGGGGCGTTTATCCAAATAGTGGGTGTCCTATAAAAGATAAATTGAGCAGATATGAATGCTTCAAGAGTTTGAGAAATATTTGCGTTTATAAGGCACTATTCAACTTTGCTTGATCGTATTCAGTTGTTGAGTTAGTCTGAAGCATGTCGGATCTAACGACAGTTTTCCCTGCCAAGGGGGGACACGGCTTTCAAATGTACAGCTTAATAAATAAACGGATCGCCTACTCAAATATGGGTATCCATTAAAAATAACGTTTAAATAATATTAATACATAAATAAATATTAATCAGGTGTGAATGGAACAGTGATCAATGCTGTATAGAGGAAAAATACATATTAATAAATCTACATATTATCCTAACTTTTACGCATGTCTCTGAGTTTCATACATTACAGCAATCTTCGGGTGCTTCTCATATCATACTAGTTTAATATGTAAACGAGAAAAGTAACTCCCAAAGAAAAAATAGGAATATAAATATTATCTGGTACACATCCCCTTTCAACCAAATTAGTAGTAAATTGGGGAAAAAATTTCTCGCATTAATTAGAAAACACTTTCCGGAAACAAAAACCTACTAAGTAAGATCTTTAATAAAAACACTATTAAACTAAGTTACAGCTGTATGAACAATCTAGAAAAAAAAAACATAAAAATTCACAATAATAATATTTTAAAAAAAACTGTAACATAATTAATAAAAACAACCGGATAATAGAAAATAACAATTTAGACAAGAAAAAATGAAACTGTAGAAACGCTATAGATTGCCCGTTAGAAAACAGGTACTTAACGGAATCAATCGTCTATCAATGCGAAATATCTTTAAAGGAAAACCCAAATAATATAAAAAATTATATAGAGAGTACTAAAAATACTCTTAAACAGCGAATTTACCAGCACACTTCTTCATTTAATAATAAAATATATAAAAATAGAACGTCCCTCTCGAAATATCATTGGTATCTAAATGAAACAAAACAAACACCCACAATAAAGTGGAAAATTTTAAAAGAAGCTAAAATATGTAAGTCCTTAAATGAACAATGTTTATTATATTTATACGAAAGACTATTTATTATTAAAACACTTAAGAATAAAAATCTATTAAATAAGCGCAATGAGATAAATGTCATATGTAGACATTGCAAAATGTTCACATTAGAAAATGGGTAAAATATAAATGAAATAACATGCATATAACTGTTGTGGGGATTTACCCACTTAATAATGGACTATTCTTGGCCTATATTATCCAAGAGTTAATTACTCTCGAGAACAGAGCCGGGGCGACAGAGACACTGGTTTCCAGTGCGACTTCAGTTCAGCTCAGCCTAGTCTGTCTGACTGTCGATCACTTGTATCCAAGCTATTATTACTCTTTCTCTTTGTATCTCTTGTTGACGTAATATATGTTCTTGACCTACCACCGTGTTGACTCGTTATTTTATGGTCCTATACCGGGTTCATATCAATAACCAACAAGTGCTTAAGGAAAGTAATTACTGACGAACTATCAAAGTAAATTGAAATATATATATATATATATATATATATATATATATATATATATATATATATAAAGCTTTACAACGTAGATATTAGAAAGGTGGTATAAGTATAGCAGGAAGTAAATCAGAAAAAAAAAGGAACAAAAAACGTACTTATAAATCAAACATTTCGAGAAAATTACAACTAGGAGACCAAAAATGATAAGAAATTAAAAAGGACAGCCTTGGTACTAAATGGGCAAATCACATCAAAGACATTAAAACTAAAATGAAAAGAAGAAAAATGATAAGATCAGGTTAAAGGCAGGTTGACATCTTGACCATTAAGGAAGAAAAAGAAAAAAAGAGAAAAGTAAGATAAGGTAAGGGAAAAATTAGCAAAAAAGGAGAAAAAGCTGGTCAGTACGTATTCTTTGGGGCCAAATCCTAAAATAAATCTTCCCTCTGATTAGTTGAAAGAAACACACATGTAAATTTTAGATCTTCCCATATACATACACAGCAAACCAAAAGGTTTTTTTTTATTTTAATGTAAATCATCTGTACAACCAATACCAAACATTGCCTGATGAAGAGAATCTATCCCGAAACATAGAAATATCGCAATGTACAATTAATTCATAACTATATAATTATATTAAGCTCTATTATAATTATTATATTGAGTCAGTCAGTCAGTTAAGTACCATACGTGATACACGCTTGGGCGATCATGTCTCGAAAGAGACATGACTGACTGGGCAGAAGATTATCCCACAGGAGGTTACCATTGCTTTCTGCGGTAGACTGGTTGCCGACCAAGGCTATAGAACCCAATCTGTCCTGTTATTTAACCCATAACTGGAAGGAAGAGACGGATTAATACCTTTCCCAAGGGTATTTGCGCGTAAGTGAATACAATGGATTCAACTGGAATTCGAACTCGGCTCCCCAGTTTCTCGTTCCGAGCCGATATCCACTGTACCACAACGCACATCCTCATTGAGTACTGTTCATAATAAAATAAATGCCGGAGCACTCAAAATAATAAAACCTTGAATCCTCTTCACCTGGATATATATATATATATATATATATATATATATATATATATATATTGTTTAATTACTTAGTTTTTGGTCATAATAAAATTAGACCAGTGCCGGTAAAGTGTGTGATGATGCATGTGTGTATATGTGTAGAAACGCTATCACCTTTTCGGATTTTAAGCCATATATTCAACATACATACATACATACATACATATATATATAACACATCACTCAATAAGTCCTGGGCCGGACATATAATAACACTAATAAAAAAATCCATATGAATTTTATAAAGTATTAACCTTCAAATGGCACGTGACAACATTTGGACCCAATCGGATTATTAGTTTACAAATTACAGTTATTTAAGTTAAGCTACTGTTGCAAATTTTCAAACCAGTGGAAGAATCTGAATGTCGTGTGTTGACAAAGCATTGCTTTCTGATAAGAAAAAATACTATTCAAGCAAGGCAATGGCTTGATAAGTGATATTCGGACTCTGCTCCGTCGGAAACAACGTTTAAGAGTTGGTCTGCTGACTTTAAACGCAGTTGTACAGACACAGATGATGTTGAACGCTCAGGTTGCACAAAATCGACAGTTGTCCCGCAAAACACCAAAAATATCCATCAACTTGTTTTGGCCTATCGTAAATTGAAGTTGCGTGAGATCGCAGAGTGATTGAACATATCAGAAGGCAGTGTATTCAGCAATTTGCATGAGCATTTGGCAATGAGAAAGCTGTGTTTAAATTGGGTGCCGTATTTGCTCACAGTCGATCAAAAACAACAACACGTCAACTATTCGTTGTTGTTTTTCCAACTGTTTCAACACAACAAGAAGGGGTTTTTGCATAAATATATGACAATAGATTAAACAGGGATCCACCACTTCACTCCGGAGTCAAATCAGCAGTCAGCTAAGTGGACAGCAGCAGGTAAATGCCGTCCAATGCGACCAAAGACGTAAACATCAGCAAGCGAGGTTTTGCCTGCATATTTTGGGATGCGCAAGGTATTTTGTGAAAGAAGAACCATCAATAGCGAATATTATATAGCATTATTGGTGGAGTTTGAAGAAAGAAATCATAAAAAAAATGGCCACAAATGATGAGGAACAAAGGCGATTTCTCACCTAGACAACTCACCGTGGCACAAGTCGATCGCAGCGATGGCAAAACTATATGAATCATACTCCGAATTGCTGCCGCGTCCCCCTTATTCTCTAGATCCGCAACCCAACACCATCGGCTACTATCTGTTTGCAGACCTCAAAAAGCTGCTCCAGGGAAAAAGCTTGGCTCCAATGAAGAACTGGGACGTATTTTGAGGCCAAAGACAAATCATTTTACAAAAAAAAGGCATCGAATTGTTACATAAACATTGCAATCATTGTATCAACTTAGAAGAAGACAATGTAGATGAATAATGTCGAATTTTGCCTACAAGTTGTTGTTTTATTAGTTAGGCCCGGGATTTATTGAGTGATGTGTTATATGGCTTCCCTCTGTCTTTTCTACAAATATTTTCATGGCAATTGCTCTGACGACCTTTTTCCCTTTGTGACATGTCCAGATGAATTTTAGTGTGCTACTAGACTGGCATCTAGATCCCACTCTTTTACAGTTAAAATAGTTAAATATAACCGTCACTTCTATTTCAATAGTTTCTTTTCTCGCACTTTCAACATGTTGAACTCCCATCCGTTTACTTGCTTTCCTTATAGCTACAATTCCCAAAAATTTAAATGCAACGTCAATCTTCTTGAATTCCGTTCATCTTTTATCCTTTCCTCAATACCCACTGTACCTAGTCTTTTCTTTCACTGCAGCCTCCTGCGCCTTGTTTGGGGTGAAATGATTAAAATAAAGAGTATCAGTCATACTGATGAAAGAAAAAAAAATCCCTCTAAGATGATTAAAAGTTACCAGTTTCGTTTTGGGGATGTTAACCCTCTAGGGCCATTCGTATCATATTAGTGGGGGATCTGTTTATTACTTCATAACAATATAGAACTGATCCCACACTTTATGACAAGTAGAAGCCTTAATCATATTATATTATTAACCCTCTAGGGCCATTCGTATCATATTTGATACAGTATGAAAACAAGCCTTGAAAGAAATATTTTCCTGAAAAATTTTTTACGAGAAATATTTTATAAATTTCAAATGAAAGCAGTACTGACTGCTCAGTCAATGAATACCAAATGTTTCCTTATAGGGAAATACCAAATGTTTCCTTATAGGGAAATACTGTATCAAATATGATACGAATGGCCCTAGAGGGTTAATAGATAGATAGATAGATAGATAGATAGATAGATAGATAGATAGATAGATAGATAGATAAACAGACTGAGATTAACCCTCTAGGGCCATTCGTATCATATTTGATACAGTATGAAAACAAGCCTTGAAAGAAATATTTTCCTGAAAAATTTTTTAAGAGAAATATTTTATAAATTTCAAATGAAAGCAGTACTGACTGCTCAGTCAATGAATACCAAATGTTTCCTTATAGGGAAATACCAAATGTTTCCTTATAGGGAAATACTGTATCAAATATGATACGAATGGCCCTAGAGGGTTAATAGATAGATAGATAGATAGATAGATAGATAGATAGATAGATAGATAGATAGATAGATAGATAAACAGACTGAGATTAACCCTCTAGGGCCATTCGTATCATATTTGATACAGTATGAAAACAAGCCTTGAAAGAAATATTTTCCTGAAAAATTTTTTAAGAGAAATATTTTATAAATTTCAAATGAAAGCAGTACTGACTGCTCAGTCAATGAATACCAAATGTTTCCTTATAGGGAAATACCAAATGTTTCCTTATAGGGAAATACTGTATCAAATATGATACGAATGGCCCTAGAGGGTTAAAATAAATAAGTCATTTCTTACCCCTGTTGACAACAGATTGAACGTCATTTTTAAGACCATTTGGCCTCTTGACTTTCACAAATTTATCAAACTTATCATTAAGAAAGAGGCAAATAATTGTGGCATCACAATAAATACAGAGTCGAGAAGTAATGACATCGGGATATTCTTTGATAAACACTAGGAACAACATAGACCCAATAACAAAGACTTTGGGGATACCCGCATTAATACAAAATGATCGAGAGGAGTTGCCGTTCAAGATAACTTTCAATTTGGCAAAAATTGAATCAAATCAAAATCTCGTCCAGAAATACCATAACCTTTCAACTTGTGAAATCCAGCATGTCAAACCCTGACAAGTGCCTTCGAGATATCTAGAACAACAGCCTGAGTTTTATCTTCTCGTTTAAAGCTTAGCATATTCTTTCAGCAATTACCAATAACACATCAGCAGCTGACCTAGAGAAGCAAAAACCATATCGCTTGCTGAAAGAAGATCATGCGAGTTGAGATGGTTAATCAATTCGGAGTTGATTAGAGTCTATTGTACTTTACCAAAAAGAGGTGAAAGGCTCAGAGGGTAATAGAAAGTTTAGATGGTTTACCATAGTTTCTTAAGACTGGAACTCCAGAAGATTCCCAACAAGCAGAAAAGCAAAGAGCATTTAGAGAGAATAGGCACCAGTTCAGGGGCGTATTTCTTAAGGTCAGTTGCAAGGGTAGCATCAAGTCCACATTCTTTGCGAGGATCCAGCTGCAATAATGGTCGTAAATATATTCGTATCACAAAGGAGAGACTCACTACTAAGTGTAAAGTCGGGTAAATATACTCTAGATGAGAGTCAAGAGTAGAACTGGAAGAGAATTTACGAGCAAATAATTCTGATTTGTCAACAGAAGATGATAATACCTCAAATTGAGTGAAGAAAGGATGGACAGAAAACTTACTTTAATTTAGCACACTATTATACAGCCTCCTGCAGTTACGTAAACCAAACTTGTTAGAGGCGATACGGTGCATCATCCTGTCAGCGATCATAGACTCAGCCTCATTGAGCTCACGTTTACAATTATTACGAGCGGATACAAAGAGACGTCGGTTGTGAATAGAACAGTCACGGTAAAAGTGATTCCTGTAGGCTATAGGAGAAAATTGGTATTTGCGAGAAATTAAAAAAAAAAAGGTTCTATGCCGGCTTTTACCCAAAAAGAAACATCACTGACACAATTCCCAATTTTCTTCTTCTGTGTGATACATCGGCGATCACGGCTCTCCATAATTTCCTGTTCTTTGTAGCTCTTAATATATTTTGTACTTTTGCTATCACTCCTTAACCCTATTCTGCCATCCATTTACCCAGATTCGTTAGGTAGGTTACGTGTTGTTTTTCCTCTTCCCCTCTCGCCTTCAATCTATCCTGTGAGTGTCAAATTTTCCAATACCTCTTTCTCCATTATACACCTTACAAATGTCAATTGTCGCTTTCTGATATTAAATATAAGTGCATTTTTTACAGTATTTACATTATTCGGACTATTGTCCTCATCTTTGTTGCCATTTGTACGACGTTTAATAATAGATCATTCTATTTGTCTATATTTCTGAGATGAGGTAGTATTTACAGTATTTACATTATTCGGACTATTGTCCTTATCTTTGTTGCCATTTGTACGACGTTTAATAATAGATCATTCTATTTGTCTATATTTCTGAGATGAGGTAGTATTTACAGTATTTACATCATTCGGACTATTGTCCTCATCTTTGTTGCCATTTGTACGACGTTTAATAATAGATCATTCTATTTGTCTATATTTCTGAGATGAGGTAGTATTTACAGTATTTACATTATTCGGACTATTGTCCTCATTTTTGTCGCCATTTGTACGACGTTTAGTAATAGATCATTCTATTTGTCTATATTTCTGAGATGAGGTAGTATTTACAGTATTTACATTATTCGGACTATTGTCCTCATTTTTGTTGCCATTTGTACCTGTCCCGAGTAAGACCCCCAACAGAGGAGAACATGACTAAGGACTCTGTGTACGCCATTCTATGTAGCTGTGGAAAGAAGCATAATGTAGAAACAGGCCGCCCTCTTAAGGTAAGGCTACAAGAGCATCGCAAGGCTGTAACACGGGGGGGGGAGATAGAAAACTCATGCGTAGCTGACCACATATAGAGGAAGAAAGGGGACCACCGCCCTCCTATGGGAGGAAGTTGAAATAATAGAGAATACCACTGGAATCTACGTAAACTTAAGGAATCAGCACATAAGCTAGGCTTAAAAAATCTCTTAAGATGACCGATTATAGAGATGAACGCAATATGGGAACCAGTAATACGGAGTGTCAGAGAAAATGATTAATGTCCAAATTGCAATATGAGTTCTAGTAAAAATACTTGAGTAAACCATTAGTATCAAAAAATTGCAATATGAACTCTGGTAAAAAAAGATGGTTACTGGACATTAGGTTTATAATTCCCAAAAACTCAGTTATTCTTGTCCTGACTCAGACGTTGGTTACTTCCTGTGACTTGACCCAAAGAGTTGTGAGTTTAATACCAGGCTACAGTAGTGGTGAACAAGTAACTTACAAAGTTAGAGGGAGATAACTCATTACTTCTAGAAGAGGCTCTAGTAAACCCTTGTAATAAAGGGTTCGGTTCAAAATTCCTGGCAAAAGGCCAGAGAGTACAATGTACAAATGGCAACAAAGATGAGGACAATAGTCCGAATAATGTAAATACTGTAAATACTACCTCATCTCAGAAATATAGACAAATAGAATGATCTATCATTAAACGTCGTACAAATGGCAACAAAGATGAGGACAATAGTCCGAATAATGTAAATACTGTGACTACTACCTCATCTCAGAAATATAGACAAATAGAATGATCTATTATTAAACGTCGTACAAATGGCAACAAAGATGAGGACAATAGTCCGAATAATGTAAATACTGTAAATACTACCTCATCTCAGAAATATAGACAAATAGAATAATCTATTATTAAACGTCGTACAAATGGCAACAAAGATGAGGACAATAGTCCGAATGATGTAAATACTGTAAATACTACCTCATCTCAGAAATATAGACAAATAGAATGATCTATTATTAAACGTCGTACAAATGGCAACAAAGATGAGGACAATAGTCCGAATAATGTAAATACTGTAAATACTACCTCATCTCAGAAATATAGACAAATAGAATGATCTATTATTAAACGTCGTACAAATGGCAACAAAGATGAGGACAATAGTCCGAATGATGTAAATACTGTAAATACTACCTCATCTCAGAAATATAGACAAATAGAATGATCTATTATTAAACGTCGTACAAATGGCAACAAAGATGAGGACAATAGTCCGAATAATGTAAATACTGTAAATACTACCTCATCTCAGAAATATAGACAAATAGAATGATCTATTATTAAACGTCGTACAAATGGCAACAAAGATGAGGACAATAGTCCGAATGATGTAAATACTGTAACTACTACCTCATCTCAGAAATATAGACAAATAGAATGATCTATTATTAAACGTCGTACAAATGGCAACAAAGATGAGGACAATAGTCCGAATAATGTAAATACTGTAAGTACTACCTCATCTCAGAAATATAGACAAATTGAATGATCTATTATTAAACGTCGTACAAATGACATCAAAGATGAGGACAATAGTCCGAATAATGTAGATACTGTAACTACTACCTCATCTCAGAAATATAGACATGTGAACCTTTTGTTTCTTTTTTTTTTTCTAAAACTTCCTTGTTTCTCACATGTTCAGTCCATAGTATTCTCAATATCCGTCTGTTGAAGAATATTTCTTTTGCTTCAAGTTTCTACTTTTTTTGAGAGAAGATTGCCCAGCTTACACTGCCATGTAAGAGGACCGATATTGTATAAAAATTCAGGATTCTTTTCTTTATTTCTAACTAGATTGTCCTGTTTCTCAATACGTCGCTTAGCTTTTAGAAGACATCTTTCACTGTCCATTCAGATTTCTGTGTCGCAATGTTCATCCTCTGTTAAAACACTTCCCAGATATTTAAATTTATAATTTGAATTAATATCCTGCTTTAGTAGGCTCTCAAAGAAAATAAATTTTGTTCAGAAAAATACAAATCCTATATCATCCAACAGTTAACTAAAAAAAAACACATTAAAATTGCACACCAGCAAAATCGGATTCAAACGACTAAAGCCATTTTGGGAAAAACCCAGACCAAGGCAAATTTCACAAGTCAGTGTGAAAAGTAAAATTGCACACCCGCAAACTCGGATTCAAACGATTGAAAACATTTTGGAAAAACCAAGACCCAGGAAAATTTTACAAATTAGTGTGAAAAGCAAAAGTCTAGATCATGATTGGATAGGAAATCGAAAATTGATATATGACGTCAGTCAAATTTTATTCACACCTAAAGAAGCCGGTGACATGATAAACTTCACTCCTTAAACCACGTTCGGTGACCGGTCAAAGTGAGTCCAGCATGGGAGCGGTTAGCTGACAGACCTTGTGGCAATGTAACAAAAGAAATTTCAACAAGCCGACCCGGACGCAAGTGCGCGTCACATAATCATTCGACCTTAACTACCAATTTACCTTTTCTTCATTTTTACTCCACGCCACCAAAAAAAAAAACAGCAACAACAACAACAGGATACTCTAAGTACAATTTCTTTATTTGTTTTACCTTCTTTCTCACCCTTTCGCCGACCTACAAAATGAGGAAGGAAGGAACATAAAACTTTACATTCTACTACTATCTGTATACGCACGGGACACTTAGCTACTTGCTACTATCAAACCATGAACTCTAAACTTCTGTGGGACATCTTAAATACCTACATTTCTCTTTGAACAATTTAAACTACAAAACTACATGCATTTTCTCAATGAACATTTTCTTTCTCCCAAATGTTATCTGTGTTCAGTTAACAAAGTCTCACTTATATTTTTCTTCTTACAATTTTTGTTATTCGGTTAATAAATCTTTATTTTAATGTTCAAACGAGATATTAATTATTTTATCCTTCCACATTTAAATATCCAACCTTCAACCTTCTGATATTTAAATTGTGGGGAGTTCGGATGAGTTTGGCACAAGGCCAATTTACCAAGCATCACCGAGGCCCCTACAAGGTTTTGTTTGTATCTTTTTCTTTTACTTTTTTTTTTTTTTCTTCTTCGTAATTGTAAACTGTAAATTAAATGTTTTTCATTTTAAGATTTTATCTGGTGGTTGAATTGTGTTTTATAATTTTATGCCTGTTAATTTGTCTTGCTATTTCTACTAAGTTTTTGTATCTAGCACAAATATTTTTTTTATAATCTAGCTGTTTCTTCGTCTGTTTGCTGTAACATCTTTATTTTTCCGTCTGTAACTGTCTATTTCTTTGTCTGCTAACTCAGTCTATCTATCTATCTATCTATCTATCTATCTATCTATCTATCTATCTAATTCTCTGTTCATTATCTATCTATCTATCTATCTAATTCTCTGTTCATTATCTATCTATCTATCTATCTATCTATCTATCTATCTAATTCTCTGTTCATTATCTATCTATCTATCTATCTATCTATCTAATTCTCTGTTCATTATCTATCTATCTATCTAATTCTCTGTTCATTATCATATCTATCTATCTATCTATCTATCTATCTATCTAATTCTCTGTTCATTATCTATCTATCTATCTATCTAATTCTCTGTTCATTATCTATCTATCTATCTATCTATCTATCTATCTAATTCTCTGTTCATTATCTATCTATCTATCTAATTCTCTGTTCATTATCTATCTAATTCTCTGTTCATTATCTATCTATCTATCTATCTAATTCTCTGTTCATTATCTATCTAGCTATCTATCTAATTCTCTGTTCATTATCTATCTATCTATCTATCTATCTATCTATCTAATTCTCTGTTCATTATCTATCTATCTACTCTCTATTTATCTATCTAATTCTCTGTTCATTATCTATCTATCTATCTATCTATCTATCTATCTAATTCTCTGTTCATTATCTATCTATCTATCTAATTCTCTGTTCTATCTATCTATCTATCTATCTATCTATCTATCTATCTATCTATCTATCTACTCTCTCTATCTATCTATCTATCTATCTAATTCTCTGTTCATTATCTATCTATCTATCTATCTATCTATTTCTCTGTTCATTATCTATCTATCTATCTATCTATCTATCTAATTCTCTGTACATTATCTATCTATCTATCTATCTAATTCTCTGTTCATTATCTATCTATCTATCTATCTATCTAATTCTCTGTTCATTATCTATCTATCTATCTATCTAATTCTCTGTTCATTATCTATCTATCTATCTATCTATCTAATTCTCTGTTCATTATCTATCTATCTATCTATCTATCTAATTCTCTGTTCATTATCAATCTATCTATCTAATTCTCTGTTCATTATCTATCTATCTATCTATCTATCTAATTCTCTGTTCATTATCTATCTATCTATCTATCTATCTATCTAATTCTCTGTTCATTATCTATCTATCTATCTATCTATGTAATTCTCTGTTCATTATCTATCTATCTATCTAATTCTCTGTTCATTATCTATCTAATTCTCTGTTCATTATCTATCTATCTATCTATCTATCTAATTCTCTGTTCATTATCTATCTAGCTATCTATCTAATTCTCTGTTCATTATCTATCTATCTATCTATCTATCTATCTAATTCTCTGTTCATTATCTATCTATCTATCTATCTATCTATCTATCTATCTAATTCTCTGTTCATTATCTATCTATCTACTCTCTATTTATCTATCTAATTCTCTGTTCATTATTTATCTATCTACTCTCTATCTATCTATCTATCTATCTAATTCTCTGTTCATTATCTATCTATCTATCTATCTATCTATCTACTCTCTATCTATCTATCTATCTATCTAATTCTCTGTTCATTATCTATCTATCTATCTATCTATCTATCTACTCTATCTATCTATCTATCTATCTATCTAATTCTCTGTTCATTATCTATCTATCTATCTATCTATCTATCTATCTAATTCTCTGTTCATTATCTATCTATCTATCTATCTATCTATCTATCTATCTATCTATTTCTCTGTTCATTATCTATCTATCTATCTATCTATCTATCTATCTATCTATCTATCTAATTCTCTGTTCATTATCTATCTATCTATCTATCTATCTAATTCTCTGTTCATTATCTATCTATCTATCTATCTAATTCTCTGTTCATTATCTATCTATCTATCTATCTAATTCTCTGTTCATTATCTATCTATCTATCTATCTAATTCTCTGTTCATTATCTATCTATCTATCTATCTATCTATCTATCTATCTAATTCTCTGTTCATTATTCTATCTATCTATCTATCTATCTATCTATCTATCTATCTATCTATCTATCTGTCTGTCTGTCTGTCTGTCTGTTTGCTTAGCTACTTATCTCCGTCTAAAGGTGTGCTGACAAAGACTTATACAATTATATATACATTACCTCAATGGGTTTACCCACCCGACATCCTTTTTTTAAAAAGAGTGGCGTGTACTTTCACTCTCTCTCTCACTACCAAACGAGTCCCATTCGTCTGTAATTGTTGTCATTTCGACGAAGTATTTTCAGGACAGGATGACAAGCTTCAACGACAAACACATTTCAAAAAGTTCATAGTCTTCTATTTTAAACTTTCCAGTTTTTACCCATTCCTTTTTTTTCTTTTCACAACAAACAGCAGTTTTGTTTTCATGAATTCCTAAAAAAAAAAACTGTGTCTTTCTCCGTCACAAAGTTACAACGTTAAAAACCTACAGCAAGAAGTGACACAACCGGACCACCGCTTGTTTTAGTAGTTTGAACTTTGAAATTTGAATTATTACTTAAAAAAAGGGTATTATTGTTATTATTATATTAAAATAAAGAAAAAAATGGAATGAAGAGTAGACGGCCTGCAATTGAATAAAGTTACAAAAATCCGTTTTCCGAACTTTTACGTAGATGGACGATCAGGGTTTTTTTTTTAAATATTTCATTTTTGAAATAAATTAAAGAAAAGACCCCCCCCCCCCCCAAAAAAAAAAGCACGTAAAAAAAACTAATTTAAACTTTAAATTCAAATGAATTATTTTTAAACTTAGAATAGTTCGCCAATTAAAAAAAAAAAGGAAATATTCAATGGAGTGGATCTTCTTGTCATTCGCCTGTGTCGGTAAGTTTGATTTTATTTTCCAAATTTTTCAAAAAGTTTTGTTTTTTTGAGTTTATTTGATTTTTATTTTTGTCTTTTTAATTTTTATTACTTTTTTTTCCATTTAAGAAAAAAAATTACGTTGCTGCAAATTATAAGAGAATTTTTAGGGTGGTTCGTATGAGAAATGTCAAGTTTCCCTCGGCTATCCATGTTTTTTATTTATTGAGATCAGGACTTTCTGGGGAATTTTTTAAAAGGTGAATTAACGATATAAGTCTCGAGAAAGCTTCAACTACACTTCAGTTTGGCGTTGTTTATTAATATTGGAAATGGATTTTTTGTTCAAAATCTTAAAGGCCAAGTGACAACAAGTCTCCTTAGCTTTCCAGTGCCTTTCTCAATATCATTGGTTGGTGCATTTCATTCCACAGTTGCTATCATTATCATTCTTTTTTAAGTTCTTCTTCGCCTTGTCCCTTCAGAACGTTGGCGGTCATGGCTCTCCACAACTTCCTGTCCTTTGTAGTTTTTTGTTTTTGTTTGTTTTTTGTTTGTCTGTTTTTTTTTTTGGGTTTTTTTTTTGTTTTTTTATCTCTCCTAAATCTTGTTCAGTCATCTATTTATTTACTTAAGCTTTTTGGTTAGGTTACATCTTGTTTTCCTCTTTCCTTGGATTATCATATTTCAGTTCTTAATAGTCACTCACTTGCTACCAAGGCAGTGGGAAAACCTAAGAGTGTGGGTTGTAATTATCAAGACAATTTGTTTGTATATCTCTTAAAATGGGATTTCCAGGGATTTTTTCAGTGTGCTGTGTTCCTTTCCTTTTTATTATTCCAAGTACATCTACTATCACTGCTACTATATTTTTGTTTTTCAATTTACACATTTTTTTCTATTTCGATTTCCAGGTCTTCATACTTTGATAGCTTTTCAAATTCCTTTTATTATTATTATCATGTTGTCATTTTTCATCATATTTTTATTTCTGCTATGGTCGCACTACCAACCAAATCTGCAGAAAGACCTAAGGCAGGTCGTGGCGTGTTGTTATGGCTCCATTTCATGTTTTTTTTCTATCTCCTCTATCATCCCTAGCGTTTCATAGACAAAGTTCTCCTTAGTGTGTGGACTGAACTTAATAATGCAGTTTTTTTGTATATCTCTTAAGCTGGGGTTTCCAGGGATTCTTTTGATATGTTGTTTTGTTCCATTTTATATCCAAGTGCACCTACTATCACTGGCGCAATTCTTGTTTGTCCACATTTTTTCTATTTCGATTTCCAGGTCTTTATATTTTGATAGTTTTTCGAATTCTTTGGTTATTATTAATATCAATAAAACCACAATTTTCTTAAAGGCCAAGTGACAAATCTCTTCAACAATCCTGACACCTCTTTTAATATCCTCACCTTCATTACACTCAATTTCTTTTTATTATTGTTGCTATTAAATATTATTATTATTATTATTGATCTTAAGAGTCAATAATCTGTTAAAGATCATGTGACAGCAAGTTTCCTTAGCTTCTCAATGCCTTTCTCAATAAGCTTGGGCTTACAGCCATATCACATTGAAACACCAGTCCCCCTATCATTACCAAAGTTTAGCAACATCAAGCCTGATTCTTAACTAGATGAACTTGGGAATTCCAGGTGCTGTAAGCTAAGATGTGTAAGTGGTGTGTGTAAAGGATAATGGCTTTGAATTGTTTATTGATCAGCCAAGTTCTAATTCCAGTTGGGTTCATTCTATTTACATCCATGTGAATGCTCTTTGGAAAGGTATGAATCCACCACTTCTCAGACTTGTGTTACTAAAATCATTATTATCTCAAAGACAAAAACTCTTAAAATTCCAAAAAATATTTTCTGGCTTTAAATAACCTACAAAGGGTTCGTAAAATTATCTATACAGGCATGTCTTTAAGATTTATTTACATTCTCTAGAATATAAACGTATAGAAACTACTGTGGCCACAAAATGAGGGATCAGCTTTTATATTGATTGTATTGTTGTATCTTGGATATCGGCTCGGAACGCGAAACCGGGGAGCCAAGTTCGAATTCCAGCTGAATTCACTGTATTCACTTACACAAAAATACCCTTGGGAAAGGTATTAATCTGTCTATTCCTTCCACTTATGGGTTAAATAAAAGGACAGATTGGGTTCTATAGCTTGGTCGGCAACCAGTCTACTGCAGAAAGCAATGGCAACCTAACTGCGGGATAATCTTCTGCCCAGTCAGTCATGTCTCTTTCGAGACATGATCGCCCAAGTGTGTATCACGTCTGGCACTTAACTGACTGAATACAGAATTGATCACCTCCACATTATAATTTCTTGTCTTTTCATGAAATTCTGATTAGGTATGAATCTATTTCTCTTCCCCCAGCTATGGGTTAATTAGTAAGATTTGTATCACTAAATGATAATTCTTCTATGTACCATGTCCTTTCAGGACGTAGGCGATCATCGCCTTCCACGTCTCCCTATCCCTGGTAGCTCTTAGCATGCATTCTCCTGTTACCCCACCCAAACCCTGCTCTGCTATCCACCTGCTCAGGTCCTTCAAATATGTTATCCGCTGCTCTCCTCTGTCTCTCTCTATCTAACCAGTGAGTCTCAGATTCTTCAAGCTTTCCTTCCCAAAAAACTTCAGCTGTCTCTTCCCGATGCTCAGTATTAATTTCCTTTTCATTTCCATCCTTTCTAAAACCTCATCATTGATCCATGATATCTGCAGCATCCTTCTGTAGAACCACATTTCAGCTGCTTCAAGTTTTTTTCCTTCATCTTTGATGATATTGTCTAGCATTATTAGCTCCTCCCACAAAAAAGATTCTTACAGTCTGCAGTGGGTTAATAAGCCTTAGAAAATGAATCAATCAATCAATGCAATACTGATTAGCTACACAGGCATGTTTTTTAGATTTATTTACAATCTCTGAAATATAAATGTATTAAAACTACAGTGGCCACAAAGTTAGGGATCAGTTTATATATTAATTGTAATAAATAATTGATCCTCCACTTTACATTCACATAATACTTTCTTGTCTATTGATAAGACATAGAAAACGAATGAATCAATCAATGAAATACTGATTAGCTACACGGGCATGTCTTTTAGATTTATTTACATTCTCTGGAATATAAATGTATGGAAACTACCGTGGATAAAAATTTTGGGGGATCAGTTTATATATAGATTGTAATAAAGAATTGATCCCCCACTTTATATACACATACTACTTTCTTGTCTATTGATAAGACATAGAAAATGAACGAATCAATCAATGAAATACTGATGAGCTACACAGGTATGTTTTTTAAATTTATTTATATTCTCTGGATTATAACTGTATTGAAACCACTGTGGCCACAAAGTGAGGGAACAGTTTATATATTGATTGTAATATAGAATCCATCCCCCACTTTATATCTACATTATAATTTCTTGTTTTTAATCAAATTCTGATGGAGTATGAATCCACTACTTCTCCCCTGATATGGGTTAATTAGTAAATTTTGTATTACTGAATCATTATGAGCTAACAAAAAAAAATTCTTACAATCAACAATGGGGTTGATAATTTATAGAAAACAAATCAATCAATCAATCAAACAAATACTGATGAGCTACACAGGTACGTTTTTTATATTTATTTCCATTCTCTAAATTATAACTGTATTGAAACTACTGTGGCCACAAAGTGAGGGAACAGTTTATATACTGATTGTAATACTGAATTGATCTCCCACTTTATATCTGCATTAAAATTCAGATGAGGTTTGAATCCATCTCTTCTCCCACCCAGCGATGGGTTAAATAAAGACTTATATGATTAAACCATTATCTCCAAAAAAGAAAATTCAGGCAACTTAAAAAATATTTTCTGTTTTAAATAACATGAAAAGGGTTGATAAGCTTTAAAAAACGAATCAGTCAGTCAGATACTTTTCCTTATTGTTGTTATTATGAGTTAAAATTTCTTCTTAAAAGTTACAAGTCTTTTTAGCTTTCCCAATATTATTCACAAGTGTATCACTACCATCAAAATATTTGAGAGTGTTATATATATATATATAAAACATAGTGATGATCCAAGTATACTGTCTTAATATGTATAGGAAAAACTGCTAAAAAGTTGTAAGTTTAAAAATGTATTTTTTTTACAGTATTTATTTCTATTATTATATTTTATATTTCAGACCGGCATCGGTCCTTCATCAGAAACAAATGATTTTAGTTCGACATACTCACGCAGAAAGAAAGAAAAATACTGGATTTTAAAATTAACTACATACAGGCTAGGGTTAAATAGGGACTTAGGTGTTTTGAATCTTTATAAATATTTCAATAGCTAAACATTTTTTAGATACAATTAAAAAATTTTCTCTAAAACAAAATTTATAAGTATTATTAAAGATAGGTTTACGTTTATAAATATTTTTTTAAAAATTCTGTCACTTTCTGCATCACGTGATGTAAACAATCTCTCTCCACGAACGCTCTCATGAAATACTTTTCTAATTTAAATCTTAAAATCATTTGTTTCTGATGAAGGACCGAGGACGGTCGGAAATATCAAATATAATAATAGAAATAAACAAATACTGTCAAAAAAATACATTTTTAAACTTACAACTTTTTAGCAGTTTTTCCTATATATATATATGTATAGCATAATGATGATCCACATATACTGTCTTAATATGTATAGGAAAAACTACTAAAAAGTTGTAAGTTTAAATACATTTTTAAACTTACAACTTTTTAGTAGTTTTTCCTATAGATATAGATATATAAATATATATATATATATATATATATATATATATATATAGTACTGTGCAAAAGTATTAAGACAAGAACTGTTTTATCTTTTATGAGGCATATTGACAGAAAATAAACAATTTAATTAAAGCAATTTTTTATTTACTCAAACAAATGCTTTAACAAGAAAAAAATACTTGTTACAAAATAAATTTAATATTTAGTATAATAGCCTTTTGTTTTGATCACAGCCTTCATTCTGTCAGGCATTGACATCATAAGCTTCTTCAATGGTATCTAATGGTATCTCCTGCCAAGCAGCTTGTATTTGGTTCCCAAAGTGTGTCTTGCAAAGTAACATTAGATTTATCAATTTTTTTATCCAAAATATCCCATAGATGTTCAATAGAGTAGTTTCAAAATAACTTGTTTAATAGAAAATAGGGAAAATTAAATATAACTTATTTTTAATACATTTCTTTTACACGTAGTTTTAAATAATCAATATTTATTAGCAATTTACTTGGCTTTTCACCCTGTATTTGAATTTCAGTGAGGTTTTTAGGAAAATTACCCCTCGTTGTGGGACAGTGGATATCGACTTGGAACGAAAAACCGGGGAGCCGAGTTCAAATTCCAGTCAAATCCATTGCATTCACTTACTCGCAACTACCCTTGGGAAAGGTATTAATCCGTCTCTTCCTTCCAGTTATGGGTTAAATAGCAGGACAGATTGGGTTCTATAGCCTTGGTCATCAACCAGTCTACCGCAGAAAGCAATGGCAACCTACTGCGGGATAATCTTCTGCCCAGTCAGTCATGTCTCTTTCAAGACATGATCGTCCAAGCGTGTATCATGTATGGCACTTAACTGACTGACCCCTGTCCTAATATTTTTGCACACTACCAGTAGTGTGCAAAAGTGTTAGTACAGGAGTGATTTTAAACTTTATTTTGATACCTCATAAAAGACAAAATAGTTCTTGTTCCAATACTTTTGCACAGTACTATATTTTTTTTTTTAATCATTTCACCCCAAGCAAGGTGGAAACGCCACTGATGTGCAGGGGGTTACATAAATGTAAAAAAATTAATTAGAAAAGAGTGAGGAGTACAAACTAGTTAGAAAGGAACAATAGAAAGCTGAGAAAGCAGGTGCGATGACAGACACATAGGTGGAGAGAAAGGGAAGGTTATACAGGGGTGGGGAGAGAGCTAGAGTCCAGTGGTTCGTAGATGAGTATTGATTTTGCATTTAAATTTCTGGAGGTTGTAGCCGTCAGGAAAGCAAGAATACGGGAGCGAGTTCCACAGACAGGAAGTGCGAGAGAGGAAGCTGCAGGAGTAGAATTGTCGTCTGCATTTGGCTAACCTGACTGTGAATGGGATATATATATATAAATTTATTTGCTTTGAACATTATTTCTAATAGATACTCATATTTGAGAAGTTTGTTTTTCTGTAATTAAACAGTACATTCTAAATATCTACCAGCCAAGATGTAAAATATCTTTCTTGCAGCAGGATTTGAACCTGCATACTCCCATATACTAAAAGGATGCCACCATTGGAATCTCATATGTCTTACCACTCGACCACAGAAGATATCATGGCAAACATAGTTTGAATTAAGCTTCAAATACACATTCTCCTGATTTCATTTTTTAGAATACCTATTTCTGCAAGCGATGTGTGTTGTGGTTCATTGGATATCGGCTCGGAACGAGAAATCGGGGAGCCGAGTTCGAATTCCAGTCGAATTCATTGCATTCACTTACTCGCAACTACCCTTGGGAAAGGTATTAATCCGTCTCTTCCTTCCAGTTATGGATTAAATAGCAGGACAGATTGGCCTTGGCTGGCAACCAGTCTACCGCAGAAAGCAATGGCAACCTACTGCGGGATAATCTTCTGCCCAGTCAGTCATGTCTCTTTCGAGACATGATCGCCCAAGCGTGTATCATGTATGGCACTTAACTGACTGACCCCTGTCCTAATATTTTTGCACACTACCAGTAGTGTGCAAAAGTGTTAGGGCAGGGGTGATTTTAAACTTTATTTTGATACCTCATAAAAGACAAAATAGTTCTTGTTCCAATACTTTTGCAGAGTACTATATATATATATATAAATTTATTTGCTTTGAACATTATTTCTAATAGATACTCATATTTGAGAAGTTTGTTTTTCTGTAATTCAACAGTACATTCTAAATATCTACCAGCCAAGATGTAAAATATCTCTCTTTCAGAGAAATCAATGGCAACCTATTGCGGGATAATCTTCTGCCCAGTCAGTCATGTCTCTTTCGAGACACGATTGCCCAAGCGTGTATCACATTTGGCACTTAATTGACTGACTGATCTCTGCTCAGGATTGTATCCTAATATATACAAATGTAACCGAAGACAATATTACGAAATTATATAGAAATTTACGAAGTTGGTATTAACCGACTTATTTATTTAAATTTATTTTTTTTTAACATTATTTTTAATGGGGGCTCATATTTGAATAGCTAGTCTGTTTGTTCAGTACATTTTAAATTATATTTGATAGATGTTCGAGAATCTTGCTTGGAAAATGTCGATCTCTCGGTAGGTATTATTGTTTTATACAAAAATCTTCAAAATCTTATCAAATACCAACTGACAATAAGTCTGTTTACCTTCTACCGCCTAACCCTAGCACTCAATATCATTAGCGCCCTTCATTTTACATTGGCTGCTGTAATTATCATAATGTGTTGTATGATCGTGTAAGTAATTTTAATTGCCTAATTACCAAGTCCCATTCAGAGTTTATGAGCTAAAAGGACACTGTAGAAGAGTTATCTATACACTAGCAGTATAGCCCGGCGTTGCTCGGGTGTAATGAATGCTTTAAAACTAATCCATGGTCCTTGAGCTCAGACTCAGCTGAAAGAATATTTGAAATAATAAAATAATTGCGACAATTTACCAAACGCACCTAAAATATATATATATATATATATATGCTAGCAGTATAGCCTGGTGTTGCTCGGGTGTAATGAAAGCTTTAAAACTAATCCATGGTCCTGGAGCTTAGACTCAGCCTAAAGAATATTTGAAATAATAAAATAATTGCGACAATTTAACAAACGCACCTAAAATATATATATATATATGCTGGCAGTATAGCCCGGCGTTGCTCGGGTGTAATGAAAGCTTTAAAACTAATCCATGGTCCTGGAGCTCAGACTCTTTGGACTTTGGCACGAAAGACTAAAAAGCAATAGTTGTTTCCAGTTAAAGCGAAACCGTAGACTGAACAAAAAATGAATGGATGTAAGTCAAATTTTGATTTCCTCGTATCGGTATCACATAAGTTTTTTTTCGTTGTAAACTGAATTTTGAAGGCTAAATAAGTCCTCTGAGTAAATTGTATCATGGCTGAGACTTAGAGCCAAACCCGAAGCAAAAGGTAAAATAAAAGGGCTGAAAAACTGATTTTGATCAGACTCGGTATATATTATCGATTTTCTACACTATTTTAAGAACTGCAACCTTGAAACTTCTGAATATCGTTTCTTATGTCTTTGTCTATGAGTGTATCAAATTTGATTAAAATCGAACCACTCCTTCTATAACCCGATTTTTTCGATTATCGATTTTCAATATTTATCGGGGGTACCTCGACACAAAACCTAGCTAAGAACACTCGCAGACGCTTATAGTACAACTGTGTAAATTTTCAAGTAAATCGGTTCAGCTGTTTCGGAGTCTATAGTTAACGGACACACACACACACACACACATATCCATTTTAGCTCTGAAATGCTGATTTGTCCAGGAATTTTACTCACACTATTTTTTGTTACCTTTCTTGAACATGCCAATTTAATTTCAATTTCTATCACAACAGCAATCATTATAGTTTTAAGTTTCCATTTAAGTTTCCACATCTTTGATTTGACTGAATATTCTTCATTATTTATTATTTTGTATGCGATGCCTGTCCTTCTGCATGTCTATATGAATGTCGGACAATCTCATCAAGGATGACAGAGAAGCTTGAGGCAGCAGAAATGTGGTTTTACAGAAGGATGCTGAGGATACCAATGACAGAGTATGTGAGCAACAGTCAGATGTTGGAGAGGATGCAAATGAGAAGAAAACTCATATGACAACTGAAGTTCCTAGGACACATAATGAGGAAGGAAGGCCTAGAGAATTTAATACTCACAGAAAAGATAAAAGGAAAGAAAAACAGAGGAAAGAAGCACGAAACATACTTCATAGACCTGAGCAAGTGGGGCTTTGGAGAGATACCAAGAGGAAAAATATTAATAGGAACAAGAGACAGCCACGTAGAAGTTCATGATCGCCTATATCCTGAAGGGACACGGCACATGAAGAATAAATCTAAAAGAGTTGCCTGCGTAGCTAATCAGTATTGATAAGAGGTGGATTCATACATGATCAGAATTTGATAAACAAATAAGAAATCAAAATGTGGATATGAAGTTGGGGATCAATTTACCATTATGACTAATATATAAACAGATCCCTCACTTTCTGACCATGCTAGTTTCTATCCATTTATATTTTAGATTAATGGGATTGAGCAAATGGATGGCAGACTGGGGTTTAGAGGAGATACCAAGAGGAAAATATTAATAGCAACAAGAGACAGGGCCAAGTGGAAGTTCATGATCGCCTACGTCCTGAAGGGACATGGCACATGAAGAGGAAATAAAACAAATAAGAAATTAATATGTGGATACAAAATGGGGGATCAATTCACTATTATAATCAATATATAAACAGATCCCTCACTTTCTGACCATGCTAGTTTCTATCTATCTATATTTTAGATTAATGGGATTGAGCAAATGGATGGCAGATTGGTGTTTAGGGGAGATACCAAGAGGAAAATATTAATAGCAACAAGAGACAGGGCCAAGTGGAAAGTTCATGATCACCTACGTCCTGAAGGGACATGGCACTCATGTAGAAGAAATAAATCTAAAAAACATGACTGCGTAGCTAAACAGTTTTGAGAAGAGGTGGATTCATACATAATCAGAATTTGATATGCAAATAAGAAATTAAAATGTGGATACAAATTGAGGGATCAATTCACCATTATAATCAATATAGCTTTTCTATATAAATATATCTGAAATGTGGTTTAATTGTGTCAAAAATGCATTAATGGGATATCTTATTAACAGAGACATCACTTGAAGCATAATGACATGGTTGACTATATTTTATTGCATTTTCCTGAATATTAAGGTTACTATAGAAATATATATATAAATCTTTTCACTCTTTTCCTTTTTTATTTTTTATTTTTTTTTCAATTGGAGTAGATAGACTAAGCTATCGCCCTGTTCACACTCCACCCACATCTAATGAACAGGTGAAGAGGCTCATCCCTTGTTTCCTGTTTAGGATGCGGTTTCCGGTTTTCTCTTTTCCAATCTTTTCAATCTATTCCTTTTTTACTTTTTTTTTCAATTGGAGTCGATAGACTAAACTATCGCCCTGTTCACACTCCACCCACATCTATTGAACAGGTGAAGAGGCTCATCCCTTGTTTCCTGTTTAGGATGCGGTTTCCGGTTTTCTCTTTTCCGATCTTTTCACTCTTTTCCTTTATTTTTATTTTTTTTTCAATTGGAGTAGATAGACTAAACTATCGCCCGGTTCACACTCCACCCACATTTATTGAACAGGTGAAGGGGCTCATCCCTTGTTTCCTGTTTCCTGATGTGGTTTCCGGCTTTCTCTTTTCCATTCTTTTTACCCTTACGTAGCCCCCTGCGCATCAGTGGCGTTACCGCCTTGCTTGGGGTGATATGATTAAAAAAAAAATATATTCAAAATGTGGTTTAATCAAGTATAAACCTTAATTAATGAGGCATCCTATGAACAGTGACATTATTCCAAGTATAATTACCTGGTTGACTAAGATGTCATAGTATTTGGCTTTATATTCATTCAGTCAGTTAAGTGCCATACGTACTACACGCTTCGGGCGGTCAGTCAGTTAAGTGCCAGTTGTGTTATACGCTTGAACGATCATGTCCCAAAAGAGACATGATTGACTTGGTAGAAGATTTTCTATCCTGCTCTTTAAACTATAGCTGAAGGGAGAAGAGACGGATTGTATTAATAAGTAGTAATTAGTGGGGGATCAGTTTATTACTTAATAACAATAGATAAATGATCCCCCACTTTTTAGCCAGTAGAAGCTTTACTTATGTTTCCATCTATTATCTTCATTCAGTCAGTTAAGTGCCATACCTACTACACGCTTCGGGTGATCATGTCTCGAAAGAGACATGACTGACTGGACAGAAGATTTTCTATCCTGCTCTTTAAACTATAGCTGAATGGGAGAAGAGACAGATTGTATTAATCAGTAGTAATTAGTGGGGGATCAGTTTATTACTTAATAACAATAGAAAAATGATCCCCCACTTTTTGTCCAGTAGAAGGCTTTACTTATGTTTTCATCTATTATCTTCATTCAGTCAGTTAAGTGCCACACGTGATACACGCTTTGGGTGATCATGTCTCAAAAGAGACATGACTGACTGGGCTGAAGATTTTCTATCCTGCTCTTTAAACTATAGCTGAATGGGAGAAGAGACGGATTGTATTAATCAGTAGTAATTAGTGGGGCATCAGTTTATTACTTAATAACAATAGAAAAATGATCCCCCAGTTTTTGGCCAGTAGAAGCTTTACTTATGTTTTCAACTATTATCTTCATTCAGTCAGTTAAGTGCCATACGTGATACACGCTTGGGCGATCGTGTCTCCAAAGAAACATGACTGGCTGGGCAGAAGATTATCCTGCAGTACATTGCCATTGCTTTCTGTGGTAGACTGGTTGCCAGCTAAGGCTTTAACTGGAATCAACTATTGCTTTTTAGTCTTTCGTGCCAATGCCCAAAGCTCAAGGACTATGGATTAGTTTTAAAGCTTTCATTACACCCAAGCAACGCCAGGCTATACTGCTAGTATATATATATATATATATATATATATATATATATATATATATATATACGTTTGTATGGGTTGCCTAAAATGCACAAACATGGTGTCCTATTACGACCCATCCTATCTATGATTGGGTCTGCCTAGCATAAGGTTGCTTGTTGGCTCTCGACAATACTACAACCTGTTTTGTTGCACTTTAAGTACTTTCTGTGTTAAAGATTCCTTTTCATATGTAATAGCTATATCCACTTCCTTCTCCAGTAGTGGTTTCATGTGTTCCTTTGATATCTTTTCCTTGTTTACCTGTGTCCCTTTGTCTGAAACAATAGAGATTTGTCATGATACGTTGTATCGTTCCTTGTTGTCTACCCCGGATTTTTCTGAAAGTGTTTTTGTTGATCTAATGAAGTTCACTACCTCATCTGTCAAATTTAGTTTTAATAATATCATTTATTGACAAATTGATGGGGTCATGATGGGATCACTTTTGGGTCCTTTGCTTGCTAATATTTTTGTCAGTTTTTACAAGGCTTTTATATTTTCTCATATTAATCATCCGCCAATGTATGATCGCTATGTTGATGATAATCTTTGCCTCTTTAATAATGAGGGTGAAGCTGACTCATTTCTCACCAGATTCTGTCCATTCATCTGTAGAAAAAGAGTCTAATCGTCCCGTGTTTTTTTTTTTTTTATGTTTAGTCCATAAAAATAATGATGGATTTTCAACTTCAGTATTTAGGAAGGCTACATTTTCAGGGGATGTGTGTTTTGGTACAGTGGATATTAGCTTGGAACTAGAAATCGGGGAGCCGAGTTCGAATTCCAGCTGAATCCATTGCATTCACTTATGCGCAAATACCCTTGGGAAAGGTATTAATCTATCTCTTCCTTCCAGTTATGGGTTAAATAGCAGGACAGATTGGGTTTTATAGCCTTGGCTGGCAACCAGTCTACCGCAGAAAGCAATGGCAACCTACTGCGGGATAATCTTCTGCCCAGTCAGTCATGTCTCTTTCGAGACATGATCACCCAAGTGTGTATCACATATGGCACTTAACTGACTGACATTTTCAGGGTTGTATATATGTTGGGACCTTTTCTGTCCACGTCAACAGAAAATTAATTTGATTAGAACACTGACTTTTCGAGCTCTAAAAATTTGATTTAATTCCTTCCTCAGAGGTGAAATGGATTTTGTTAAGATGATACTTTCTAAAAATTTTATTTTATTTTCTAAGATTAAATTTCCCAGAATTTAAACTTAAACTTGAAGAGATCTGGGATGAAACTGGTTGTTTGTTTTAGTTTTTAGTATTTAGAATGTCATCAAAATATCGCTTTTTCCTTTTTTTCTTAAATGAAGACAAAAAGAAATCTTCTTTAGTGATGTAATTTTATTAGGTAAATATCATTTTTACACAAAACTCACTATTACACCCACCAAACCTCACTTGTGACAGCAAAAACATCATATACTTTCTCTTCTGCTCAATTTGCCCCAACAGTGGATATATCGGCGAATCCGGTAATAGCTTTAGATTTCGCTTCAATAATCACAAACTAAATATACGACAAAAAAATGTATACTCCCCAATTGCAGCCCATTTTAATCAACCTGATCATACTTTAGAAAATTGCAAATGTTTACTAATAGACTCCAATTTTAGTTCTACATACACACGCAGAAAGAAAGAAAAATACTGGATTTTAAAATTAAATACACACAAGCTAGGGTTAAATAGGGACTTAGGTGTGTTGAATCTTTACAAATATTTCAATAGCTAAAATTTTTTTCAGATATTCCAAGAAATTTTTATCTAAGGCAAACAGACTTTCTCTACGGACGTGCCGCATGTTGTGAACAAACACACCACGTGATGTAAACACAAAAAAATATTCGAATGCTATCGTGAAATACGTTTCTAATTCAAATTTAAAAATCACTCGTTTCTGATGAAGGACCGAGGGCGGTCTGAAATATAAAATACAATAATAAAAATAAACAAATACTGTCCAAAAAAAGTACATTTTTAAATTCAAAACTTTTTTTTATTAATATTCTTTCCTATACATATTAAGACAGTATACGTGGATCATCACTATGTTATATATATATATAGTAATACAAAAGAAGTCATTTAAAAAAGCAAAATTACATGACTTAAGTGGTCAAAACAAAACATATTTGGGATCAACCAAAAATACTTTTAAAACCTGATGGTTTAATCACAGGTCTACATTTCAAATAGAAAACTTAAGAAATTGTACAAAATTGGCTAGTCATGTATGGAAATTGGAATTAAAATATGGAAAAGACCTATACATAATGTGGAGTATAGTGAAAACAGCCAAACTTTAAAAGGTGGCAAAATATGTAGACCGTGCCAGGAAGAAAATTTAACTATTATGTTATTCCAAACAAAAATGAATTACTGAATGAAAGAACAGAAATTATGATTAAGTGTATGTAACCACACCATAAAATACCTATTAGGATCATGCAACCATGAATGAAAACTTTCTGGTTTCTTCTAATTTTGAAAATTGGGCATTCAAATAATCCCCGTTATGTGAACGTTCTTAAAAAAACAGTAAAATCAGTTATCGTAAATCACCTTAAGACACATTGTGGGGGAAAACTAGATCATGTAAGAATTTGTTTACAAATGAAGAATATATATATATATATATATATATATATATACATATTTAATTATATATGTATATTTATAATAAATTTAATTAAAGTAATTTTATTTGATTTATCCAACAAATGCTTTAACAAGAAAAAAATACTTGTTACAAAATAAATTTAATATTTAGTATAATAGCCTTTTTGCTTTGATCACAGCCTTCATTCTGTCAGGCACTGACATCACAAGCTTCTTCAATGTATCTAATGGTATCTCCTGCCAAGCAGCTTGTATTTGTTCCCAAAGTGTATCTTGCAAAGTAACATTATCAATTTTTTTATCCAAAATATCCTATAGATGTTCAATAGAGTAGTTTTAAAATAACTTGTTTAATAGAAAATAGAAAAAATTAAATATAATTTCTCTTTAATACATTTCTTTTACACCTAGTTTTAAATAATCAATATTTATTAACAATTTACTTAGCTATTCACCCTGTATTTGAATTTCAGTGAGGTTTTTAGAAAAATCACCCCCTGTCCTAATACTTTTGCACTCTGCCAGTAGTGTGCAAAAGTGTTAGGACAGAGGTGATTTTAAACTTTATTTTGATGCCTCATAAAAGATAAAATAGTTCTTGTCCTAATACCTTTGCACTGTACTGTTTATATATATATAATGCATCATTGTAACAATATATATATATATAATGTGTATCATAATTCTGCTTGTCTTTCCCTTGGTTACTTAGTTTGTAAATAAAATAGTTCTTGTCCTAATACCTTTGCACTGTACTGTTTATATATATATATATATATATATATATATATATATATATATATATATATAGAATGCATCATTGTAACAATATATATATATAATGTGTATCATAATTCTGCTTGTCTTTCCCTTGGTTACTTAGTTTGTAAATAAAATAGTTCTTGTCCTAATACCTTTGCACTGTTCTGTTTATATATATATATATATATATATATATATATATATATATATATATATAATGCATCATTGTAACAATATATATATATAATGTCTATCATAATTCTGCTTGTCTTTCCCTTGGTTACTTAGTTTGTAAGTTACGCCTTACCAATAACTTGTTAATAAAGGACTATTTCATTTTAATCACATTGAAGGATTAAAAAACTTACTGAAATATGTACTGACATTTGATTTTGGTTGGTTGTTTAATGCCCAAATCTTAATATTTTGAATGGTTTGGTTGGTTGATTTGTTTAGTGGCATATCAACTTCTATAGGTTATTTAATGCCAGAGACTAAATGTTTTGTATGTAATTATTTTAGTGCAGAGTAAGGATGCTGCGAATATCATGGATCGAGCATATGAACAATGATGATGTCTTAGAAATGATGGAAACAAAAAGGAAATTAATACTGAGCATCAGGAAAAGACAGCTGAAGTTCCTGGGACATGCAGTGAGGAAGGAGGGCTCGGAGAACCTGATACTAACAGGCCAGATAGAGGGGAAAAAGAGACAGGGGAGAGCAATGGATAACATATTTGAAGGACCTAATCAGGTGGATGACAGAACGAGGGTTGCATGGTGCAACAGGAGAACGCATGCTAAGAGCCACCAGGGATAGGGAAACATGAAAAGCCATGATCGCCTACGTCCTGAAGGGACAGGGCACATAGAAAAAGTAAAAGAGTGGGGATAATAATGATTTTAGTGTTACGAGTCTTACTATTTAATCCATAGCTGGTGGGGGAAGAGTTAGGTTTATACATTTCCCAAGGATAATTATGCATAAGTTAATACGATGAACCCAGCTGAACTTTGAACTCTAATCTCCAGTTAACAATTTTGAGTTATTATATCAATATTATTATATTATATTATATTATACCAACAAAATTTTAAAATGTTTTTCTTTGTCCATCTGTATCCTGTACTTCTGCTTGCAATTTGTAAGAAAAACATACTTGGGTTCTACTGAAGGAATTTTTAAATATTGTTGCTATTATTAAAAAAGTTTATATTGTTGGTATTATCACAGTAGAAATTGAAAGAAAAAAATGGCAAAGATTCTGATATACCATAGAACATATTAAAAAAAGCCAAACCTTACAATGGTGGTGACGTGTGCAGATTGTGCCAAAAAAAATAAATTAGCTATAATATTATTTCTAGAACGAAAAAAAAAATACAGATGGACAAAGAAAAACATACTTGGGTTCTACTGAAGGAATTTTTAAATATTGTTCATATTATGTGCGTTGTGGTGCAATGGATATCAACTTGGAACGACAAATCGGGGAGCCAAGTTCAATTTCCAGTTTAATTTTTTGCATTCACTTACTCACAAATTCTCTTGGGAAAGGTATTAATCTGTCTCTTTCCTCCAGTTATGGATTAAATAACAGGACAGATTGAGTTCTATAACATTGGCTGGCAATCAGCCTACTGCAGAAAGCAATGGCAACCTACTACGGGATAATCTTCTGCCCAGTCATGACAATATTCATTTGTATATTAGATTTTCTCTCCACTAGCTTAAATTGGCTGTTCTTGACCAGTCCTTGTGGAGAAGGATATCTCATGTTGTTACGTAGACTGCTGTATGTGGAACAAACGATTGACGATTCACCCTAAGAACTGTTTTTTAATAATGACAAAATGTAAAAATTTTCTTATTTTATCCTTCAAAAGGACTTTATTAAGTTAAAGATGATTGCATATTTATTTATTTGTGTGTGTATATAATTGGAGTAGATAGACTAAACTATTGCCCGATTCACACTCCACCCACGTTTATTGAACAGGTGAAGAGGCTTATCCCTTGTTTCCTGTTTAGGATGTGGTTTTCGGTTTTTCTCTTTTCCAATCTTTTCACTCTTTTTTTTTATTTTATTTTTTTTTCAATTGGAGTAGATAGACTAAACTATCGCCTGGTTCACACTTCACCCACGTCTATTGAACAGGTGAAGAGGCTCATCCCTTGTTTCCTGTTTAGGATGTGGTTTCCGGTTTTTCTCTTTTCCAATCTTTTCACTCTTATGTAGCCCCCTGCGCATCAGTGGTGTTTTCGCCTTGCTTGGGGTGATATGATTAAAAAAAAAAAAATATGTTGTTGTGGAGTAGTTTTTGTACTGAATGTTATAATTGTACTATGTTGGTTGCTAATCGACCTAATGTACCCAAAATGTTAGGAACTTGGTAATCTTCCACTGGAAGCTGTCTCCTTAGTATTCAGTTAACTGCCGACTAATATCAACTGCCTTAGTCCAACTATGTTGAAACTGGAACTAACTAATAGTTCTACTGAACTCCAATAGAACTCTAAAGAACTCCTATGAACTTCCCAAGAACTTTTGTTAACTCTTATTAATATAGAAGGAAGGGACCATTATCTGAGGAATAGGTGTGTTTCACGATAACACTTAATGTGTCCAAACAGTTGAAGTATTTTCGATTTGACAACTGATGTGATTGGCTCAAGCTTGGTCAGGTTCAATAGATCCTTGATGGTGATGGGATCCCTGAGGTGTTTGTTAAATATCACATGATAATGTTTTAAAAGGTTGATAGTTTTGCAACGCACTTACTGTCCAGTTCACAGATACCAGTCCATAAATAAATAGGTAGGATGTATGAGCTATAAATCGTGGTTTTCAGATCATAAGAAAAAAGTCTTGATGTCAGTACATCCTTGTTTTTGTTAAAAACTACCCAAACATGGGTAATGCAATGTTATACTCATGTAAAACATTATTCTTTATAACGATAAAAAACAAAAAAACAAAAGAACAACCTCTTTAATTTGGGTAATTTGCTGGTTGTAAATTGTGAGTTGAAGCTGGATTTTTTAACAAAGTATGACAATTAGGTCTATTTTACATAAGTTTTAATTGCACGCCACTGGGGCTAAAAATAATGGCATATTTATCATCTGTCTTTTCTCCTTACTAAACATTTTTCTTTTTTTTTTTTTTACCTATCGGGATAATCTGCAGACTGGCAAAAAATTTGATAAAAATTGGGAAAACTTTTCCTTTGCCGACCATCTTTCCCTCTACTGTGCATTAGTTCAAGAACTATTTTATCTTTTACTAGCAGGATAGCCCGGCGTTGCTCGGGTGTAATGAAAGCTTTAAAACTAATCCATGGTCCTGGAGCTCAGACTTGGCCTAAGGAATATGTGTAAAGTTTGGTGAGAATCAGATAAAAATGGTGGATTTATATAAAGGACATACAGATAAACAGACAGACACACACACAAACATCTTGCCTTTTATATATATATATTATTGATTTTCTACACTACTATAAGAACTGCAACCTTGAAACTTCTGAATATCGTTTATTATGAGTTTTGTCTATGAGTGTATCAAATTTGATTAAAATCGAACCACTCCTTCTATAACCCGATATTTTCGATTTTCAATATTTATTGGGGGTACCTCGACACAAAACCTAGCTAAGAACACTTGCAGACGCTTATAGTACAACTGTGTAAATTTTCAAGAAAATCGGTTAAGCCATTTCGGAGTCTATAGATAATGGACACACACATACACAAAATTCCATTTATAAATAAGTTTAGATTAGATGAGGCATCAAAATAAAGTTTAAAATCACCCCTGTCCTAACACTTTTGCACACTACCGGTAGTGTGTAAAAGTATTAGAACAGGGGTGGTTTTCCTAAAAACCTTACTGAAATTCAAATACAGGGTGAAAAGCCAAACCTTTGTAAGAATTATTTAACTAAAAATGAAGAGGAAGGAAGGCTTCAGAATTTGAATTGGCCCTACAAAGCCCTGATCTCAATCCTATTGAACATCTATGGGATATTTTGGATAAAAAAATTGATAAATCTAAAGTTACTTTGCAAGACACACTTTGGGAACAAATACAAGCTGCTTGGCAGGAGATACCATTAGATACATTGAAGAAGCTTGTGATGTCAATGCCTGACAGAATGAAGGCTGTGATCAAATGATCAAAGCAAAAGGCTATTATACTAAATATTAAATTTATTTTGTAATAAGTATTTTTTCTTGTTAAAGCATTTGTTGGATAAATCAAATAAAATTACTTTAATTAAATTG
>JBBBDQ010002627.1:0-75741 GCA_037127315.1 Ascarosepion bandense
AAAGAAAGAAAGAAAGAAAAGGAAGTGAGAAAGAAAAAGAAAGACATTGAGAAAGAAAGTAAAAGTAAAAAGAAAAGTAAAGGGAGTTGATCAAGAAAGAAAAAACAAATAAAGAGAAAAGAAAGAGAAAGAAAGAAAGAAAGAAAGAAAGAAAGAAGAAGGAAATATACCTGATGTTTACCTGATGTTTCAGTGAAATGTAAAAAGTTGTGAATTTCAAATTTTATTTGTACCCACTTCTTAAAATAACGACTAACATTCATATTTAGGATTGTTATTGCAATATTTTATCAAAGTATTTAAGTTCTAATATTTAACGATGTGATAGGGGAAATTCTATGGATATCTTATTGTCATAGAGCTTATTCAGTCATTAATTTAAAAATTGAGATTCATCAGAATCTTAAAGTAGGAAAACCTTGAAAATTTTTCACCAGTATTTCTAATAAATACGGTGAATTCCTCAACATAACATGTGTGTGTGTTGCATGTCAGTCGCCTGCAGCGTGTAAGAGTGACGACGTTAAAACGCTGATTATGTGATCTGCGACATGAGAATATGGCCGAAGTTGCCGCTTATTAATACGGAATATAATATTCATTTAAGGGATAATTAAAGGAAAAACAAAAAAAAAAAAAATAAGTAAGGTTCATTAAATAGATAAATTGTCCACTCAGAAAACGACTTACCCCTCACTAAGAAATGAAGTGGGATCCTTACAGGCTGAAAGGAAAAAAGAAAAAAAAAGAAGCTCGGGCGAATTGCTTGCTGATAAGGCAAGAATACCTTTTATATATATATATATATATATATATATATATATATTTTCTTTTCTGACGAATTAGGAAAGACGACTGACAAAATTCGATTTTCTTCTGCAGAACTTATGCTTCAACAAAAGATCGTGAAATATTGTCCTCTTTCACCTAGAAATGTCTACTTCTCTTGCACAATAATTGTGGTGATATCTTTCACTGGACTTGGTAATGAAAGGTAAATAAATATTACAGGTGAAAAGACCACAAAAATAATTAGAGAAAGAGAATCAGGAATATAATGTGGGAAAATAGACCAGTGGAAAAAAAAATTATAAGAAACGTCAGTTGAGTGCCATACGTGATACACGCTTGGGCGATCATGTCTCGAAAGACACATGACTGACTGGGCAGAACATTTTCTCTCCTGCTCTTTAAACTACAGCTGAAGGGAGAAGAGTCGGATTGTATTAATAAGTAGTAATTAGTGGGGGATCAGTTTATTACTTAATAACAATAGAAAACTGATCCCCCACTTTTTGCTCAGTAGAAGCTTAATATATATTTCCGACTATTATCTTCATTCAGTCAGTTAAGTGCCATACGTGATACACGCTTGGGCGATCATGTCTCAAAGAGACACGACTGACTGGGTAGAAGATTATTCCCGCAGTAGGTTGCCATTGCTTTCTGCGGTAGACTGGTTGCCGACCAAGGCTATAGAACCCAATCTGTCCTGTTTTTTAACCCATAACTGGAAAGAATAGGCGGTTTAATACCTTTCCCAAGGGTATTTGCGCGTAAGTGAATGCAATGAATTCAACTGGAATTCGAACTCGGCTCCCCGATTTCTCGTTCCGAGCCGATATCCAATGCACCACAACGCACATCCTAAGAAACGATAGACAAGGAAAAAAGAATTGTTAATGGGGAAGATAAAACGACCCAGGCTAAGAAAGGGTTAGAGGAAAGAAATGGGGTTTTGTCGTTTTCGAAGAAGAGACAAAAAATGGGCGCTGGGGAAAAAAAAACGAAAGGCAAGAAGAGAAGGAAAGAGAAATAGTGGAAGAAAGAGAAATCGGCTGGAAGAAACGAAAAATAGCAAAAAAATGGTGAAATAAAAACGGAAAGAAAAGAAAAGAATAACAAAAAGAAAGCTAATAAAAAAGACAGAAAAATATAACAAGAAAGAAATAAAGAAGGTAAGAAGAAAGCAAGAATATAATGAGGAAAGAGAGAAAGAAAAGGAGAATTAAAGAAAGTAAAAAAACAGAAAATAAGAGAAAAATGCCAGGAAAAAAGAAAGAAAGAAAGAAAGAAAGAAGGAAAGAAAGAAGGAAAGAAATAAAAAGGGAAAGAAATAAAGAAAACAGTAAGAACAAAATGAGACAGAAAGAAAGAAAGGAAAAAAGAGTAAGAAGAAAATGAGAAAGAAAGAAAGAAAACTGTAAGAACAAAAATTATAAGAAAATGAGAAAGAAAGAAAGAAAGAAAGAATGAAAGAAAGAAAACAGTAAGAACAAAATGAGAAAGAAAGAAAGAAAGAAAACAATAAGAACAAAATGAAAAAGAAAGAAAGAAAGAAAACATTAAGAAGAAAATGAGAAAGAAAGAAAGAAAGAAAGAAAACATTAAGAAGAAAATGAGAAAGAAAGAAAGAAAGAAGAGTAAGAAGAAAATGAAAAAGAAAGAAAAAAGAAAGAAAGAAAAAACTGTAAGAACAAAATGAGCAGGAAAGAAAGAAAGAAAACAGTAAGAACAAAAATTATAAGAAAATGAGAAAGAAAGAAAGAAAGAAAGAAAGAATGAAAGAAAGAAAACAGTAAGAACAAAATGAGAAGCAAAGAAATAAAAAGAAAGAAAGAAAGAAAACAATAAGAACAAAATGAAAAAGAAAGAAAGAAAGAAAACATTAAGAAGAAAATGAGAAAGAAAGAAAGAAAACTGTAAGAACAAAATGAGAAAGAAAGAAAGAAAGAAAGAAAGAAAGAATGAAAGAAGGAAAGAAAGAGAACAGTTAGAAGAAAAATGAGAAATAAAGAAAGAAAGAAAACAGTAAGAACAAAATGAAAAAGAAAGGAAGAAAGAAAGTAAACAGTAAGAAGAAAATGAGAAAGAAAGAAAGAAAGAAAGAAGGAAAGAAAGAAAACAGTAAGAAGAAAGAAAGAAAGAAAGAAAGAAAGAAAGAAAGAAAGAAAAAAACAGTAAGAAGAAAATGAGAAAGAAAGAAAGAAAGAAAACAGTAAAAACAAAAGAGAAAGAAAGAAAGAAAGAAAGAAAGAAGGAAAGAAAGAAAGAAGTCAGTAAGAACAAAACGTAAAAGAAAGAAAGAAAGAAAACAGTAAGAAAGAAAGAAAGAAAGAAAGAAAACAGTAAGAAGAAAATGAGAAAGAAAGAAAGAAAGAAAACAGTAAGAACAAAAGAGAAAGAAAGAAAGAAAGAAAGAAAGAAGGAAAGAAAGAAAGAAGTCAGTAAGAACAAAACGTAAAAGAAAGAAAGAAAGAAAACAGTAAAGAAGAAAGAAAAGAAAAAAAGAAAGAAAACAGTAAGAACAAAACGAAAAAAAAAGAAAGAAAACAGTAAGAAGAAAGATATAAATTAATAAATAAAGAAAGAAAGCAGTAAGAACAAAACGAAAAAGAAAGAAAGAAAGAAAGAAAACAGTAAAAAGAAAGAAAGAAAGAAAGAAGGCTGGAAAAAACAGGATCTATGAGAAAAACAACGATGAGAAGAAAGGTGTCTTTCTAATTCAGGTGTCCTTGACAACACCCAATAGAGAATCTGCAATGTAATAAATAGATCCCGACTTGGCAGCTCGGATGCAGTCACTTTCTCACCGGCGCAAAGTGGCTTCCTTTTGTCTCTTCTACAAATATTTTCACGGCTTCTGCTCCAATGAACTTAGCTCACTGGTGCTTCCTATAAATATAAATGCAAATTCTACTCCAATAGCTTCTTTTCTCGCACTTCCCGCCTGTGGAATTCTCTTCCATTTACTTGCTTTCCCGACAGCTATAATCTCCAACAATTTAAATGTAAAGTCAATAGTCATCTCCTATCTCACTAACCTGCATCCTCTCTCTCATGCTCCTTTCTTCGTCCACTCCACTCTTGTCAGTATTCTCGTTCTTCTCTTATCCACTTCCTAACACCCCTATAATCTGTCACTCTTTCTCATAACTTTCCTTCTATGTAACCCCCTGCAAAACAGTAGCAGTAATATGCCTTGCTTGGGGCGATATAACTAGAAAAATGGGGGATCAATTCTACATTACAATCAATATATAAACTGATCCCTCACTTTGTTTACCGCAGTCATCTTTCTCTTACCCACTTCCTAACATCCCCTATAACCTGTCACTCTTTCTCGTAGCTTTTTTCCTATGTAACCCTCTGCAAAAGAGTGGCAATAAAATGCCTTGCTTGGGGTGATATGATTATTAAAAAAAAAGGAAGAAAAATAGAAAGAAAAAAGAATGTTATGTTGAGAAAAAAAGAAAAAGTAGAAGGAAGGAAGGAAGGAAGGAAGGAAGAAAGAAAGAAGATCAGAAAAAAGAAATCAGAGAAAAATAATCCCCAACCGTTTCCTTTACAAGAACAAGGCTCCGGCATTAGAATATTTTCTCCTTCTTTGTTTAAATTGGGTTGATAATGCATGTCTTAAACAGACATGTTGAAAATGACTATTCGCCTTTAAATTTTATCTGAATTTATATATATATATATATATATATATATATATATATATATCAGAAACGATCTAAAACAAATTTTTTTAATTCAAATATATTACAAAAATTAACATTTCACCCGAAACAAGGCATGACTGACACTAGAGCTGCGCAGGGGCTTACAGTGAGAGAAAAATACGGTAGAGAGGATGTTGAAGAAAGGGTAAGCCATAGCGTAAATAGATAGAAGATGGCAATTAACGTTGCATTTAAACTTTTGGAGATTATGGCTATCAGGAAAGCAAACAAACGGTCGGGATTTCTATAAGTGCGAGAAAAGAAACAATTAAAGTAGATGAGTTTGTCACATTTAAATACTTCGACGGTAATAAAAAAGTGAGACCTAGATGCCTATCTCGTAGCAACAGTAAACATATACTGTTAAATATAAGAGACTATGAATGTCTATTATGTTTAATCATGAGCCGTTCTCTAAACATCGTATTTTGACTTTAATTTCAGTTGAAAATAAAGACAAAAATTCTCCAACATTTGGATAACTTTTTATTAATTTGGTTCAAAGCTTTCGGCTCACATGAGCCATCTTCAGAGAGGGTGTTAAGACGGTAACACAATAACATACACCATCACTCTGAAGATGACTCATGTGAGCCGGAAGCTTAGAACCAAATTAATAAAAAAATTATCCAAATGTTGGAGAATTTTTGTCTTTATTTTCAACTGAAATTAAAGCCAAAATACAACGTTTAGAACGGCTCATGATTAAACATAATAGACATTCATTGTCTCATATTTTACAGTATATGTTTAGAAAATTATTTGTTGCCTCGATACACTAAATTTAGCAACAGTAAATGCATGTGGTCGGGGAACCATGGTATATATATAGTGATGATCCACGTATACTGTCTTAATATGTATAGGAAAGAATATTAATAAAAAGTTTTGAATTTGAATATGTACTTTTTTGGGACAGTATTTGTTTATTATTGTATTTTATATTTCAGACCGCCCTCGGTCCTTCATCAGAAACGATTGATTTTTAAATTTGAATTAGAAACGTATTTCACGATAGCGTCCGAATATATATATATATATAAAATGTTTTCTTCTGTATTATACAATAAATTTTGCTGCCACGCTCACGATAATTGATAGACAGAAAATTGAGGCTCGGTTTCTTTCCTTTTTTATGGAAGAGCGTACACTATCTGTGAACCGGAAGTCATATGCGATTGGACAATAAATGCCCAGGATGTGTCGTATGGTGTGCGTTTTAGAGGATGGAGAAAGTTGTAACTGACTAGAACTACTTAAGTCGATGCCTGATCAATATCGACTGAGTCACCGGGAAGAGGGGGTATGATGTTGAAAGACCCGAAACCCCTAGTGAACCTTGGCTAGAAACATCATTGATGATATGTACTGAAGCATCAAATAGCTGTATTTTACAAACATATATATATATATATATATATATATATATATATATATATATATATATATATATATAACTTGTTTTCTTGTGCATAATACGATAAATTTTGAACAAAAATTAAAGGCAAAAAAGGAGAGCGTATTATACACAAGTACACGTTTTCTACTCAACTGAGTATAAATTTCTGAAAACGTGTACTTCTCTATAATATGCTCACTTATTTCGCTTGAATTTACGTTTCAAAATGTATGCACAAGAAATATTTGAAATAGCAATATTGCAACTACACCCAGCACAATAAATAATAAAATAGAACATAGGCAGGTGTTGGTAATTGTTTATAAAGGATATATGATATATCGGCCATGTTTGTTCTCTGGGAATCTGCGTAATGAAGTCTTTTGCCTCAAAGATAGAAAATTCGCAGGAATTGATTAAACAAATTTAAGAAAGGCAAGATACAAGGCCTAACTATTGTATAAAAGACGTAATTATTATTTAGTTATTTTTCCGCTGACAAAAATGGTGTCATAATTCCCATGAGGTAAAATCATTTCTTTACATGCCTTTCTTTGTTGACACGAGTATTCAATTTGCAAACTTCAGACGATTCGAGAAAAATAAAACAAGACAAAATAGATATATTATTCATTCATTTTTTACAGCTTATCAACCATTTTCATGTTATTTAAAAACAGAAAATATGTTCACATTGTAAGTATATATATATATATATATATATATATATATATATATATATATATATAAACTTATTTATAAATGGAATTTTGTCTGTGTGTGTCTGTGTCCGTTACCTATAGACTCCGAAACAGCTGAACCGATTTTCTTGAAAATTTACACAGTTGTACTACAAGCGTCTGCGAGTGTTCTTAGCTAGGTCTTGTGTCGAGGCACCCCCGATAAATATTGAAAATCGATAATCGAAAAAATTGGGTTATAGAAGGAGTGGTCCGATTTTAATCAAATTTGATACACTCATAGACAAAGACATAAGAAATGATATTCAGAAGTTTCAATGTTGCAGCTCTTACAATATATATATATATATATATATATATATATATATATATATATATATATATATATAAGGCCAGATGTTTGTGTGTGTGTGTATTTATCTTCCTTTATGTCTGTATTTTTTCAGCCCTTTTATTTTAGTTTTTGCTTCTGGTTTGGCTCTAAGTAGGTATAATTGTAGTTCTTAGTCTCAGCCATGATACCATTTATTCAGAGGACTCATTTAGCCTTCAAAATTCAGTTTACGACGAAAAAAACTTATTTGATATCAATACCAGGAAATCAAAATTTAACTTACATCCATTCATTTTTCTTTCAGTCTACGGTTTCGATTTAACTGGAAACAACTATTGATTTTTAGTCTTTCGTGCCAACGTCCAAAGAGTCTGAGTTCCAGGACCATGGATTAGTTGTAAAGCTCTCATTACACCGAAGCAACGCCAGGCTATATTGCTAGTATATATATAATTATGAATTAAAGATACATTTCGACACGGAAATTTTTATGTTTCGAGATTTTTATCTCGTCATCAGGCAATGTTAGACGTTAGTTGTGAAAATGATTTTTCTTTAAATACAAAAAACAATACGTTTGTTATTTATAGATGTGGGGAGACATAAAAATTTATGTGTGTGAATCTCTATTCTGATTTGTTAAATGGGACATATTCTTTATTTTAGCTTCTGAAACACAGGGTCAAATTATATTTAATTTGTATTATACAAAAGCGAGGGACGACCACTTCTCGGCGGATCTTGGAGATCGAATTGGTCATACCGGAACATTTTTAACCAATCGTAGCCACTGCGACGACCTATTTTGTCTTCTTTAAATAGTATGACATCACGACTAGCCAACAATTTGACCGGAGATGTAATCACACAACAATTATGTATTACTGTTCATATGTGAGGGTCATTTGCTGGGCGATTTTTTTGTATATTTGTTTTTTTCCAACGAATTTTTCTGAAAATGTATTAAACGAAAAAGTTTTAATTTTAAATAAAAAAAATGTGCTCCGTCAATTTTTATTGTTATTAAGTAATAAACTGATCCCCCACTAATTACTACTTATTAACACAATCCGTCTCTTCTCCCTTCAGCTATAGTTTAAAGAGCAGGAAAATCTTCTGCCCAGTCAGTCATGTCTCTTTCAAGACATGATCGCCAAAGCATGTATCACGTATGGCACTTAACTGACTGACTAGACTGGCATCAAGATCTCATCCATTTAGAGTTGTGCTGGCATAGATGTAATTGTAAATTATATGCTAACAGTTTATTTTCTCACACTTTTCACTTGTGGAACATCCTTCTAGCTCCAAGCTTTCCAACCATCTTTAATATACAAAAATTTAAATGCAATGTCAATTGCTATCTACTCTCCTCCTGAATACTCTTTCCTTTTCCTTCTCATTGTTAATGTTTCTGTTCCTAATTCTTCCACACCCTGCAACCCCTTGTGTCTTAGTACTTTTACTGCCTTGCATTTTATTAAAAAGAAAACAAACAAAAGATTTAAAAAAAAAAAAAAAAAAACAAATGACAGAAGAGTAATTTCAGACTAAATAAAAACAGAAAATTTTGTTTAACAATCAGCATTGTATTGTTTTAAAAAGTCTTGAGGTAAAAAAGTGTTTGATTATCATTTTATTATTAGTTTTTACTTCAAGTTGTTGAAGTGTTTATCTACTCAATGTTGTGACAAAAAGCAGCAATCATAAAACTAGTAATAATAGCCGAAAATTTCAAAGTTTTCTTGTTTGAATTTTATGATGAATCACAGTTCCCAAATTAATGATTGAATAACCTCTTTGCAAGTTCAATGACTATGAAATAACTGTTTGCATCATTAAATATTTGACCAATTTTAATAAAATACTACAATAATAATCATAATTATGAATGCAGGTCATTATTTATAGAAGTAAAAGGATACAAATAAAATAGTTAAAAATTGAATAGGTTTTCTCTTCCAGACGTTAAACACACAAAAGCATTATCAACTCCCATATCTTCCCCTTCTTTCTTATTATGTATGCTTTCTTTTTCTCACTAAAACCAAACGGTGCCTCTGATATATCTTTTTTTTATTGTATATTTCCTCATAATATAAGACAGAATGGTTCATTATTTATCTGAGGTAATGGCAAAGTGCAATATACTTGCTAACAGACAAGTAGAATTATAATATGATAGTGATAAGAAGGAGTAACTGTCATAGCTTCTGAACTTAATTAAGGTATGAATTGTAGAATATTTAATTACAGATTGTTTGTAAAATATTTTTGGCAACCTTCTTACCCACAAAAAAACAAAAAACAGGCTGTCAAAAGGATATTTTTTTTTCCTTGACACCACTATTATTTTAACTACCTTCACTCTTAGTGCTTATTGTTTTAAAATGTGATGATTAGAAGCTTGGAATTGTTAATCAGCGATTACAGTTTAGTGCATTATATCCACTTATGTACAAATATCTTTGTGAAAGGCATGAATCCACATTTTTTCCCCAGCTTTGGGTTAATTAGTAAGATTTGTATCATTAAATCATTATCAATTGGAGTAGATAGACTAAACTATCGCCCGGTTCACACCCACCCACGTCTATTGAACAGGTGAAGAGGCTCATCCCTTGTTTCCTGTTTAGGATGCGGTTTCCGGTTTTCTCTTTTCCAATCTTTTCACTCCTATGTAGCCCCTGCACATCAGTGGCGTTACCGCCTTGCTCAGGGTGATATGATTAAAAAAAATATATATATATATAAATTCTGTGGGATGAAATTTTTGTCCAAATCTGCGAATGACTATTTACGCTCTCACACCCAGATATGAATGGTAGACTTTGTAAAACAGGAGCTACTCTGGCATCTACTCATCGTTCATTAAGCAATGAATTAGAACACTCTCGGCTATTTGGGCGCTAAAAAGTCTGCCTTCTTCTACTGAGCGCCCGTAGCTCAGAGGTAGAATCGCCGACTGATAGCGGTTTGGTCGGGTTTCAATCCTGGGTATAAAGCAATCGGCTGTCTAACCGTACTGATGAGCTGTGATACAGCGAAATAGATCTGTCTGCGGATGACTATATATATTTGGTAAATTTTTGATTTAGCCTCCGAAGGCCTTTATCCTTTCAAATTTTTCCAAAACATTCTTATTTTCGTGCAAATGTATATGCTGAACTCAAATCGATAATTATTTATTGAAGAAACCTATCTTTATTGATGTTAACGACCAAAAAAAATCGAAAAAAACCACCATTCTCACATCTAAACCGATCCCCCACTAATTACTACATAATAATATAATAGATTTCTTTTCCCTTTACCTATGAGTCAAATAACAGGTCAGATTGGGTTCTATAGCCTTGGTCGGCAACCAGTCTACCGCAGAAAGCAATGGCAACCTACTGCGGGATAATCTTCTGCCCAGTCAGTCATGTCTTAACTAACTGAATGTCATGGTCATGCACGTGTTAAACAAACATTTTAGAACATTACTACAGTATTCACAGCTGATTCTATTAATTGACGGCTTAAGTAATATATATATATATGTGTGTGTGTGTGTGTGTGTGTGTGTGTGTGTGTGTGTTTAAGAGAAACCATCGTTAGATCCTACGTGCTCATACCGATACAGACACGAAGGTTACTGCCGGTCAAAATAGTGCCATCAGGCAACATACTTTTTGTTAATGAAAATTTTGAATTTTCCCGTCTTTGGTAATTAATCATTGGAGTAGATAGACTTAACTATCGCCCGGTTCACACTCCACCCACGTCTATTGAACAGGTGAAGAGGCTCATCCCTTGTTTCCTGTTTATGATGCGGTTTCCGGTTTTTCTCTTTTCTAATCTTCTCACTGTTTTTTTTTTCTCAATTGGAGTAGATAGACTTAACTATCGCCCGGTTCACACTCCACCCACGTTCTATTGAACAGGTGAAGAGGCTCATCCCTTGTTTCCTGTTTAGGATGCGGTTTCCGGTTTTTCTCTTTTCTAAAATTCTCACTCTTATGTAGCCCCCTGCACATCAGTGGCATTGCCGCCTTGCTTGGGGTGATATGATTAAAAAAAAAAAAAAATTGCTTACGGCCATATCGCGTTGAATACCCCGGTTCTCCTTTGATCACCGAAGTTAAGCAAAGTTGAGCCTGGCCCGTACATAGATGCGTAACTGCTTGGGAATGTCAGGTTCTGTAAGCGTTCGGGATGTGCGCTGTGATGCAGTTGATATCGGCTCGGAACGAGAAATCAGGGAGCCGAGTTCGAATTCCGGTTGACTGTTCTGCAGTCACTTGCGCGCTAATACCCTTGTGAAAGGTATTCCTTCCAGTTATGGGTTAAATAACAGGACAGGTTGGGTTCTATAGCCTTGGCTGGAAGCCAGTCTACACAGGGTAGGACTTGGAACCCTTCTCTTAAATAAATCCCAATGAATCTTTCTCCATGTGGAAGGAAGCCGGTTCAACCCGATAGGGTGAATGCTGAAACAGGTACAGGTAATTAATTCTTTCTGGCAAACAAAGGAAAATGACTTCAATCTTTTCAAACCTTGCTTTTGTCACTTGGACATCGATATTTTTAAACTAACCTATTTTCCATTAAATTCCAGACAAATTCAGCGATGATTGTTTCAAGGGGAATTTTTTTATTTTTCTAGAATGTTTTTTTTTCTAGAATTTTTATTTTCTAGAAATTTTTTTATTTTTATTTTCTAGAAATTTTTATTTTCTAGAATTTTTTTTATTTTTATTTTTCGAGAATTTTTATCTTCTAGAATTGTTTTTTCTAGAAATGTTTTATTTTCTAGAGTTTTTTATTTTTCTAGAAAGTTTAAGAACTTTCCAGAAGGTTCAAGAATTTCTAGAAGATAAATGTCAGTATAAATACAGAGAGCGTAAACTCAAGATCTCACTTTACTTCTCGATGTCCAAGTGCAGACAATTCGTCGTTCATAGATGCATTCGTCATAGATGGCATCAAGACGTTTTAAGCATCCGACAGATGCATTTTGCTATGTCTGTGGCTAATTTATCGAGACAATAAGAAAACGGACTCTGAGGAGACAGCTGCTAAATTGTAGGGTCACAGCGCAATTTCCTCTACATACGAGGGTGGGCGGAAAAGTTTGTATGCTCACTATGAAAGAATGATACTAGAGCTGTGTAATCTTGCATACATTAATTACAGCTCTTATTAATAACAGACAGACATCTGTCCATCTGGAAAGAAATAACGCAGTGATTAAATCGAAGAGTTAAAAGTAATATACGCAAAATATCACAGTTCCAGCCTAATTCCTTCATAGTCAGAATTTCGGCCCACCCTCGTATCTCGCTTGAAAGCCTGGAATATAGGAAGATAGATATTCATTCTTGCATTGCTTTTCTTGGGAATGTACGAATCGTTCTAGACAACCGTCATTCTGGTTCTTAAATAAAAGTGTAGACGTCCTCCCACCCTGGTTTTTTCATTTTAAATCAGACTAGACGATCATCCACACTGGCTATTATAAATAGGAAAGTTATTATCAATGAGGGATGTGCGTTGTGGTCCAGTGGATATCGACTCGGAACGAGAAATTGGAGACCCAAGTTCGAATTTCAGTCGAATTCGTTGCACTCATATACGCGCAAATACCCTTGGGAAAGGTACTAATCCGTCTCTTCCCTCCAGTTATGGGTCAAATAACAGGACGGATTGGGTTCTATAGCCTTGGTTGGCAACCAGTCTACCGCAGAAAGCAATGGTAACCTACTGCGGGATAATCTTCTGCCCAGTCAGTCATGTCTCTTTCGAGACATGATCGCCCAAGCGTGTATCACGTATGGCACTTAACTGACTGACTGAATATAATAGTTGGAATAATGATTAAGGCTTCTACTGGTCATAAAGTGGGGGATCAGTTTATTACTTCATAACAATAGAAAACCGATCCCCCACTAATTACTAGGTAATAATATAATACATTTCTTTCCCCTCTAGCTATGAGTCAAATAACAGGACAGATTGGGTTCTATAGCCTTGGTCGGCAACCAGTCTACCGCAGAAAGCAATGGCAACCTACTGCGGGATAATCTTCTGCCGAGTCAGTCATGTCTCTTTCGAGACATGATCGCCCAAGCGTGTATCACGTATGGTACTTAACTAACTGACTGATTATCAATGAGAGTTTGTTTAATATCTTTAATTTAATGTCTCTCGCTAGTCGATAGAGCACTATAGGGAGAGTTAGATTTCATAAAAAAACAGTAACGACATTCGGCTTTAGACTACGGTCTTTGGTTAATGAAATGAACGCCGTTCAGTTCGGCTATCAAATTAAACACTCACAATTACAAGGGTTTGCTTACGTCCTGTGAATAACCTGCTGTGAAAGCTGCCTTTCTCTGCCGTACGCTGATAGCGCAGTGGGAAAATATCCGTTTAATGTCAAATCAATTGGATTTCAATCCCGGCTTGAAGCAAAATGGTTAATATAGCTGCACTGAAGAGTTGTAAAACGCCGCCTGTCTGCAGATGATTATATATATATATATATATCAGAAAATAAAGGCAGACACGTTATTTCATGGTTAATCGGTGTATAGGTGAACCATCATCATCTTCTTTGTAAAATAAAGACAAAAGCTGATGATGGTTCGCCTGAAATAGGCCATATTTCCGATTCACCATGAAATAACGTGTCTGCCTTAATTTTTCTTACATTTTCTCGATATGTATTTATATGTATATATGTTTAGAGCTCTCTTAGAGAGTTATCCTACCACTGTATGTACAGGGTACCCGCTAGCACTCACCAACACCCCTAACTACAAATACATTGCAACTGTCAACAAATATCACAATATCAATAACCCCAGCCAACACCCATAACAAAACTAAATAAATATAAAGGAAAAGGATTTCCGCTAACTTCCACATCGCCTGACGAAGCACTGCTATTCCAGTGCTGAAACGATGACGCCCTAGTAGCGATTATATATAGAGAAGCTATGTACATGTTCTAAAATATAATTTATAATAAATATTCACAGCTCTATATAGTATATTATATATTATATATCGAGCACTGTTTTAAATTAATGTTTTGGACGTGGAAAGAATTCTTCGTTCTGTATTCACTCGGATATATATATATATATATATATATATATATACTTATTATAGTGGGCTATCCTATGTTGCCTCCCCCTCCGCCTGGCCTTGACTGAACTTTCATTCCGTAGTAATACGACATGAAACAAGTCGAATAGGGCCTTCCGTCTGATGAAGTCGGTGATTGTTGGCAACAACAATTATTGACTGAAATAAATTTATTACGGAAATATGACCGGTGTTTAAAGTTTTTCTTAAAAGAAAACAGAGAATATATATATATATATATAGAGAGAGAGAGAGAGAGAGGGAGAGAGAGAGAGAGAGAGAATAAAAAGTGTGAGAGGCCGTGAAAGTTTTATCTAAAGTGTATATTTATTGTTGTTTAAAAATATTATGCAAGCAAAGTGATATTTGTGACGCTATACGTGTTTCGAGTCTAAGATTGACTCTCTTCAGGTGAATAAATTTGTGGTTTTACATATCGGGTTCCTTTTGTTTCTGCAGGCCAAGTTCTTGTTTATATAGTTAAGTTGACTATAACGTTTTTCCTTTTTTCCTTCATTCACGAGCGCGTTAATAACGGCAAACTGTGGTATCATTAGTGGTCAAGTGGTCTAAGACGCACCAGATTAATTGGTGGGTTCCCCGATGTTAATAGGGGTCGTAAGTTCGAATTTTGCCGAATGACGCACATTTTCGTACAAAATTTATAGTAAATAATCAGGCCGGTAAAAATTAATATAGCGTTTGATTAAAAACAGAATATCTACTCAAATACGAGTATCGATTAAAAATAATGTTCAAGCAAATAATTCCATATATATATATATATAGTGTAACAAAGTTGTGGAACTCGTAGGTTTTTTAACCTGCTGTTCATGCATTTACTTTTATGAAGAGTGCTCGATACAAACGTAGAGCATTTTATTGTAATAGTTGTTACAATGGTTTATAAATTTATAGTATCACAACACAAAAATTTTCGCGTTTCGAAGCTAACCTTGTTTTTTGGTTGCTTCTCATCAGGTGAAGAAATTGGAATCCAAAAAACAAGGTTAGCTTCGAAACGCGAAAATTTTTGTGTTGTGATACTATAAATTTATAAACCATTGTAACAACTATTACAATATATATATATATATATTAGTCATCCACATACAAGCCCGTTTCGCTGTATTACAGCTCATCAGTGTGGCTAGACATATCCACTTGCTTCTGGCCGGGATCGAAACTCGACCGATATGGTGTCAGTTGGAGTCTCTACTCCCTAAGCTCGCCACGATAGAGTTGGGCAATATTTACATTGGACAATGTGCAAACATTATGGAAAATCTGTAAACAAACACTGGTATGAACATCATCCAGCACCGGTTACAGAAATAGAAGATGTAACCATTCTATGGGATTACACCATCTACACAGACAGAAAAATTGAAGCAAACAGGCCAGACATTATTGTTAAAAACCAGAAGGAGAAAACTTGTCTATTAATTGATTCACAGTCAGGTTAGCCAAACGCAGACGACAATTCTACTCCTGCAGCTTCCTCTCTCGCACTTCCCGCCTGTGGAACTCACTCCCGTATTCTTGCTTTCCTGACGGCTACGACCTCCAGAAATTTAAAAGCAAAGTTAATACTCACCTACTAACCACTGGACACTAGCTCTCTCCCCTCCCCTGTATAATCTTCACGTTCTCTCCGCCCATGTATCTGTCATTGCACCTGCTTTCTCAGCTTTCTATTGTTCCTTTCTAACTAGCTTGTACTCCTCACTCTTTTCTAATTAATCTTTTTACATTTATGTAACCCCCTGCACATCAGTGGCATTTCTGCCTTGCTCGGGGTGAAATGATTAAAAAAAAAAAATATGGCTTGTCCAGCGGATTGTAACATAGCAATCAAGGAATTTGAAAAAACTGTCAAAATATAAAGACCTGGAAATTGAAATAGAAAAAATGTGGAAACTGAAAACAAGAGTTGTGCCAGTGATAGTAGGTGCACTTGGAATGATAAAAAATGGAACAAAACAACACATTGAAAGAATCCCTGGAAACCCCAGCTTAAGAGATATACAAAAAATTGTCTTATTAAGTACAGCCCACACACTAAGGAAAACTTTATCTATGTAATGCAGGGGATGATAGGGAAGATAGAAAAACATGAAATGGAGTCATAACAACACGCCACGACCTGCCTTAGGTCTCCCCGCAGACTTGGTTGGTAGTGAGACCAAAGCAGAAATCGAAATATGATGAAAAATGACATAATAATAATAATAATAATAATAATAATATATATATATATATATATATATATATATATATACACACACACACACACACACACACATATATATATATATATATACATACGAAAAAATCTATAAGTGAGCCACAACCTACGGCGGTTTCACCTACGGAACGTCAGGGAATGAGGCCTCATTCCCTGACGATCCGTAGGGTGAAACCGCGGTAGGTTGTGGCTCACTTATAGATTTTTTCCTGTTTTTGCTCTACTACTGTATTTTCATACTTTCGTATTGAGCACTTTTTCTGGTGTTTAAGTTCCGTTTTGGGTTTTTTTTTCTTTCCTGCGGATGCTTGACATTTTGTTCTTGTTCCGCTGGTTTCTTTTTTTTTTTTTCTCCCCCATTATCCGACGACATATTACGCCGGATTTTAACGGATTTAGGTTCTGTTTGTTGACATTTTTTCAAAGGTTTCGATTAGTGTAAACTTACGGAGTCTAGTTTATTATTATTATTATTATATATATATATATATATATATATATATATATATATAATAATAATAATAAATTAACGAAGCGACGCCGCTCGGTGTCGGCCGCAGTGTCCAATTCTACATTTACATACTATCTATTTCTGACAAGCTTTTAACTGTCAATCGAAAACCAGGGCATATTGTGTAGGGCTTCTTCTGGAAACAAGTTTTAGAAATCAGAGTTGTCCTTTTATAGGATCCAGTTTATTATTTATCCATAGCTTGGGGGAAAGGGTATTTATACTTTTACAAAGGGCATTAGCAGGTAATTGAATGTCATGAACTCGACTGGAATTCAAACTCGACTCTTCGGTTTTCACAAACCGAGCTGCTATCCATTACCCTCCCGTACCTCCCCCCCCACACACGTCTTTTCTTTACCACTTTTACATTATATTTTCCGAACCCATATTTGAAATTAATTTCGTTAATGGTAACCAGTAAAATGAAGATCCCAAAATGCGAATTACAAGTTAGGGATACTGAAATCAAACAGGTGCAGAAATTTCAAATATAAAAGACGGTAAATTCTACACTGAGATTCGAACGCGTATTGGCATGACCAAAGTACAAAGAGACAGGAAAATTTTGTTGAAAACAAAAAAGGGAGTACTGGATTGTTATGTGATGTCTGTCCTTCAATATGGCAGCGAATGCTGGACAATCTTATCAAAGATGAAGGGAAGGCTCGAAGCAAGCGAAATGTGGTTCTACAGAAGGATGCTGAGGATACCATGTACGGAACATGTGAGCAACGACGAGGTTTTGGAGAGAATGCACACGAGAAAGAAACTGATACTTAACATCAAGAAAAGACTGCTGAAGTTTTTTTGGACATGTAATGAGGAAGGAGGGCTTGGAAAACCTGATACTCACGGGACGGATAGAGAGGAAATGAGATAAAGGAAAGCAACGCATGACATACTTGATGGACTTGAGCATATGGATGGTGGAGCGAGGATTGGGTAGGATAACAGAAGGGGGTCTAAGGGCTACAAGAGATAGGAAGATGTGGAGGGCCATGATCTCCTACGTCCTGAAGGGGAACGGCACATAGAAGAGGAATAGTTATGAATAACTAATCAGTATTGAGAAGAGGTGGATTCATACCGTGTCAGAATTTGATTAACAAGTAAGAAATTATAATGTGCATATAAAATGGGGGATCAACTCTATATTATAATCAATATATAAATGGCTCCCTCACTTTGTGACCAGGCTAGTTTCTATACATTTATATTCTAGATTTACGGACTGGAGCAAATGAATAGCAGAGCAAGGTTTAGGAGAGATAACAAGAGAAAGGTTCTTCAGAGCTACAAAGGATAGGGAGATGTGGAGAGCCATGAACGCCTACGTCCTGAAGGGACACGGCTCATAGAAATAACTAATCAGTATTGAGAAGAGGTGGATTCGTACCTAATCAGAATTTGATAAACAAATAAAAAATTATATGAATTTAAAATGGGGGATCAATTCTAGATTATAACAGCAAATAAACTGAGCCCTCACTTTGTGGTCATAATAGTTTCTATACATTTATATTCTAGATTCATGGGCTTGAGCAAATGGATGGCAGAGCAGGGTTTGGTGGGGTAACAAGAGAAAAGGTGTTAAGAGTTACAAAGGATAGGGAGATGTGGAGAGCCATGATCGCCTACGTCCTGAAAAGACACGGCTCATAGAAGAAAAGTTATAAATAACTAATGTTTTGAGAAGGGGTGGATTCATACCTAATCAGAATTTGATAAACTAATAAGAAATTATATGAATGTAAAGTGGGGAATCGATTCTAGATCACAACAGTATATAAACTGATCCCTCTCTTTGTGGCCATATTAGTTTCTATAGATTTATATTCTAGATTCATGGGATTGAGCAAATGGATGGCAGACCAGGGTTTGGGAGGGCTAACAAGAGAAAGGGTGTTAAGAGCTACGAGGGATAGGGATATATGGAGGGCCATGATCACCTACGTCCTGAAGGGACACGGCATGGAGAAGAAGAATTTTAAATAACTAATCAGTTTTGAGAAGAGGTGGAGTCATATCTAATCAGAATTTGATAAACAAATAAGAAATTATAACAGGGATATAAATGGGGGATTGATTCTACATGATAACAGGCTATAAACTGATCCCTCTCTTTGTGGCCACGTTAGTTTCTATACATTTCTATTCATGGGCTTGAGCAAATGGATGGTAGAACAGGGTTTGGGAGGGGGAACAAGAAGAAAGGTGTTCGGAGCGACAAGGGATAGGGAGATGTGGATGGCCATGATCGCTCTACGAAGGGACATGGCATATAGAAGAAGAACAATAGAAAGGGTGTTAAGAGATCGTGGGATAGGAAGATGTGGAAGGCTATGATCGCCTAGGATCCTGATGGAACACAGCACATAGAAAGAGAAGAATGTCTCCTGTTCTACATTTCGGCCGTTGCTTCGTTCTGACGGCGTAACTAACTGTTCCAGTGCCGACACCATTTGTCGAGCAATCAGCCTCAGTATGACGTTGTTGCTTTGAAAAGAAGAAACAAAGCCACCCGAAAGGTCAAGCCTAAGTTTCAAATTCCTTGACACAAGATAAGTCTGGATTTTGTTCAGTCGAATTACTTTATTAGCGATTTGAAATAGAAAGCACGATATACAGACAGACCATTATGACCTTGAACCAAATTATTTATCTGCACTATGGCTGAGACCGTGACCTTAACAGCGTCATCGGGCGCCCAGCGTTCGAGCCCACGTATGTGGATAATTTGAATTTTCGTATTCATATATATCAGCCAATTAGAGGCGTCATATGAGAATTGCGATTTTATTTTGAAATTGCAGATGGTTAATATTTGTTGTTAGGTACGAAAATGTTAAAAATTACTCTTAAAATGGCTGTTTAAAAATAGGGAAAATATTCGTTAACCAATAAACTAATCAATATAAAACTAATAAATATGAAAATCTAAAATCAGAGCTAATAAAGGAGGGGTATAATGTAATTGTTAGAGCAGTGAAAATTGGAGCAAGGGGTTTCGTTGCAGCCACTCTTTACCAATTTCTGGGTCAAATTGGAATCAAAGGGCGTAACAGGGCCAAAAGTATGAAACGCCTAATAAAAATTACTGAAAATTATTCTATGTGGATATGGAAGAAAAGAAATATTCCGTGGAGTGTTTCAGCAAACATGGCGGCATAACATGACTGATCGTGAATGCGTAATATAGTTCACGTTGCATTCTGGGAACGCAAGGTTTGCTGTTTTTCAAAGTTTTTCGTAAATTTAATTTCGCCGTTAGAGATTTGAACAAGTATAACTACACTTGTATATCGTTATAATAGGGCCTCACATCAGTGAAGAGGTGGCGGTGTGCAAGTAAAACCGTTGAGAGGAAGGCCCCGAAACGGTGCACATTCTCTTCTGATGACCCCAATTTAAATATAAATTCGAAAGGAAAATATCAATGAAGTCATATGCCGTAGAGAAGCTCGGTGGAAATGTTATTAGCATGAGGAGCATTGTATATTCAGCTCGCTCCAGACGAGTTTCAATTACTTTCTGGTCCTGGGTATGACGGTAAACAGCATCTGGCAGCAAGCCCTCTAATTGGGAGGTTGTGAGGAGCGTGGCACCGCCTCTTAATTGCTGTTGTTCCCAGATCTACTCTGACCCGGAGTGGTAGCACCTGTTAGGGTTCCAGCTATGGGCAAATAGTTAACTCCCAAACTGGGGTCAAAACACTATAAAAGTATAAAAAATATACTTTTATAGAAAAACTAGCAGTGTAACCCGGCGTTGCTCGGGTGTAATGAAAGATTTAAAACTAATCCATGGTCCTGGAACTCAGACTCTTTGGACGTCGGCACGGAAGACTAAAAAGCAATAGTTCTTTCCATTTAAACCGAAACCGTAGACTGAAAAAAAATGAATGGATTAAGTCAAATTTTGATTTCCTGGTATCAATATAAAATGTTTTGCACTATTGTAAGAACTACAACCTTGAAACTTCTGAATATCGTTTCTTACGTCTTTGTCTATGAGTGTATCAAATTTGATTAAAATCGGACCATTCCTTCTATAACCCGATTTTTTCGATTATCGATTTTCAATATTTATCGGGGGTACCTCGACACAACACCTAGCTAAGAACACTCGCAGACGCTTATAGTACAACTGTGTAAATTTTCAAGATAATCGGTTCAGCCGTTTCGGAGTCTATAGGTAACGGACACACACACACACACAGACAAAGTTCCATTTATAAATAAGTTTAGATTAGTTTGAAATAGAAAGTACGATATACAGACAGACCATTATGACCTTGAACAAAATATTTGTCACTGTGGCTGAGACCGTGACCATAACATGTTTTTTCTGAAGCCGAAGTTTCGTTATATCAGTCAGTCAGTTAAGTGCCATACGTGAAACACGCTTGGGCGATCATGTCTTGAAAGAGACATGATTGACTGGGCAGAAGATTATCCCGCAGTAGGTTGCCATTGCTTTCTGCGGTAGACTGGTTGCCAGCCAAAACTATAGAACCCAATCTGTCCTGTTATTTAACCCATAACTGGAAGGAAGAGACGGATTAATACCTTTTCCAAGGGTATTTGCGCGTAAGTGAATGCAATGAATTCAACTGGAATTCGAACTCGGCTCCCCGATTTCTCGTTCCGAGCCGATATCCACTGCACCACAATTTTGTTAGTTGATTAGTTTTTCAGTTAACGTTTGTCCAGTGGAATTATCACACTTAATTACTCAGATTTTCACATATTTTTTGAGCATATTATCTTCCAAAAATGCTTCGCGATATGAGCTTATAAAAAAAAGCATGCGGATTAAGTTTGTTTACGAGCGCAAGACAAGCTCATATGGACGACTACTGGACACATATAACGATATACATCCGGATCACATACATTCTCGAATGTAGACGCATTCTTTTTAAACTATACGAACGCAATTTATTCGGTTGTACTGTAAAAATATTTTTGTGTGAAGTCGTTTCGCAAAAATTTTGTAATTAATTTCTTTCAATTTGAAAAGAAAATTTCTCAGATAAATATAAAATTAATTAAATTTATGGAACCACGTTAGAGATCCGCTTATGTATTTATTTATTTTCGCTTTATCCATGGGTAATCTGGTAACTCTATTGTACATTGTATAAAAATATTGATCGATATCATTTTTATTTTTCAAAATAAATAAAAGTTCGCTTATACTTTATTCACAGTCAGTCACACATGATACAAGCTTGGGTGATCATGTCTCTTTCGAGACTTGACTCACTGGACAAAAGATTATCCCACAGTAGGTTGCCATTTATTTTTGTAGTAGACAGGTTGCCAACCAAGGCTATAGAACCCAATCAGTCCTGCTATTTAACTTATAACTGGCGGGAAAGTGAGATTAACACTTTTTCCAACGGTATTTATGCGTAAGTGAATGAAAGGAATTCCACTGGAATTCGAACTCGGATCCCCGGTTTCTCGTTCCGAGCCGATATTCAGTGCATCACATTCACAGTATGAAAACTAAAATAATAAACCAAATATAATATGGCTTTTTATTTTGTTTACTACAGTCACTTTTTTTTATAATTCTTTCACCCCAAACAAGGCAAGACCGCCACTTTTGAGCATGGAATTACAGTGCCAGAAAAGCAAGGTAAAAGGATGTTGAAGAAGGGATAAGAGAAAGAAAAGGAATTAGGTTGATAAAATATGGCTATTGACGTTGCATTTGAACTTCTGGAGATTGTAGCTATCAGGGAAGCAAGCAAATGGAAGGGAGTTCCACAAATACGAAGTGTGGGAAAAGAAGCTTTTAGAGTAGAAGAGTTGGTTAAATTTAACTATTTCGACGGTAAAAGGAGGGGGCCTTGATACCAGTCTAGTAGCGCGGGTAAATACATCTGGTCGAGGGACCAGGGAAAAAATGCTTGCTAGATCAGTTGCCATGAAAATACTTGTAGAAAAAGACATAGGGAAGCCACATCACTGCGTGGAGAAAGTGACTGAAGTCAAGCTGTCAAATTTGGGACTGATTGTACTGCAAATCCTCCTTTGGGTTTTGTCGAGACCCTCAAGATGAATAGCAGAAGCACCCGACCAAAAGTGGCAACAGTATTCAATGCACGGACGAATGGTAGAGTTATCAATGTGCAAAATCGATTATGACGAAAACAAACTTCCAGGACCGACAGTGACCCAGTCTTCCTAGCACTAGATGCAGCTATAGATTCGATGTAGTCGTTCCATTTGTGATCGGTTGAGAGAGTAAGGCCAAGGAAACGCAGTGTGTCGCTCTTTGGGAGACTAGCGTCATCCATTCTGATGCTAGGTAGGAAAGTTTCTCAATGGTGTTTAAAAGATTTAATGGTCATTACTTACACCAATCGATTTTGTTGACAGTAGATTGATTTGATATAGTCCTTCCACTTGATATCGACTGAGAGACTGAGACCAAGGAGGTGCTGTCAAGGAGAGAAACGTAATCCATACTGATGAAAGGTAGGAAAGTTTCTCTATGGTGGTTAAAAGAGAGCAGCTTCCTTTTAGAGGCATTAAAATTTACGAGATGCTTGGAACGATTGGATTAAATCAAACTATCGTCTAGAAATACCGTAACTTTGGAGCCTGCTTTACCAGCGTTTCTGTCAAGGAACCTTGGCCTTCGAGTGACCTTATCCAATCACTCTGACACCGTTTTCGGCTTACCTGAAACGTTTATTTCAAACCAGAAATGTATATAAACCCGAAAGAAGAGAAATGTATATTTTCCCAGAATAGTTAGAGTTTATATTTCCAGGATTTTAGAAGTACCTGATGGTATTAAAATTATTATTTTTTTCCTAAGCTCACATCGCGTATTGCACTAAAGCATTAATAACATTGCCAATTTCAATTTCTCTCTCCGTTGTTTTAAACCAACCAAAGGAAAATATCTCTGCGGGAGAAGGGAAAGTATCCCTGCGGGAGATAGTGTCACAAAGAAGCCAGCATGCCAAACCTTGTCAATTGCTTTCAAGATATCAAGAGCAATAGTTCCAGCTTCGCTGTTCTTATCAAGAAACTGGTATATATATTCAGTGATGGTTGTCAGCACATCAATGGTCATCCGGGCGAAGCGGAAACCATATTGTTGTCAGAGAGAAGGTTGTGATATGCGAGATGTCAAACTATTTCAGCATTGATAGCCCTGAATACCTTGCTAAAAATAGGTAAAAAAACTAATAGAGAGATCATTAGAGAAGCTCCCTTGATTTCTTAAAAACAGGAACTACATAGGTAGACCTTGAATAAGCAGAAAAGCAGGAAGTGATGTGGCGATAATTGTAAAATTTCGAGAGGGAAGGAGAGAGTTCACGGACACATTTGTTTAGGATGATGACCGAAATTATGTTAAAAACCAGAATCGGGGTCTGATATATATATATATATATATATATATATATATATATATATATATATATATATATATACTACCGGCGATAATTATGAGGCTGGCATCTTTTGATCACCATGAAAAACTATTCTTGCTCCAAAATTTAATCACCATCTTTTAATCTCCATAAAGAATTCTTCTTGCCCCAAAACGAAACTACTAATTTTTAATCACCGTAAAGAACCCTTCTAGGCCCAAAACAAACACGCCATATTTAATCACAATAAAGGACCCTTATTAACCCAAAACAAAATTGCCATTTTTAATCACAAAAAAGTGGCATCTTTTAATCACTTTAAAAAAAACTTCTTACCACAAAACCAAACTATATCTTAATGACCATAAAAGACACTTCTTGTCTCAAAATGTAACTGCCATCTTTTAAACACGATAAAGAAACATTTTTGCCCCAATATTCTTCTATCACTGGTTGAGCACATGTTGTTTTTTGGGGGTTGGGAACAACTTTACTAATAAGTAATGATTTTGCTTTGATTTTATTTTATTTTAATTTTTTGTTGTGGCTAATTTTAAAAGTTTCATAGTTATTTGAACGAGTGCGTTTTTTTTTGTATTTTTTTCAAAGAAATTTTTTTTTTACTGGACTTTAACTAAGTTAAAGCTTAGTTAACTCAACGCCCTTACTTTTTATTTTTATTTTTATTTTATTATTTTTTTTTTTTTTCAATTGGAGTAGATAGACTAAACTATCGCCCGGTTCACACTCCACCCACGTCTATTGTACAGGTGTAGAGGCTCATCCCTTGCTCCCTGTTCAGGATGTGGTTTCCGGCTTTCTTTTTTCCAATCTTTCACTCTTACGTAGCCCCCTGCACATCAGTGGCGTTACCGCCTTGCTCGGAGTGATATGATTAATATATATATATATATATATATATATATATATATATATATATATATATACTAGCAGTATAGCCCGGCGTTGCTTGGGTGTAATGAAAGCTTTAAAACTAATCCATGGTCCTGGAGCTCAGACTCTTTGGACGTTGGCACGAAAGACTAAAAAGCAATAGTTGTTTCCAGTTAAAGCGAAACCGAAGACTGAAAGAAAAATGAATGGATGTAAGTCAAATTTTGATTTCCTGGTATCGATATCAAATAAGATTTTTCGTCGTAAACTGAATTTTGAAGGCTAAATAAGTCCTCTGAGTAAATGGTATCATGGCTGAGACTAAGAACTACAATTAAACTTACTTAGAGCCAAACCCGAAGCAAAAACTAAAATAAAAGGGATGAAAAAATACAGACATACACACACACACAAACATCTTGCCTTATATATATATATATATATATATATTATCGATTTTCTGCACTATTGTAAGAACTGCAACCTTGAAACTTCTGAATATCGTTTCTTATGTCTTTGTCTATGAGTGTATCAAATTTGATTAAAATCCTTCTATAACCCGATTTTTTCGATTATCGATTTTCAATATTTATCGGGGGTACCTTGACACAAAACCTAGCTAAGAACACTCGCGAGCGCTTATAGTACAACTGTGTAAATTTTCAAGAAAATCGGTTCAGCCGTTTTGGAGTCTATAGGTAACGGATACGCACACACACACACACAGGCACACACACAGAGACAAAGTTCCATTTATAAATAAGTTTATATATATATATATATATATATATGTGTGTGTGTGTGTGTGTGTGTGTGTGTGTGTGTGTGTGTGTGTGTGTGTGCACAAATAAATACACAACGTTTATCATTATAGTAGAGAGGGTATAATATTTGGGACTAGGTAGTTCGCATTTATAAACAGTGTGGAATTGGAAGTAGACCGGGGATGATGTTTAGCTGTTTCATGCCTTGAACTATCATCATACCATATATCTATATAGAAAGAAGAGGGACTGAAAATTTGTAAGCCAGACCTAGAAAACTTCCGGTATAAAAATAATATTCTGATGTTTCTTCATTCGAGTGTTTTTAGGGTCGTTCCGAAAACTTTTCTACACCATTCGGCCATACTTATGGATATATTTTTATGTTTTAATCAAAGTGAGTTAAGTCGGTTATATATTCAAATTATTTATTCAAACCGACAGATTCATTCTTGTATCTTAAATGTGTGAAGAATGTGTCGACAGTTCAAGTCTGTACAGGCTTCATTCATTATCAAGAGCTTGGGCAAACTTGTTTGTTAGCGTTAAGAATAAAAGACAATTGCTAACCACACACACACACACACACACGCACGCACACACACACACACACACATGTATGTATATATATATATATATATATATATATATATATATATATATATAGTCATCCGCAGACAGATATGTTTCTCTGTATCACAGCTCATCAGTACAGTTAGACTCCAATTGTTTTTTAAACCCAGGATTGAAGCCCGACCGAATTGGCTTCAGTCGGCGATTCTACCTCTGAGCTATGGGCGCTCGGTAGAAGGAGGCAGACATTTTAGCGTGTATATTATTATTATACACGCCCAATATCTGAGAGTGTTCTAATTCATTGCTGAATGAACGATGCGTAGATGCCAGAGTAACTACTGTTTTTTACTGTATGTCTACACACACACACACACACACACACACACACACATATATATATATATATATATATTGAGAGGAAAACGATATATATAATCCGTTATAATTCCAGAATGTAAAATTCTGATTATGTGATTAATTGGAATGTTGACTGAGACTTGATATCAATAGTCTGATACATGTCACATGAAATAAAACAATAGATGTTCCTTTATGTAGAAAATTCATGCCTGTTTACATGTATATATGCCACGTGTAATAAAAGCAAGAGGCGTTCATTTAAATGTAAGTGTGTATAAATCTTTAAATTTGTGTGTGCGAAATAAAACATGTGTCAAGTGTATTTAAAATGATGGGTGGGTACAAGCATGAATGTGTTATAAAAGGTATTATATATATATATATATATATATATATATATATATATATATATATATATATATATATACCTATATATATATATATATATATATATATATATATATATAAAAGAGGGTTCATATTTTACTAATAAAACGGGATGCATTGAGATGTTCGCAGGCTCATCCCTCCGCAATTGGCGAGCATTTATTAAATTCTGCTGCTTGCAAGACAAGTTATTCTCCTGAATTTTTCTCTTTATTGCATGCAACAAGGAACACACTCCACTTGAATATACTAGATTCTGTCATTATAAAACATGCAGAGACCTGCCCTATGCTTGCAACGAGAATTAAAACGTAAATTGGCCCTCTCAGCAGAAGTCATTACCTAACATACAATACTTTTTTACCACTTCCCTTATCCTTACTTTTTAACTTCGGTCCCTAATAAAAATGTTCTTATTAGCTACTCAGTCTTAAATTATCGACGATTTTTGTTCTGAAAAAGGGTCGGTCGAATGGATCCTAGCAAGTTTTAAACGTTGTGATACTCCTGTAAAATTTGGCCCCTCTTTTTTTTAAATGTATTATATCTTGGTGATATCTTATGTATGGTTACAGAAAATCCCGAAGATTAACGAAGATTAACAACCGACATATTTAAATTATTTGTTTGAATATCATTTTTTTAATCGATCCTCGTATTTGAGCAGATATTCTGTTTTTAATCAAACAGTATATTCATATTCATATTCATATTCATATTCATATTCATATCTACCGGCTTGATTATTTACGATAAAATTTGTTACGAAAATGTGTGTTGTTCGGCAGGATTCAGAGCAGAGATGGTTATTTGCTTGGAATCGAAAATTGTGTCATATAGGCTCAACTTGACTTCGATTCGTCTGTTGAATCATACGTAGTTGAGTGGTTTAAGACGCACCAGATCAATTGGTGGCTTTCCCTATGTTGATAGGGGTCGCAGGTGCGAATCAGTCGGTAGAAATAAATATAAAAATATACTGATAGATAGATAGATAGATAGATAGATAGATAGATAGATAGATAGATCTGAACAGTTTTAGATAGATAGATAGATAGATAGATAGATAGATAGATAGATAGATAGATAGATAGATAGATATGAAGAGTAGATAGATAGATAGATAGATAGATAGATAGATAGATAGATAGATAGATATGAAGATAGATAGATAGATAGATAGATAGATAGATAGATAGATAGATAGATAGATAGATAGATAGATCTGAACAGAATGAAATAGATAGATAGATAGATCTGAACAGTTTTAGATAGATAGATAGATAGATAGATAGATAGATAGATAGATCTGAACAGTTATAGATAGATAGATAGATAGATAGATAGATAGATAGATAGATCTGAACAGTTTTAGATAGATAGATAGATAGATAGATAGATAGATAGATAGATAGATAGATAGATATGAACAGACTGAGATGAGATAGATAGATAGATAGATAGATAGATAGATAGATAGATAGATAGATAGATAGATAGATGTGAACAGACTGAGATAGATAGATAGATAGATAGATAGATAGATAGATAGATAGATAGATAGATAGATAGATAGATAGATTGCTCGATCCCTGAAGAACCTTTAATAAAACTGAAACATATCAGTCTGAGATAGGTTTCCTTCTTTGTTCTTTATTTTATTCTATCATCTTGTCGGATTCCGATCTATATACTTTAACTATATATACACTACCTGCCATAATTATAGGGCCACCCCAGTGTTTTAAAAAAATGATGTATTTCATAATATTTTTTAGTATTTATTGCCAAGTGAATAATTGTAAATGAAAATAAAATGGTTCTTTTGTTAATATTGCACAATAAGATGTGCATAAATGAATTTATAAATATTTAATAATTACCTATATTGCAGTTTCATCGATGAAAGAATGAAGAAAATTTAGGATGATTCGGACAAGTTCATCTTTGCTTCCTTGCCTGTAAAATTTTGCAAAGTAATAATAACAAAAGAACCATTCTATTTTTATTTAGAATGATCCACTTGGCAATAAATACTAAAAATAGTATGAAATACATTATTTTCTTTTTTAAACTGCGGTTGCCTAATTATTATGGCCTGTAGTGTATATATATATATATATATATATATATATATATTAGACGGGGTACAAACTAAGACAAGATGATACAATGGCTCTTGTGCTGCAGTAAATTATTTTCTATTATAAACTTATAATATATATATATATATATATATATAAATGATTTGTTTGAAGATTATTTTTGATCGATACTCATATTTAAGTAGATATTCTATTTTTAATTAAACAGTATTATATATTTTTATCTACCGGCCTGAATATTTACTATAAATTTGTATTACGAAAATGTGTCATTCGGCATGATTCGAACCTGCGACCCCTATCTACATAGGGGAAGCTACCATGTGATCTGACAAAGTCTAGTATCGTAATGTCAACAAATGTAACATGTTTAGATTTGTTGACATTACGATACATTTCAGAGCAGATATGGTTATTGCATTTAAATGTAGATATGGTTAAGGCATTTAAAATAGCTAACTAAGCTACCATTATTAGTCTGATTAGTTTGGGGATCTGCATTAAACATGACAGGGATGTGAACACCCACATCCTATCGTATTGACTCATAGTTCATTTCACTCAATGTTCCAGGCAAATGTTGAGTTTAGGGCTCTAGAAAGGGAGGAATTAATTAAAAACGGGAACCTCCCTGAACAAAATTTATTTAACTTTTTGGCATTGTCGTCATCAAAAATGCCAACATCGGTAACACAGAGAATGCCTAGTTTGCTACTTGTAACATTACCCAAATATTTCGAAATCCCTGCCCAGACCTTACTAAGGTCAAGATCCTTTTTTGCTTTTGGGAATTTTTTTTTTGGCTGGAGGGGAAATGCTTTTATTTTTTTCATTCTTTATGGAAGCCTTTAGCTGTTCCAATCTGAAATATCAGAGAATTTATTTTTGGATATTTTCTAGGAGGTGTTTAAATGTAAGGTCAATAGACACCTCCTATCACACTAACTCCCAATTATTCTCAGAACACTCTCATCTACCCAACCCTCATTCTCGGTATCCTTACCCGCCTATCACCCACCCTCTGACATTTCCTATATTTAACCATTCTCGGTATCCCTACCCGCCTATCACCCACCCTCTGACATTTCCTATATTTAACCATTCTCGGTATCCCTACCCGCCTAGCACCCACCCTCTGACATTTCCTATATTTAATCATCCTTTCTCCACTCTATGTAGCCCCCTGCGCAGTAGTGACAGTGACATGCCTTGCTCGGGGTGAAACGCTTATAAAAAAAATGTAGCCGGAACTGAGATTGTGTGTGCCTTTTGCAATGGTGATTTATTGGGACAGGGGTTCTGCAGGCTGGAGCTTCGCTTTGGTTAAATTAAATAATAAATTCTACAATAAAAAAAATTATAAAAAAGAGACACATGTAAAAGTTTTTATCAAATAAGCAAAATGGCCGACGTAACACAAAATAAAACAAACAAACTAATCAATAAAGTTACAAAATGAAGTACCCTTCAGGGGCTCTAAGCCACCCTTTAAAGTCTGTGGCCTAGCAGCCGTGAGAATACCGTATGCAGCACTTTTCAACAATCTAACACCCGGTAGCTACTAAATCTAGGTGACACGCGGAGGAAGATAAAAGATTTATGAAACCAAATGAAAATCAAACGGATTAAGCAAAAAGAGAAGATATACAAAAGATTAAGTTTACAGAAGAGAGCTGAAAAACAAAAGAAACTGAAAATTGAAATACAATAAAGAAATATCAAGACTAGTAAAACTTGATGTTACACTAGCAACAAAGATTAGAAAGGACGAGGAAAGTGAAAAAAATAACAGTGAGTAAAAATATGTGAAAAATAAAAGATAGATAAATTTAATTTAAAATATAACAGTTCGGTAAATTTTTGATTTGTTCCCCGAAGGCCTTTACCTCTTCAAATCTTTCCAAAACATCCTTCTTTCCGTGCAAATGTATATGCTGAACTCAAATCGATAATTGTTTATTGAAGAAACCTACCTTTTTCACGTTAACGACCAGAAAAATATCGAATCTCTTGTCGCTGTTTATCTCACCCCGTAACCAAGCTTCAAAAATGTTATTCACTGCAGAATGACTTCACGCGTAGTTTGCCGATTTATCGACCAATTAACTTCCTTTTTGCCATTCATACGCGGGAATTGAGTTCTGAAACCAAACAAATCGCGGAGTTTTTGCACAAAGGAAGTAAATAGGCCGAAATAAGTATCCTACGCCTCAAGTCATTCAGCAATGAATCAGATACGAGAACGGTGGTAAGGGGTGAGATATAGTCCGATTTTTTTTCTCTGGTCGATAACATGAATAAAGGTAGGTATCTTGAATAAACAATTATCGATTTGAGTTCAGCATATACATTTGCATAGAATTAAGGATGTTTTGGAATGATTTGACGGGGTAAAGGCCATCGAGGAACAAATCAAAAATTTACCAACAGTTCTTTCAACACAAAGATATAAGTAACAATCGGTTTGAGACAAAGATACATCGGATGCGTGGTGAGACTAAAATCAGTCTGAATAAGCTTTAATAAACTTTGTATTTACCCGAGCCTCCCCTACAAAGGCACGATGTGGCACAGGGCTGATTTTACAATCGGGCTTTCCGAGTGCGTACGCACGGGCAAAAATCCTCTCTAGGCCCCGCTTTTATTTACCTCATATGAGACTCTATCCTTCGGCAGAGACTCGTCTGCGTTTCTTGCGCTCGAAGGCTGAGCTTTAATGAACTCTGAATACAATCAGAGTTCTCTTGAATATGTATTCAAAACAGATTCATTAATTAGAGAAATGAATCATATCGCATTCTCCCCTGTCAAAAGAAAGAAGTCCTGTCTGCGAGGCCTTAGTGAATTTCTAGAAGCATGATGCGGTTCCTTTCTGTTTTTTACTTGAACTGGATTTAATTCTGCTGCGTTTTCGTCCTATGAAGTATCACTAGATTAGTCTGCTCTCTTCTGAGAAAGCTGTTCATCGCCACTCGAGGGATCAGAGAGCAAGGTGGCTTTATAATATTCAGAAAGAAATCATGTCTCTTCAAAATCCGTTTAAGTGTCCTGGGAACAGCCCTTACTTACGTCTGTGTACCCCGATTCGTCCACCACTGGAACCAAGTATCTTAGTAAGATACAGTTGTCAGAGGGTGGATTTTTTTTTAATGGCCGGTATCTAATGAGAATAGTGGGTGAAAATTCCTAATGCACGACGTAGAGCGGGTAAATCTCTTCGGACCAGTAGACTGATTAATGGATTCAGATGTTTTGAATATGGTTCTATATTATTTTTACTGACTATGAATCCAATTAGTTTTATATTTTTACGCCCCAAATAGCATTGGTTAAGCGTCAGCTTGCACTGTTTAACAGCTGCCATGAATAATTTGCAATCTCTGTCATATTCCGCTCGATTTTTTCCCACAAATTCTTGTATTATCGATGCAAATTCTCTTTCAATAATATTGAGTCTAACATCTGTTAAAAGCTAGCTACCTCATTAGTCACGCCAAGTCTACAAAAGCTTGAGCTCTCCACAGTGAATGACTTGGTTCGATTATACCTTCCTTTAACATACGAGTAACTTCAGTTTTAATTAATCAATTATCCTCCTCCGTGTCTTACGTAAATGTAGTAGTTTTAAGTGTTGCATATGGCATTCTCATGGCTGCTAGGCCACAGACTTTAAAAAGGGTTGCTTAGACTCTCCGAAGGTTATTTCTACTAATGAATGTCGACGCGAGAAATTTTTAATATTAGGTCACAATATGAATCCTTTATTAGAAGACATCTTATTCCTTGGTATAAAGTACCTTTTTGTTTTTGGACTAATCAAACAGAATCCCAGTACTTGTATTGAAAGAGATGAGCTACTCATCTCTACTTGGTATAAGCACGGGTAGGTTTTCCATGAATTTTTTATTGTGCTCTCCGTTTCAACCAATGCTTTTATTGGCTGTTCGTTTTCCGTGATCTCTATTGTTGTAGTTGTTAGCCAAGTGTATACAAAAGATACCGTTTCCCTTTCCTTGTACTACTACAAATTTTAGCCTGTCTCTGCTTATTGCATGTACAGCATTTGTCATTTCTAGCAAGGCATAATGGCTTTGCATGTCTCGCCTCCGAAAAAAAAGAACATGTGCATATAATTAAGGCTGTTTTTTTATAGTTTTTCATACGATTAGGAGGAAGCAAAGTGGGTGAAGATGTCTCTGACGTTACTGCACGTGTATAGTACTAAATTAGCAGTTTGTTTTGCAAAATCTAATATTTTTGCCTGATAGATAGATAGATAGATAGATAGATAGATAGATAGATAGATAGAAATAAAGAAACTAAAGATAGATAGATAGATAGATAGATAGATAGATAGATAGATAGATAGAAACTAAAGCTTATATATATATATATATATATATATATAGATAGATAGATAGATAGATAGATAGATAGATAGAAACTAAGCTTAGATAGATAGATAGATAGATAGATAGATAGATAGATAGATAGATCTGAACAGTTTAAGATAGATAGATAGATAGATAGATAGATAGATAGATAGATAGATAGATAGAAACTAAAGCTTAGATAGATAGATAGATAGATAGATAGATAGATAGATAGATAGATAGATAGAAACTAAAGCTTAGATAGATAGATAGATAGATAGATAGATAGATAGATACATAGATAGATAGATAGGAACAGACCGAGATAGAAGATACTGAACTTAGACAGCCTGATAAGTCGGTAGACAGAGAGACAAACACACTGATCCCCTCTCAACAAAAATTTACTCCAGCAACTAGACTGGCAACAATATCCCACCCTTTTACAGTTAAATTAACTAAATTCAGCCGTCACTTCTACTCCAGCAGCTTCCTTTCTCGCACTTCTCGCCTGTGGAACTCCCTTTCATATACTTTCTTTCCTAGCGGCTACAATCTCTATGAATTTAAACGCAACGTCAGTTCCCACCTATTGTCCACTTCACTCTAGTCTTTCTCTCGTCTTTTCCCCCATCACCCTGTGTATCTTGTTCTTTTCCTTTCTCACTTTACCCTCGCAAATGTCATCACACTGGTATTCCCATCCTTCTCTTGCCCTTTCTCTGCTCACCCCCAGTAACTGGTTCGTCTTTCTCATAACTCTCCCTCTGCTTAAACTTTCACTGTTCTCTTATGTAGCCCCCTGCGCACCAGTGGTGGTACCGCCTTGCTTGGGGTGAAACGATTAAAAAAACAGGTAGATAGAGATGAAGAGACTGAGATAGATAGATAGATAGATAGATAGATAGATAGATAGATAGATAGATAGATAGATAGATAGATCTGAACAGTTTTAGATAGATAGATAGATAGATAGATAGATAGATAGATAGATAGATAGATAGATAGATAGATTTTGAATAGATTTTAGATAGATAGATAGATAGATAGATAGATAGATCTGAACAGTTTTAGATTTTAGATAGATAGATAGATAGATAGATCTGAACAGTTTTAGATAGATAGATAGATAGATAGATAGATAGATAGATAGATAGAATAGATTTTAGATAGATCTGAAGATTTTAGATAGAATAGATTTTAGATCTGAACATTTTAGATAGATAGATAGATAGATAGATAGATAGATAGATAGAAACTAAAGCTGAGATAGATAGATAGATAGATAGAAACTAAAGCTTAGATAGATAGATAGATAGATCTGAACAGTTTTAGATAGATAGATAGATAGATAGATAGATAGATAGATAGATAGATAGATAGATATGAATAGACTGAGATAGATAGATAGATAGATAGATAGATAGATAGATAGATAGATAGATATGGAGAATTACATATATATATATTTGCGCGCACGCGCGTGTGTGTGTGACGTTTTTCCTTGACTTATGAAATTAATTTTAGGTTTCACTGATCACTCGTATATTTTGTGGAACTGACGCTTTTTATCTCCTCTTCCCAGCCCCTTCCGGTTCTCCCAAACAAATACATAATCTAATTCCTCCTCTCAGCTTCTCCCTTGACCATATACACAAGAGCTTGCCTTTTCTTTCTTTCTTTCTTTCTTTCTTTCTTTCTTTCTTTCGTTCTTTTTTTTTTTTTTTTTTGCAGGAATTGCTACTCTAGGATATTTATGAGCATAGGTGAGTTTGAGTTTTTATGAGTTATGAAAGCCAAGACGGCGATCCATTCCACTTCTGACTGGGAGGCAGGATTAGGTGGAGGTGGAGTTTGGAAGGGGGACGCTTTCTAATAGGTAGAAATTTGGGGGGGGGGGGGGGTAAGAAAGAATGAGATAGATGAAGATGAAAATATGAGGGGGGCGGAGAATGAAGAATAAGTCGACGGGAGAACAAGGGAGAATTTGAACCAGGACATTGCAAAAGTAAAGAAGAAGTGCGTTTAAATAAAAAATCTGAGAGGATGCTGGCAAGGGAAAAAGCGTTAAGAACTGGGGAGACGAAGAAAGGTGGGGTGCAAAGGGGGGGGAGATAAGGAAAGAAACACTGGGAGTATGAGATGAAGTAAAAATAAAAACAGGGAAAAGAGTTAAGAAAGAAAGAAAGAAAGAAAGAAAATTCGAGGCGAAAAAGAATTAGTTCAGAAGAAAGAAAGAAAGAAAGAAAAAAGAAAGAAACAAACAAACAAGCAAACAAACGAACAAACAAAGAAAATTTAAGGCAAAAAATAATCAGAAGAAAAAAGAAAGAAAGAAGAAGAAGAAACAGAATTGACAGCAAAAGAAAGAAAACAAATAAAAAGCTGAAATATACGCAGAAAGAAAAAATAAGAAAAGCGAAAGAAAGCCAATGAGGAATTAAGAAAGAAAGAGAAAAAAAATAGAAAAGAAAAACGAGAGAAAAGAAAAAATGTCAGCTAAAGAGAGAGTGAGAAAAGAAGAAGCTAAAATATGCGTAAGAAGAAAGAAAGAAAGAAAAGCGACAGAGAGCAAATGAGTAGCTAAGAAAGAAAGAAAGAAAGAAAGAAAGAAAGAAAAAAGAAAGAAAGAATAACATAATATGAAAAGAGAAAAGGTCTTATAGAAGAGACAAAGAGAAAGGAAGAAAGAATGAATGAATGCCATAGCATAAGAAGAGGAAAAGTCATTCGGACGAGATAAAGAAAGAAAGAAAAAATGACATAATATGAGAAGAGAAAATGTCTTATAAAAGAAAGAAAGAAAGAATGAAAGAAAGAAAGAACGAAAGAAAAAAGAAAGAAAGAAAGAAAGGAAGGAAGAAAGAAGCGAACGAATAGTTAAGAAAGAAAGAAAGACAAAAGAAAGAAAGAATAAAGAAAGAAAGAACGAAAGAAGAAAGAAAGAAAGAAAGAACGAATGAATAGTTAAGAAAGAAAGAAAGAAAGACAAAAGAAAGAAAAAAGCAGCGAATGAATAGTTAAGAAAGAAAGAAAGAAAGAAAGAAATAATAAAAGAAAGAAAGAATAAAAGAAAGAAAGAAAAAGAAAGAAAAAGAAGCGAATGAATAGTTAAGAAAGAAAGAAAGAAAGAAAAAAGAACGAAAAAAAGAAAGAAAGAAAGAAAGAAAGGAAGAAAGAAAGAAGCGAATGAATAGTTAAGAAAGAAAGAAAGAAAGAAAGAAAGAATTTTAAAAAAAAGAAAGAAAAAAAGAAGCGAATGAATAGGTAAGAAAGAAAGAAAGAAAGAATGTAGGGAATGAAGTGAATGAAATCAAGAATTCGCAAAGAAGAAAGTGAAAAGGCCTAAAAGAAGGGAAAATAAACTGGAAAATGTAAGAAGGAAAGCAGAAGAACGAAAGAAGAAAGCTAGAAAAACAGTGCAAAGAATGGAAGGAAGACGGGAAAGAAAGAAAGAAAGAAAGAAAGAAAGAAAGAAAGAAAGGGTGGATGGAATGAAGGGAGTAATGAAGAAGAAACAGCAAGTATATACCTCAAAAGGATTTGTCATCGGAGGCCACAATTTGAATAACATAAGATATGCGTCGTGGTGCAGTGAATATTGGTTCGGAACGACAAATCGGGAAGCCGAGTTCGAATTCCAGTCAAATTGCTTGCATTCACTTACGCGCATCTTTTCCCTCCAGTTATGGGTTAAATAATAGGACAGATTGGGTTCTGTAGACTTGGTCGGCAACCAGTCTACCGCCGAAAGCAATGGCAAACTGCTGCGGGATAATCTTCTGCCCAGTCACTCATGTCTCTTTCGAGACATGATCGCCCAAAGCGTGTATCACGTATGACATTTAACTGACTGAATGAAGAAAATAGTTGAAAATATAAGTAAAGCTTCTACTGAACAAAAAGTGGGAGATCAGTTTTCTATTGTTATTAAGTAATAAATTGATCCCCCACTAATGACTACTTATTAATACAATCCGTCTCTTCTCCCTTCAGCTATAGTTTAAAGAGCAGGATAGAAAATCTTCTGCCCAGTCAGTCATGTCTCTTTCGAGACATGATCGCCCAACGCGTGTATCACGTATGGTACTTAACTGATTGAAGGTACGCAGACGATACAGTTCAGATTGCACATAAAGGGGTAAAGAGTGATGAAGTGGAAGGAAAATAAATATAGAGAATTACTAAATAGGATGAAATAAACAGAAGATTACATAGATAGAACGACAGACAGACTTTAACAGATAGACAGATAGATAGATAGATAGATAGATAGATAGATAGATAGATAGATAGATAGATAGATAGATATGAACAGACTGAGATAGATAGATAGATAGATAGATAGATAGATAGATAGATAGATAGATAATCAATTTCGGTGAAAATCCGAGTATTTGAAATGATAGATACGAGTGTCATTCAATAAATAAGGTGAATTTATCGGTATAAGGACTTCTACGAGGGTCATTCAATAAATAAGGTGAATTTTTCGGTATAAGGACTTCTACGAGGGTCATTCAATAAATAAGGTGAATTTTTCGGTACAAGGACTTCTACGAGGGTCATTCAATAAATAAGGTGAATTTATCATTATAAGGACTTCTACGAGGGTCATTCAATAAATAAGGTGAATGTTTCGGTATAAGGACTTCTACGAGGGTCATTCAATAAATAAGGTGAATTTTTCGGTATAAGGACATCTACGAGGGTCATTCAATAAATAAGGTGAATTTTTCGGTACAAGGACTTCTACGAGGGTCATTCAATAAATAAGGTGAATTTATCATTATAAGGACTTCTACGAGGGTCATTCAATAAATAAGGTGAATGTTTCGGTATAAGGACTTCTACGAGGGTCATTCAATAAATAAGGTGAATGTTTCGGTATAAGGACTTCTACGAGGGTCATTCAATAAATAAGGTGAATGTTTCGGTACAAGGACTTCTACGAGGGTCATTCAATAAATAAGGTGAATTTATCATTATAAGGACTTCTACGAGGGTCATTCAATAAATAAGGTGAATTTATCATTATAAGGACATCTACGAGGGTCATTCAATAAATAAGGTGAATTTATCATTATAAGGACTTCTACGAGGGTCATTCAATAAATAAGGTGAATATTTCGGTATAAGGACTTCTACGAGGGTCATTCAATAAATAAGGTGAATTTTTCGGTATAAGGACATCTACGAGGGTCATTCAATAAATAAGGTGAATGTTTCGGTATAAGGACTTCTACGAGGGTCATTCAATAAATAAGGTGAATCTTTCGGTATAAGGACTTCTACGGGGGTCATTCAATAAATAAGGTGAATCTTTCGGTATAAGGACTTCTACGAGGATCATTCAATAAATAAGGTGAATTTTTCGGTATAAGGACATCTACGAGGGTCATTCAATAAATAAGGTGAATTTTTCGGTACAAGGACATCTACGAGGGTCATTCAATAAATAAGGTGAATTTTTCGGTATAAGGACTTCTACGAGGGTCATTCAATAAATAAGGTGAATATTTCGGTATAAGGACTTCTAATACAGAGAGGAGTTTTTCTTTTTTTTTTCTTTTTTTTTTTCATAGGGATTATTTTTTTTTTTTTTTCATGTTGAAAGAGTTGTGGAGTTAACAAACATGGCTGACCAAGAAGCATACTCCATGATTGAACAGTTATCAAGTTTTTGGTCTACAAGTGGGCTAAATTGCTTGAAGAATGACGGAGGAGTGTTGAGGATGAAGACAGGCCTGGGAGGCCTACAGAAGTGAGGTCTCCTGAGATGATCGAATCAGTCAATGACCTCATTCAGTCTGACAGAACGGTGTCAATGGATGACACTGCAAGGACTTTGGGCCTTTCTGTTGGGTCAAAACACAAAATTGTACATGATGACCTTGCCTCCTTGAAGGTTAGCTGCCGGTGGGTGCCAAACGGTGAAGACCATCAACGAGCTCGGCTGGGAACTGCTCCCTCACCCCCTTACAGCCCAGTTCTTGCCCCTTCAGGTTTTCACCTGTTTGGTCCCTTGTTAGCGTTCACAAGAGGCACAAAGTTTGAAAGGAACGATGAAGTCAAAAGTGCTGTGAGCAATTGGCTGAGACATCAGTCCAAAGATTTTTACGCTGAGGGAATACGGAAGATTGTACACAGATGGGAAAAGTGTGTGACACTGCTAGAAGAAAAAAAAGTAAGCTTCTATCTGTATTAGAAAAATTCACCTTATTTATTGAATGACCCTCGTAGAAGTCCTTATACCGAAAAATTTACCTTATTCATTGAATGACCCTCGTAGAAGTCCTTATACCTAAAGATTTACCTTATTCATTGAATGACCCTCGTATAGAAGACAATTCATTTATTTTTCCCAAGGACGTTCTGTTCGCTACACATTGTAAATTGTGTATTTTTCATTATCTGCTGTCATTCTTTTAAAAATGATTTGTTTTTGTTTCAATTTGGAAGTTGAAAATGATGTCTGTTACCATCGAAACAATCTGTATTCAAGCGTTTTTAATTGTCATACAGCAGTCATATGAAATACATGGAGTATCTCTGCGATACCTCGTATTGTTTGACCTGGGTTCTTAATCATCATCATTTGAGATTTGACCACGAATGCAAGTCTACCAGAATGTTTTTGGTCTTCCAGAGCTAAATATCCATTTTCTTAACCTATCGAAGCGCATAAGAATTGTACTCTCAGTTACAATACCTTCCCCATGTAAGGCACTTATCTTTTTGCTGTTTTACAGCGTTTTTTTTTTTTTCAGAAATAAAAATGACGAAAATGCATATCCTTTATTTTCACTTTTAGCGTAAAAGCATTTAAACTTCCATGGTCATACCCAAATCACATAAAAAGGCTCTTTCGAATGCTACCTTTCCGACTGGCCTCTAGCTCTCTCCCCTCCCCTGTATAACCTTCCCTTTCTCTCCGCCCATGTACCTGTCATTGCACCTGCTTTCTCAGCTTTCTATTGTTCCTTTCTAACTAGCTTGTACTCCTCACTCTTTTCTAATTAATCTTTCTACATTTATGTAACCCCCTGCACATCAGTGGCGTTTCTGCCTTGCTCGGGGTGAAATGATTAAAAAAAATATATATATATATATATATATATATATATGTGTGTGTGTGTGTGTGTGTGTGTGTGTGTGTGAAGGAAGATTTTCTTAATTTTGGATATAATATTTCCAGCATTCCTACATGTTTCTTTTTTCCTAGAGCTATGAAAAGATGTTCCTTACTTATTGTTTTTCCAAGCGCTTTCAGCCACATCACTGGCCATTTTTATGGGTGGTATCAGAGAGTTTTGATAGAAGTTCATGAATTTACGTTAACATTCATCACCCGTTACACCCAGTGGTGTTTTTTAGGGCAGCATTTTGCTGTTTCAGTAACAAACTGTTTTTTTTTTTTTTTTTTGTATGGGGCATGGTTGTTAGCCCTGCGCCCAACCCCCAAACCTGGATTAAGGTGTTTTTACTGGGCAGCCAGTGAGGATCGATCTCATTACTCAATTGTAATGCTTCTAGCGAGATAAGCTTGCTAACCATTACACCACCCCGAGGTGCCCACCCCGAGGTACCCACCCCGAGGTGCCCACGTTTAGCATTAGATAGTATAATTTTTTCTTTATATAGGTTGCAGAATCAAATCTCGACCACAGAGAACGTCCCGATCAGACAAAGCCTGAATAGGGCTTTTAAACACACATCTTTCACGAAATATTCTTATCTACTCGGTTTCGAATCCTAGTGTAAAAAAAAAAAACAATTTATTTATGAAATTTCACGAAATCATCACCGAGCGGTTATGACACGTCTGATCTAATGACGAATTTTCCCTCGGGGTTTTCAAAACCTGCCGAAAGACTCATATTTTCATAACAAGATTTTTTCTTATTCAGGCCAGTTGATGTAAATAAATATACCGTTTAATTATAAAACGCAGAGCATCTACTCAAATATTGGTTTACATTTTAAAAATATTTAAACAAATAAATTAAAAATATATCGGATCTAATCAATTTCTTAAAATTTCTGATATATATATCAGAAATTTTAAGAAATTGATTGATTTTACGATATATACATATATATATATATATATATATATATATATATATGTATTGTAAGAAAGTTATCGGATCTGAAAAGAACATCTTTAAGCAGCGCTGGTACATGCACTTAACTTCATTCAAAAACAACTTATATCGAAACCAAACATCCCTTTTTGCATATTTTGGGAAATTAAAGGACACAAAACAGAAAGCCAAAGTAAAATGGAAAATCCTAGAAAAAACTAGAACCTGCAACTCGCTTAACGACATCTGCCCTTTATGCATAACTGAAAAGCTGCACATTCTAAAGTACCCCAACAATGGCGAACTATTGAACCGTAGAGACGAATTAGCAGTGTTATGTAAACATCGAAAATATTTTTCGTTAAAATTTAATTAACCAAAAATACCTCATTCACAGAAAATAATCCTCTCCAAAAAGGTAATTAATTGCCATGTTTAATCCTCAAAATAAAAAAAATGAACATCGTATAAATAAAAGAAAATAAACTCTTCTTCTTCTTCTATGTGCCCTGTCCCTTCAGGACGTAGGCGATCATGGATCTCCACGTCTCCCTATCCCTTGTGGCTCTTAGTATGTTTGCTCCTGTTGCTCCTGGCAACCCCCGTTCCGTCATCCACCTGATCAGACCCTGCAAATATGTTATCCGCTGCCTTCCTCTGTCTCTCCTTCCTTCTATCTGTCCAGTCAGTATCAGGTTCTCCAGGCTCTCCTTCCTCATTGCATGTCCCAGGAACTTCAGTTGTCTCTTCCTGATGCTCAGCATCAATTTCCTTTTTGTTGCCATTCTTTCTAACACTTCGTCGTTGCTTGTATGCTCAGTCCACGATATCCGTAGCATCCTTCTGTAGAACCACATTTCGGCCGCTTCCAGTTTTGTCCTCATTTTCGATGATATTGTCCAGCATTCACAGCCGTATTGAAGAACTGACATCACGTAGCAGTCTAGCACTCTTTTCTTCGTTTCTATTGAGATCTTCCTGTGTGTTAGTATTTTGCTCATCTTCCGGAACGCGTCCTTTGCTATGCCAATTCGCCTTCGGATCTCCGTGTCGCACTTTCCATCTCCTGTTAGAACACTTCCTAGGTACTTAAATTCTTGGACTTGTTTGATTCTGTTATCCCCCACCTGTATTTGGCATTTTGGGTTGTATCTTTTGCTGATGACCATGCACTCAGTTTTCTTAAAGTTTATTTGTAGTCCCTTCTTGTCACTCTCCACTGCTACTTTCTGTATGAGATCTTGCAGTTTCCTTTCCGTGTCCGCAATCAGTACTGTATTGTCCGCGTATCTTATGTTGTTCAGGTTGTGGCCTCCAATAACAAATCCTGGTGTGTCATCTAGGGTCCTCAAAATATTCTCGCTGTATAGGTTGAACAAATTTCTTGTGACTATTGGTAAAGTATGCTGATTGTAATTACTGCTGCGAGGTTCTTAGAATTTAGACTAGCTAAAGAAAAGGTTCGTTTAATTCATGCTACGTATATTTTATTACATATATTTTCTTTCAGAGTGACTATATTTTGAATTTTTTTTTTCTGTTTTTGTCTGTAGCTACCCTAAAAAAAAAAAAGGATTCTATAGAATTTAAAATGAACTCTTTTCTCTCCCCGTCTTCAGTTTAAGAAAAAAAAAAAGTTAGCGTCCTTTCTCTCCTAGCAATCCTTTTCCTTCATCCCCCTTCCAAAAAAAAAAAAAAAAAAAAACCCCACGTGTTCCTACCAGCACCGTATCAGTATATATATGATAGAACCAAAGAAAGTTAGAAGATGTCTGCCAAAATGTCGAATATGCATAATATTTCTTGTGACTACTGGTAAAGTATGCTGATTGTAATTACTGTTACGAGGTTCTTAGAATTTAGACTAGTTTGTATCTGTTTTCTTTTACCATTTAATTTTGTTTCATAAAAATATACTAAATTTTTCTGTTGTCGGAACTCCATTTCGACTTTAACTAAGTTAAAACTTAGTATATAATTTTTTTTTTTTTTTTTACATCAACTATATGTATACTTAATTGGGACGTTAGCATCCCTGTAGGTAAAAAAAAAATATAAACCTACAAAGGGCGGAAGAACTCTCAAAGAGTCAACGGCCAGCTAACTAGAGGTGATGTCTCAATAAATCATCGTGGAGAAGGCAACGGGATACCACTCCACTATCTACCTCCGCTCAATCATGGATAGTCACAAAATAAACTCACACAACATTAATAGCAACTCTATTCCATCCACTCATAGTAAAATAAAAAAGTGTCTACCCTTTCTGAAAAAACCTTACATCCCAATATAAGAATTACCCATTACCCAGACAAAATAAAAATGTGACCTGTCCAAAACTAAGGTTGACAGGAGTAACGGGAGCAAACATACAAGCCACAAGGGATAGGGAGACGTGGAGAAGCATGATCGCTTACGTCCTGAAAAGACAGGGCACATAGAAAAAGAAGAAGAAGAAGAAGAAGACATCCCGATATAGACGAACTCAAAAGAACTCAATGTTAAATGTATTTATTCAATTTAACAGAGTAATATAATCTAGAAAAATTTTAGATATTCTACAATTTCATGGGTAAAACATATTTCGCAGTTGGGTCTGAAGAGCAGCATGTTTGTCTTCGAAATATGTTTTACCCATGAAATTGTAGAATATCTAACGTTTTATATATATATATATATATATATATATATATATATATATATATATGCCTGCTAAATCGTACTACACTCCCACCACATTCACTTACATATCATCTTACCAAAAATAAATCGTTTTCACCATTTATTTTTCATTTCAACTTATCACCAGATGAGAAGCAAACATAGCTCCAAAACGCAAAAATTTTTGTGTAGTGATACTATGCCTTTATAAACCATTGTAACAACTCTTACAAAATATATATATATATATATATATATATATATATATATTCTAAACAAATATTGTTAAATATAACACACAATGAATGTCTATTATATTTAATCACGAGCCGTTCTAAACATCGTATTTTGGTTTTAATTTCAGGTGAAAATAAAGACAAAAATTCTCCAACATTTTGATAGTTTTTATTATGCTGGTTCTAAGCTTTCGGCTAACATGGGTCATCTTCAGAGTGGTTACAAAGACGTTAACATAAAGACATCCACCATCAAAGATGATTTTATCTTGTGTTGACATAAAACATTGCTATTCAACGATAACAGTCACCGAATAGCAGATGCAGGTCGTAAATTTGTAATGTGTTTCTATGACGTCATACGGCGCGAGAGACCGAAATGTTAACAGAACCATATGCCTAAATGCAATGTAATGTGAGACTGAAATGTGATTTTATTAAGTGTGGGTTGCTTTGACTTAATGTTGATGGCCTTCAATATCTGTAGTTTTTTTTTTACTGTGTGTATAAGTAAGTATTATTGTGTTATCGATTAAAATTTGTTTAATATTACATACAAGGCTATGTTTTTCTAAGAAATGTTGTTTAATTGAACTATGATCAGAAAGATAGCAGGTAAGTCTACGGGAGAGCGTTGTTGTAATAAAACCAATATATGTAGAGCATCTGCTATATTTAACATTATATGGCGTGTGTGTGTGTGTGTGTGTGTGTGTGTGTGTGTGTGTGTGTGTGTGTGTGTGTGTGTGTGATAATTTCCGCTAGGTAATCACGTGTTCAAACACACCTATTAAAAACACCCAGATCTTTTGTTCCATCCAAATATATATTATCTAGCAGCAAGATCAAAAGGTTCTGAAAAGACAGAAACCACCTCTTAATTGCTGTCGTTCCCAGGTCCACCTACACCCGGGGTGGTAATACCTGTTAGGGTTCCAGCTATGGGCAAATGGTTAACACACAAATGGTTAACACGATGGTATAAATATAAACATTTATAATAAAATGGCCATTAATATATTTCTAAAAATAAGCCTGCAATACATTTGGCTCTCGACAAAAAAAACACCTCTTTACAAAAATACGTCAATGAAACCTGATCTACAAACTGATTTTTTACAAAGAATACATATTCTATTCATACGAATCTATTCTAAAAATCATGTTGGCATTAAATAATTCATCAAACTTGATATGCCCTAAAACGAAATAAACCAAACCCTGATCTATAAAATTATTTCTTCTAAGGAAAACATTTTTTTTTTAATCATTTCACCCCGAGCAAGGCGGAAACGCCACTGATGTGCAGGGGGTTACATAAATGTAAAGAGATTAATTACAAAAGAGTGAGGAGTACAAGCTAGTTAGAAAGGAACAATAGAAAGCTGAGAAAGAAGGTGCGATGACAGATACATGGGCGGAGAGAAAGGGAAGGTTATACAGGGGAGGGGAGAGAGCTAGAGGCCAGTGGTTAGTAGATGAGTATTAACTTTGCATTTAAATTTCTGGAGGTCGTAGCCGTCAGGAAAGCAAGAATACGGGAGTGAGTTCCACAGGCGGGAAGTGCGAGAGAGGAAGCTGCAGGAGTAGAATTGTCGTCTGCATTTGGCTAACCTGACTGTGAATGGGTGGGACCCAGTTGCCAGTCTGGTTGCACGGGTAAACACCTGTTGAGGAGGCATCAGTGACTTAAGCTCATCCGAGCAGAAGCCATGAAAATATTTATAGAAGAGACAGAGGGAGGCTACATTTCGACGATGGGAAAGTGGCTGCAGTCGAGTCGCCAGATCAGTACCTATCACATTACAGACTCTCCTATGAATCTATCCTAAAAAATCTTGTCGGCATTAAAATAAACGTATCGAGTTTGATATGCCGTAAAACAAAACAAACAAATCCTAATCTACAAACAGATTTTTCACAAAGAATACATATTCATTTCATACAAATCTATTGTAAAACTCTTGTCGGCATTAAATAATCCATTGAGTTTGATATGCCGTGAAACAAAATAAACCAAACCCTGATCTATAAACTGATTTCTTCTAAGGAAAACATTTTCTATTCATATGAATCTATCCTAAAAAATCTTGTCGGCATTAAAATAAACGTATTGAGTTTGATATGCCGTAAAACAAAACAAACAAACCCTAATCTACAAACAGATTTTTCACAAAGAATACATATTCATTTCATACAAATCTATTGTAAAACTCTTGTCGGCATTAAATGATCCATTGAGTTTGATATGCCGTGAAACAAAATAAACCAAACCCTGATCTATAAACTGATTCATTGCAAAGAATACTTTTTATATTCATACGAATCTATCCTAAAATCTTGCCGTCATTAAATAATCCATTCAGGTTGATATGCCTTAAAACTAAATAAATCATAAACCAATATATAATATACTGGTCGGTTACTCACATTTTTCCAAACACAACCGTCTTCCAAGGGCAGCAATACACTCCTTGTTGCAGACATTTGCTCAGAAAAATTTCTAAGCACGGCTTAGATGTGGCACAAAGCCGAAAGTACGGGGCATCCAGTGAGAATCGAACTCACTACTCAGTTTTAACAGGTCCGAGTGAGACAAGTTTGCTAACCAAGACGTTTGATCAGGTACATTTGTGTTTATTCAGATTCTACCTGTAATTTACACTTCAACTATGCTGAGTGGACCTTAGTTACAGTTTCTAGGGATTCGGACATCATCAGTACAATCCCTTGGTGAGCTGTGAGTTTCCACCAACAAAACCATCGATAGAACAGTTTCTTGTACAGAATTTCACTCACAAGGATTCGGTGAACAAATGGCATGACTTTCTGTCAGTTTCTAAATGCGCCACACGCTGATAACTTCAACTCATCTTCGATTAAGTTAAGAATTCTCAAAGTATATCTGAAATATCCGCATATACCGGAAAATGTCTTTTGCTCGTTTTCGGTTCCTGTTAATATCTATCTATCTATCTATCTATCTATCTATCTATCTATCTATCTATCTATCTATCTATCCACCCCAGCGTGTTAATATCTATCTATCTATCTATCTATCTATCTATCTATCTATCTATCTATCTATCTATCTATTCTATCTATTCTATCATATCTATCTATCTATCTATCTATCTATCTATCTATCTATCTATCTAATTCTGTTCTATCTATCTATCTATCTATCTATCTATCTATCTATCTATCTCAGTCTCTGTTCCTATCTATCTATCTATCTATCTATCTATCTATCTATCTATGTCCTGTTAATATATATATATATATATATATATATATATATATATATGTGTGTGTGTGTGTGTGTGTGTGTGTGTGTGTGTGTGTGTGTTTATTACAGTCTTTGTTAATATCTGTCCATCTATCTATCATATTCTCAGTTAATATCTATCTATCTGTTTATTTTAGTATCTATCTATCTATCTATCTATCTATCTATCTATCTATCTATCTATCTATCTATCTCAGTCTCTGTTCCTATCTATCTATCTATCTATCTATCTATCTATCTATCTATCTGTCTCTATCTATCTATCTATCTATCTATCTATCTATCTATCTATCTATCTATCTATGTCCTGTTAATATATATATATATATATATGTGTGTGTGTGTGTGTGTGTGTGTGTGTGTGTTTATTACAGTCTTTGTTAATATCTATCTATCTATCTATCTATCTATCTATCTATCATATTCTCAGTTAATATCTATCTATCTGTTTATTTTAGTATCTATCTATCTATCTATCTATCTATCTATCTATCTATCTATCTCTTTCAGTCTCTGTTAATAGCTATCTATTTATCTATCCATCAAAACACAAATATAAAACGCATTGCTTATACATCTAAATATATTGGGAAAATATATGACAAACTTTAAAATTATTTCACTCACAAATCAACCAGAGGTATGATTTTCAGGAATTTTCCAAAGATGTCACACGCTTGGTCAGACTGATAACTTGCAACGAAAGGAAAAATCCCCTCCCTCATAAAGAGTTCCTCTTTGCGCGTGTTATGCTGAAGAAAAATTCCAGAAAATTGTTAGCTCAAAGATAGAAGCTATGGTAATTTTCTTTCCTTCCTGTCTGGCGTGGACAATCAGAAAAATCGCTCGGTGAATAAAGGCATTTCTTTTGCTTACTGGGAGAGATCATTTTTTTTTTTTTTTTTTTTTTTTTTTAGCTTTGAAAGAGAAAGTACGATTTTTGAGCTTGGTGAGCAAAAGTACGTTTGCGTTGTTGTGAGGGGAAGTTTGGATTTCTGACCCCGTTTTTGTTGCTACTACCTGCTCGACTGTTCACACCAGATCTTACCCGTTAACTTTGTGTTGGCGCAAGGATTCTTTTTTTCTATTTCTATTACATAACTTTAACTCTTCTTCGACCAAGATGAGTGATGTGGACCCGTAATGGGACCACGAAATGATAACTCGAAACACGGTGGTATGGTTAACAACATATATTAAGTCAAAAATAAATACAAGAGAAAAGAGTAATTATAAGCTTGGTTTACTAATGACTGACAGACAGTAGACTGTGCTGATCTAAACTGAAGCCACGGGAGTGATTAACTCTCAGTTCATATACAGGTAGGAAGAGTCCATAGTTAAGTGGGTAACGCCCCACAACAGTGAGAATTCTCAATAATCTAAAATATCTGCAAAATACTGGGAAATGTCTTCTGCGAAAAATGAGCCGTTTTTGTAAAAAAATACTTTTAAAGAATAACTATATATCCACATGATTAGCCAATTCTTAGTTTATCGACCTATGAAACAACTGCATATATATATATAACCCAGGTACACTCATAGGACGTGAACTTACTGTACAGTAACATAACCCATGAATTAGAAAAACAAGCCATTACATTTTGGATTGAGAAGTACTCAGAAATACTTCCCACACGCTTCACAAAAGAATTTATTATAGAAAATATAGAACTAATTTTAGACAACAATTCATTCCAATTTAACAACCAAAGTTATATTTAAACAACAGGCATCGCGATGGGGACCAAAATGGCACCAACATATGCAACACCCACCCTAGCATATCTAGAAGAAAGCCTATACAACCAAATAGAACATAAATTTGGGGAAAACATAAAAACAGAATTCATAAAGACATAAATAAACTACACAATCTACTACAAAACTTGCACCCAAAAATTAAGTTCACGCTAGAATATAGCTATAATGAATTTACATTCCTAGACAGACTCATAAAAACAAAAACAATTACTTCATCACAGACATTTACCGTAAACCCACAGACACCCAACAATAACTTTATTTCAAGACTCATCACCCTAAAAATTGTTTAAAATCCATCCCCTACTCCCTAGCACAACGAATTTGCACAATAGTAGCTGACGAAACCCTTCGTAAAATACGCCTAACGGAACTACGAAAAACTACGAAATATATATATATATATATATATATATATATATATATATATATATATCATAATTATAATGAACATTCTATGGAACATTGTTTGACATAAAAAATAATTTTCTTTTTGAAATAATTAAGCATAAATAAACACGAACCATGGATCCACCTGTGCCTTAAAATAACGGTATGTGTCTGAGCTGTCATTCCCATGAACCCATTGCTTTACGCCCTATAATCCAAACACAAAACTTTAAACTGTGAGAAGCCTTTCCGCCGGTAGCCACAAAACCTTGGCTGTGAACTATCTCAAGAAACAGGTATATATATATATGAATTGTTTGAACATTATTTTTTATCGATATTCGTATTTAAGTAGATATTCTGTTTTTTAAAAAAAAAGTACAATATATTTATATCTACCGGCATGATTATTTACGATAATTTTTTTATTACGAAAATGTGTGTCATTCGGCAGGATTCGAAACTGCGACCCCTATCCACATAGGGGAAACTACCATGTGATCTGGCACGTCTTAGACCTCTCGACCACGAATGACCAGTAGTCTAAACGAGATTTTAATCAAGCCTATATAACACAATTTTCGATCTATCGCAATAACCATATCTGCTCTGAAATATATCGTAATATCAACAAATCTAAACATGTTACGGAAATTAACGAAGATTAACGAAACTTGGTTATAAACAACCGACAATTTGAAATGATTTGTGTCAACATTATTTTTGATTGATACTCATATTTAAGTAGATATTCTGTTCATAATCAAAAAATATTATATATTTATTTCTACCGGCCTGATAATTTACGATAATTTTTTGTTACAGAAATGTGTGTCATTCGGCAGGATTCGAACCTGCGACCCCTATCCACATAGTGGTGTCCATCAGTAGAATTAGATTGTTGTTCATTCGTGGTCGATAGGTCTAAGACGCGCCAGATCACTTGGTGGCTTCACCTATGTGGATAGGGGTCACAAGTTCGAACCCTGCCAAATATATATATATATATATATATATATATATATATATGCTGGACAGTTGTAGGTCAGATTTAAATTAATTTAGAACAGTTGTATTAGAAAGTGCGCTATAAATGTTTCAAGATGAAGATTCAATATGTAGGGCATTTAGATACTTAGAATATATATATATATATATATATATATATATATATATATATATATATATTATCATACGATGATGTTACGTAGATACCACCAACTTGCAATAAAATTAATTTATTATTAAATCAGACAAGACGAGCAAGCATTATTTTATTAACGTGGAGACATACAACAAAACCATTCCCCGTGAAATTAACCAAAACGACTAAAAGGTGCCGAGTAACTTGGGAAACCAGTTTGAGTAGGGAAGCCAAAAAATATGCGAGGACCTTAAAATAGATGACAGAGTCCAAATTTTGTGTAAGTAACAGGCATTTATCACAACTGAAGAGCATAAGCATAATTTCACAAACAACTCAGAGATCCTGGGTATGACGTTAAACTGTATCCGATAGCAGGGCCTGTGATTAGGAAGCTGTGGGGAGCATAGAACCACTTCTTAATTGCTGTTGTTTCCAGGTCCACCCTGAACTGGAGTGGTAGCACCTGTTAGGGTTCCAGCTATGGTCAAATCTCCCAAAATGAGGTCAAAACACTGAAAGTATAAAGATAGACTTTTTAGAAACATATACATAAAAAATATGTTTTTTATAGAAATATATACATAAAAATAGACTTTTATTGAAATATATACTTAAAAATAGATTTTTATAAAAATATATACATAAAAATAGGCTTTTAAAGAAGTATATACATAAAAATAGGTTTTTATAGAAATATATACATAAAAATATGTTTTTATAGAAATATATACATAAAAATAGACTTTTATTGAAATATATACTTAAAAATAGATTTTTATAAAAATATATACATAAAAATAGACTTTATAGAAATATATACATAAAAATAGGTTTTTATAGAAATATATACATAAAAATAGGTTTTTATAGAAATATATACATAAAAATAGACTTTTATTGAAATATATACATAAAAATAGGTTTTTATAGAAATATATACATAAAAATAGACTTTTATTGAAATATATACTTAAAAATAGATTTTTATAAAAATATATACATAAAAATAGACTTTTATAGAAATATATACATAAAAATAGGTTTTTATAGAAATATATACATAAAATAGGTTTTTATAGAAATATATACATAAAAATAGATTTTTATAAAAATATATACATAAAAATAGACTTTTATAGAAATATATACATAAAAATAGGTTTTTATAGAAATATATACATAAAATAGGTTTTTATAGAAATATATACATAAAAATAGATTTTTAAAGAAATATATACATAAAAATAGATTTTATAGAAGTATATACATAAAAATAGAATTTTTTAAAAGAACTTTCATTCTAAAACATCGCTTACCATGTGCGACTGAAAATCATGTAAGCATCTTTATATTAAAAAAAAAACTTTCAATACTCCATTTCTACTATTAAATAAGTAAGGTTGATGGTAAGAGAGAAATGTTTGGTATCGAGTGCCTCTCTGAAAGCGAGATGTTTTTGATAATGTTTTAATAATACTATAGATAGTATTCTCGTATTTACTTTCCCCCACCACTTCTATTACTTTCCCCCCACCACTTCTATTACTTTCCCCCCACCACTTTTACTTTCCTCCACCACTTCTATTATTTCCCCACCACTTCTATTACTTTCCCCCACCACTTCTATTACTTCCCCCACCACTTCTTTTACTTTCCCCTACCACTTTTACTTTCCCCCACCACTTCTATTACTTTCCCCCACCATTTTTACTTTCCCCCACCACTTCTATCACTTTCCCCCACCACTCCTATTACTTCCCCCACCACTTCTATTACTTCCCCCACCACTTCTATTACTTTCCCCCACCACTTTTACTTTCACCCACTACTTCTTTTACTTTCCCCCTCCACTTCTATTACTTTCCCCCACCACTTCTATTACTTTCCCCTTCCACTTCTATTACTTTCCCCCACCATTTCTATTACTTTCCCCCACCACTTCTATTACTTTCCCCCACCACTTCTATTACTTTCCCCTTCCACTTCTATTACTTTCCCCCACCACTTCTATTACTTTCCCCATCCACTTCTATTACTTTCCCCCACCACTTCTTTTACTTTCCCCCACCACTTCTATTACTTTCCCCCATTACTTCTTTTACTTTCCCCCACCACTTCTATCACTTTCCCCCACCACTTCTATCACTTTCCCCCACCACTTCTATTACTTTCCCCCACCACTTCTATTACTTTCCCCTTCCACTTCTATTACTTTCACCCACTACTTCTTTTATTTTCCCCCACCACTTCTATTACTTTCCCCCACCACTTCTTTTACTTACTCACAACACTTTTTATTCCTTTGACACGGTTAAATTTTAACTGTTTTTTTCTTTAATACAGACGAAATCAAGCAGCCTTGTTCTAATATCGTGCCATGAACCTCTGTCTTTGTCCCCATTTTTATGCCTGGACGACAAATTTTAAATTTTTTTTTCTTAACTCCCACACTTTTTTTTTCTTTTTGCGTATGAATATGTTTTTGGGACTACTTCCTGTATATGAATTTTTCTAATATTTTTGAATTAATAAAGTTTTGTTTTGGATCGTTACAGATGAAACGAGAGTTTTCTCGCTGAAATAGCTATTGAACGAAATGTAATTTTCGTAACTTATATATATCTATATATATATATATATATATATATATATATATATATATATATATACATTGAATATACAGATGCTTACGCGTCAAAAACACAAAAACACACAAAAATTACGTTACAGTCAAACATTAGGACAAATTATCAACAACGTAAAATAACATCCTTGAAAATGGCCAGTGAAGTGGTTGAAAGCTCTTGGAAATTCGAAAATCATGGAACATCTTTTACACACCTTAACTTTAGCAGAAATGAAACATGTATGAAAACTGCAAAAATTAAATCAAAATTAATAAAATCTTCCTTGTCGGTCGTTATATATATATATATATATTATTACTATCATTATGATGAGAAAATATTCTTTCAATGCCGAAAAAAATTTACATTTGTGTAGTAGATTGTAGTTTGTACTTGTTATAAAATATAATTTATAATAAATATTCATTGGTCTATTTTTATATTGAGCACTGTTTTAAATAAATGTTTTTAAAGTTGCAATTATTTTCTTCGTTTTTATTCATTTGTATATATATATATATATATATATATATATATATATATATATATATATATATATACGCGAGTTGCATTAAAACGCCTTACAAGGTACTGTGTTTAAATATGTAAAATTTATTTTATTATAATCATATCACCCTAAGCAAGATAGTTTACTGCCACTGGTGCGCAGGGGGTTACATAGGAGAAAAGTGATGAGAAAGAAGGAATAGGTTATAGGGGGTGTCAGGAAGTGGGTAAGAGAAGGATGAGAATACTGATGAGAGTGGAGTGGATGGAGAAAGAAGCATGAGAGAGAGGATGCAGGTTAGTGAGATAGGAGATGACTATTGACTTTACATTTAAATTCTTGGAGATTATAGCTGTTGGGGAAGCAAGTAAAGCAGTAGTTACATTGGAGAAAAATTATAAGAAAGAGTGACAGAATAAAGTGGGTGTCAGGAAGCGGGTAGGAGAGGGATGAGAATACTGCAGAAATGAGATGAGAGCATAAGAGAGAGGATGCGGGTTAGTGAGATAGGAGATGACTATTGACGTTACATTTAAATTCTTGGAGATTGTAACTGTCGGGCTATCTATCTATCTATCTATCTATCTATCTATCTTTTTTATAGTCATATAGTCAAGGTATTTCACTGCAACTGCTTTGCAGGGGCTTACATAGGAGGGAAGTTATAAGAATGAGTGACAAGTTATAGGGGGTGTCAGGAAGTGGATAAGAGAAGGATAAGAATACTGATGAGAGTGGTGTGGATGGAGAAAGGAGCATGAGAGATAGGATGTAGGTTAGTGAGGTAGGAGATGACTATTGACTTTACATTTAAATTCTTGGAGATTGTAGCTGTCGGGGAAGCAAGTAAACGGAAGGGAGTTCCACAGGCGGGAAGTGAGAGAAAAGAACCTGATGGAGTGGAATTAACGTTAACATTTTATTGATTTCATAATAAAAGAGTGGGACATAGTTGCTAATCTTGAGGCTCGAGTAAATTCATACATAGAGGACACCAGTGAGCTAAGTTCATCAGAGCGGAAGCCGTGAAAGTATTTGTAGAAGAGACACAGGAAAGCCACATTACGCCGGTGAGAAAGTGACTGTATCTGAGCTGCCAAGTCGGGATCGATAGATTATGGAGATAAAAAAAAAAGTCCTTTTTTTATAGTTAAAGCTTCTAATACACAGTTTTTTTTTTTTTTTTTTTTTTGTCGCTCTATGTAATTTGTCTCTTGGCATCTCTTCCAAGCCCCGCTCCGTCAACCATTTGCTCAGACTTAACAAGTACGTCTCGCGTGGCTTTTACTCGAAAGGAGGAAATTGGTTTACTCTCGGGAAAAGTATGAATCCATCTCTTTACCACCAACTATGCTGATTTTCTAAATTTAGCTTAAATGTGGGGCAAGGGCGAATGTACATAGAACACACTGAGAATCGAACTCCCTACTCAGTCGTAATGTTTCCTGTGAGACAAGCTAGCTAACTATTACACCGAGTCGAGGTGACCCTTCCCTTGTAGCTATGACAACTAACCCTAACCCTAACCCTGCCTAAGACAATTTGTATTGGGAAATATCATTGGTAAATCCTAAGATTTGATTTTCCAAACTTCTCACTTTTTTTTCAATTGGAGTAGATAGACTAAACTATCGCCCGGTTCACACTCCATCCATGTCTATTGAACAGGTGTAGAGGCTCATCCCTTGTTCCCTGTTTAGGATGTGGTTTCAGGTTTTCTCTTTTCCAAACTTCTCACTTTTTTTTTTCAATTGGAGTAGATAGACTAAACTATCGCCCGGTTCACACTCCACCCACGTCTATTGAACAGGTGAAGAGGCTCATCCCTTGTTCCCTGTTTAGGATGTGGTTTCAGGTTTTCTCTTTTCCAAACTTCTCACTTTTTTTTTCAGTTGGAGTAGATAGACTAAACTATCGCCCGGTTCACACTCCACCCATGTCTATTGAACAGATGAAGAGGCTCATCCCTTGTTCCCTGTTTAGGATGTGGTTTCAGGTTTTCTCTTTTCCAATCTTTTCACTCTTACGTAGCCCCCGGCACATCAGTCGCGTTACCGCCTTGCTCGGGGTGATATGATTTTATGACTATGAACGCCGAAAGTCGACAAAAATACATGATGCTTCTTGTAGAAAAGATATATTAGGCATACAATATTTCGGTTGAGACATGGGGACGAATGCGGGTCCAAGAAAAGCTTTTAAACGTTGCTGACGCTATCCAAAATATCGCTCGCAGAATTCCATATCCCCCTCATAAACAAAACAAACACTTTGCAACACCGGTTCTCGTACGACCACCGAGTTAAGCAACGTCGAGCCTGGTCATTATCTAGATTATTGGCCGCTTGGAAATACCAGGTGCTTGAATGTACGGGTGGTGTAATGGATAACGACTCGGAATTGTTTAATTGAGTTTCAATTCTGGTTGGGTTCGTTATATTAACTCACGCGCAAATACTCTTTGGAACGCTATGAATCCACCTCTTCTACCCTCCAGCTACGTGTTAATTAGTAAGACTTGTGACAATAAGCCATTATTATTTCAAAAAATATTAGAATCTACAAACATTTTCTGACTTAGGAATAACCGTCAAAGAATTAACCGTAAAAACACTAATCAATTGATCAAATACTGATTAGCTATGCATGCGTTTTTTTTTATTTATTTACATTCTCTTGAATACAAATGTATAGAAACTGCCGTGGCCGCAAATTGAGGGATCAGTTTATATATTTGTTCTAATATAGAATTGATTCCCCACTTTATATACACATTATACTTTGTAATTTTCTTTTCAAATTCTGATTAGGTATGAATCTATCTGTTAGTAACACTTCTATGACTAAATCATTCTTCTTCTTCTTCTTCTTCTTCTATGTGCCCTGTCCTTTCAGGACGTAGGCAATCATGGCTTTCCACATCTCCCTATCCCTGGTGGCTCTTAGGTCCTTCAAATATGTTATCCGTTGCTTTCCCCTGTCTCCTTTTCCCTCTATCTGGCCTGTTAGTATCAGATTCTCCAAGCCCTCCTTCCTCATTGCATGTCCCAGGAACTTTAGTTGTCTCTTCCCGATACTCAGTATTAATTTCCTTTTCGTTTCCATTCTTTCCAATACCTCATCATTGCTGGGTCCACGATATTCGCAGCATCCTTCTATAGAACCACCTTTCAGTTGCTTCAAGTTTTCTTTCATCTTTGATGATATTGTCCAGCGTTCACTGCCATATTGAAGAACTGACATCATATAGCAATCCAGTCCTCTTTTCTGTGTTTCTAGCGAAAGTTTTCTGTCTCTTAATACTTTGCTCAGCTTCTGGAATGGGTTCTTGGTCATGCCAATACGTACTTGGATCTTTGTGTCACACTTTCTGTCTTCTGTTAGAACACTTCCCAGATATTTAAATTTAAATTTACCTGTTTGGTTTTAGTATCTCCCACCTGTAATTGGCATTTGGGATTGTTCTTTTTAAATCATTATCATTTCAAAAAAATCTTTCATTCTAAAAATATTTTCTGGCTTCAAATAACCTGTAAAGGGTTGATAAGCCATGAAAAATAATCAATCAAGCAAGCAAGCAATTTACCACTTTCCTCTACCACCAGAAATCATTTTCACTCCAACCCTTGACGATCTCCGAAATTGTCTCTTCCTCTGATAAACACCAAAAGCTAATTTTAATTTTGCTGCCTCTTCCCCCAACACCGTCCCCATTCATCTTCCCCACTTTCTGCCTTTTGTACTGCAAATAGCCATTGCCATGTTTGTCGAGATTATGATGTCGGAAACTGGCAGTATCATTTCGCTAAGTATGTAGGTAGCTGGTCAATAAAACCTTGACAGACGCCTGTCAAGGATAAGGGATGGAGATAGGGGTCAGGCGGGAAGTGGCGACAAGATATCAGTGGGTAAACAGCAATGGCGAAGAGAAGAAAAACAATAATTTTCTAGAGCCAGAGTATTGGAAGAGACAGGCTTATATAAAGTAAACGAATAACGAAAAGGAAAAGAAGGAAGACAAAATAAAAAAGGAAAGAAAAAAGAGAGAGAAGAGGAAAAAGAAGAAAAAGTGAGAAGAAAAAAGAAAAGACGAATAGAAAGAAAGAAAAGAGGTATGAAGAAAGGATGAAAGAAGAGAATTTTTTTTTGTTTTTTTAATCGTCTCACTCCAAGCAAGGTGGTACCACCACTGGTGCGCAGGGGGTGGGGGTTATAAGAGAAGAGTGAAAGCTTAATTAGGAGGAGAGCGAAAAGAAAGACAAGCCAGTTACAGTGGCTGTTGAAGAAAGGGGGATAGAATGGTGGGAATACCAGTTTGCAGACCGTTGAGAAGGTAAATTGAGAAAGGAAAGAACAAGATACACGCGGTGATGGGGAAAGGACGAGGAAAGGACTGGAGTCAAGTGGATAAGAGATGAGAATTGACATTGAATATAAAATCTTTGAAGATTGTAGCCGTCAGGGACACAAGTATACAAAAGGGAGTTCCACAGTCGTGAAAAGAAGCTAATGAAGTAGAATTATTGCCTGCATTTGGCTGATTTAACTGTAAAAAGGTGGGACCTTGTTGCCATTTTGGTTGCCTGAGTAAATTCTTGTGGAGGAGGGTATCAGTGAGCTAAGCTTATCAGAGCAGAAGCCATGAAAATATTTCTAGAATAGACAAAATCCACATCCTGCTGGTGATAAAATGACAAATCAATCTACCAGGTCAGGACCAATCATATAACAGATTCTCCTTTGGAGCCTGTTGAGAACCCTGAGATGAATAGCAAGAGCACCAGACCAGAAAGAGAATGGAGAAAACCAAAATTAAAGGAAGCAATAAGAGAGGGAAAAGAGAGGAAGAGAAGCAATGAGAAAAGGAGGAGTAAAAAAGTGAAGGAGATTTTTTTTTTAATTATTTCACTACAAGAATAGAGAATCAAACCACTAAAGTGCATATGAGAAACTGAAAACCTTATTAAGGAGAGAGAACAATGGAACAGAAATTAAGAAAAGAGAAGTAAGTTTTTCATATCGCAATCAAACTCTCGAGCCACACGATTAGCAACTAGGTTCCACCCTTTTACTATGAAACCAATAAAATGTAAACGAAAATTCTATTCCATCAGCTTCTTTTCTCACATTTCCCGCCTATGGAATTCCCTTCCATTTACTTGCTTCCCCAACAGCTAGAATCTCCAAGAATTTAAATGTAAACTCAATAGCCATCTCCTATCTCACTAACCTACATCCTCTCTCTCATGCTCCTTTCTCCGTCCACTCCACTCTCATCAGTATTCTCATCTTCTCTTGCCCACTTCCTGGCACCCCCTATAACCTGTCACTCTTTCTCAAAACATCCCTTTTATGTAATCCCCTGCAAAACAGTGGCAGTAAAATGCCTTACTTGGGGCGATATGATTATAAAAAAAGATAGATAGATAGATAGATAGATAGATAGATAGATAGATAGATAGATAGATAGATAGATAGATAGATAGAATCTCCAAGAATTTAAATTTAAAGTCAATAGTCATTTCAGTCTTACGATATTTTATTCTCTACGTTTCTAAAATTTAAGAGCCTGTTTTGCAAGTAATTCCTTCAACATTTAAAGTAAGTTTTTTTTTTCAATTCCTTAATTTTTTAATTAATTGTGACCGTAGATGCATTAACTAATTTATGATAATCAAAAATAAATATGTATTGTACAGTAGAAGAAAATGTGAAAAATATTTATATAAGTGCTGAAATTACGTTAAATTTTTAATTTTACTATTTAGTTAAAAACCAAAAAAAAAAAACAATTTTAGCACGATTGGACGCCATACATTGCGTTCTTGTCAACATCTCGTATCAGTCATCTGTCATCGCTTCAATGACTGACATAAAAACGGGGATACCGTAATTATTTTTGTTATTGTAAATTTCTGGCAGTAAGCAATTATTAATTGATTGAAAACAGATAAAGGTAAGTTTTAATTTTAAAATTTGACTTAAATAACGTGTCAGCGATGTATGTTTTATTTTTGTAAGATTTTTAAAAACAAATTTGGCTACTGTTTACGTAATGTATCAATCAATCAATCCAAAATGGCGGTATATTTAAAAAAATTGGTAAAATTTCAAAATTTTAGATTTCAATCAATATAATTTCGGTTAAAAATACAACAGTATGTTTTGCTTACTAGAATTATTAAATTTAATCTCTTGGCTTTCAATTAAAGCTAATTTTAAAGCTTGAAGATAACATATTTATTTTTAAAATTTCAATTTAAATTTAGGTATCGCAAATGAGTGGAGGTACCTAAATTGTAATCCTACGTCGGAGCGAAAGTAATTATTACTAGTGCTATTATTAATTCTGCAGATTATTGGTAATCGCAATTGGAACAGAGGAAAATAAGCCAAATAGAATATAAAATCATTTATGTTCAATCACCACATGATTTAAGTTGAAAACAGAATATTTATTACAAAGCTTGTAAAATCTGAAAAACTAGCTGAAAATAGAAGAGAATAAGAGGGAAAAATATATTTTGCACGTATAAAAGTGATAGGTCAGACGAGGTCATCATTGGCCGCCATTGTGTAACTAAGAAAGACACCAGTGGAAGCCTTGGGTTTTTACAGCTGGTGGAAGTGAAAATTATAGGTAGTCAAAACACGACTGTCGAAAATTTAGATGGGGTTAAAGAAGGTCAGATCCTTGATTCCCGAATGATTTGTAAAATTAACAGTCAAATTATGAGATCTTGACAGGGAATCAAGAAGCCAGAAGAAAGTTCGAGAAGCAAGAAGTGAGAGAAGAAACTGTTAGAATAGGACTTAGACTTACATCTTACAACTGTGGCACCATGACATTGTTAAAAGCGACAGGAAGGCTTTGGGCATTAACACGGTGTCAGGAGAGACGGTGGCAGTCAACCTGTCCAAGTGGAGAGGAACCCTGGCTTAACAACTTAAATCAAGGGAAGAGCAACTGACACATCTTACAACTGTAGTATCATGACATTGTTAAAAGCGACATGAAGGTTTTGGGCATTAACACGGTGTCATGAGAGACGGTGGCAGTCAACCTGTCCAAGTGGAGAGGAACCCTAGCTTCACAACTTAAATCAAGGGAGGAGCAACTGACACATCTTACAACTGTGGTATCATGACATTGTTAAAAGCGACATGAAGGCTTTGGGCATTAACACGGTGTCATGATAGACGGTGGCAGTCAACCTGTCCAAGTGGAGAGGAAGCCTAGCTTCACAACTTAAATCAAGGGAGGAGCAACTGACACATCTTACAACTGTGGTACCATGACATTGTTAAAAGCGACATGAAGGCTTTGGGCATTAACACGGTGTCATGATAGACGGTGGCAGCCAACCTGTCCAAGTGGAGAGGAACCCTGGCTTAACATCTTAAATCAAGGGAGGAGCAACTGACACATCTTACAACTGTGGTACCATGACATTGTTAAAAGCGACATGAAGGCTTTGGGCATTAACACGGTGTCATGATAGACGGTGGCAGTCAACCTGTCCAAGTGGAGAGGAACCCTGGCTTCACAACTTAAATCAAGGGAGGAGCAACTGACACATCTTACAACTGTGGTACCATGACATTGTTAAAAGCGACATGAAGGCTTTGGGCATTAACACGGTGTCTTGATAGACGGTGGCAGCCAACCTGTCCAAGTGGAGAGGAACCCTGGCTTAACAACTTAAATCAAGGGAGGAGCAACTGACACATCTTACAACTGTGGTATCATGACATTGTTAAAAGCGACATGAAGGCTTTGGGCATTAACACGGTGTCATGATAGACGGTGGCAGCCAACCTGTCCAAGTGGAGAGGAACCCTGGCTTAACAACTTAAATCAAGGGAAGAGCAACTGACACATCTTACAACTGCGGTATCATGACATTGTTAAAAACGACAGGAACACGGTGTCATGAGAGACGGTGGCAGCCAACCTGTCCAAGTGGAGAGGAACCCTGGCTTAACAACTTAAATCAAGGGAGGAGCAACTGACACATCTTACAACTGTAGTATCATGACATTGTTAAAAGCGACATGAAGGCTTTGGGCATTAACACGGTGTCATGAGAGACGGTGGCAGTCAACCTGTCCAAGTGGAGAGGAACCCTGCCTTAACAACTTAAATCAAAGGAGGAGCAACTGACACATCTTACAACTGCGGTATCATGACATTGTTAAAAGCGACAGGAACACGGTGTCATGATAGACGGTGGCAGTCAACCTGTCCAAGTGGAGAGGAACCCTGGCTTCACAACTTAAATCAAGGGAGGAGCAACTGACACATCTTACAACTGTGGTATCATGACATTGTTAAAAGCGACATGAAGGCTTTGGGCATTAACACGGTGTCATGAGAGACGGTGGCAGTCAACCTGTCCAAGTGGAGAGGAACCCTGGCTTAACATCTTAAATCAAGGGAGGAGCAACTGACACATCTTACAACTGTGGTACCATGACATTGTTAAAAGCGACATGAAGGCTTTGGGCATTAACACGGTGTCATGAGAGACGGTGGCAGTCAACCTGTCCAAGTGGAGAGGAACCCTGGCTTAACAACTTAAATCAAGGGAGGAGCAACTAACACAAGTTGCCATGGAGAGGCGGGTTTGCAGGAAGCAAAATGAAAGCTCCGACAGACCAGAAAGAAAACAAAATTGCAGCCTCTGCAACAAAGACTGTCACTCCCACATCTTGAGTTACAGACGCCGATGCTCCAGCCAACAGACAACTAAGATGATCGATCCTGACCGACGAAGGCCTACTACATCTGCAGGGCCAGATTATGACCTTTTGGGACCCCTAGGATATTGAAATTACCCTCCACTCCACCCTACCTGATAGAGTCAGCATTTTACTTGCCTGTAACGGTTTTGAATATTTTTCATTCAGGGTGAATTTTAGCAATATTTACATCGCTTTGAAAGAAAATTTTTACAAATTCTTTAAATAAACTAGAATAGCTATCATTTGTTTGTCAATAAAAATATTCTTTTAAGAAATACAATTATTTTACTATTTATTGTAAACTGAATTAAGACTTGTCAATACAACTGTATTAAGAAAAAATATTTTTATAACCAGCATTATAAACAATAAATAAATATGAGTTTGTTGTATTGACGTCATTTAGCATTAGTTGACAACCAGTCTACCGTAGAAAATAATGGCAACCTGACACAAGTTGCCATGGAGAGGCGGGTTTGCAGGAAGCAAAATGACAGCTCCGACAGACCAGAAAGAAAACAAAATTGCAGCCTCTGCAACAAAGACTGTCATTTCTGCATCGGTTTATAGTCACAGACGCCAATGCTCCAGCCAAGCGGACAACTAGGATGCTATCCATGGTCAAAATCTCCTTTGCAGTCAGTTAAGTCATTTTCAAGACATGATCACCCTAGTGTTTATCACGTATGGCACTTAAATGACTGACTGAAGATAATAGTTGGAAACATGTAAAACTTCTGCTGGGCATGAAGTGGGGGATCAGACTTCTATTGTTATGAAGTAATAAACTAATCCCCCACTAATTACTAATTATTAGTATAATAATATAATCCATCGCTTCTCACTCCAGCTATGGGTTAAATAGTCAAAACAGCTTGGGTTCTTTAGCGTTAGTTGACAACCAGTCTACCGCAGAAAATAATGGCAACCTGACACAAGTTGCCATGGAGAGGCGGGTTTGCAGGAAGCAAAATGACAACTCCGACAGACCAGAAACAAAACATAAATGCAACCTCTGCAACATAGACTGTCACTCTCGCATCGGTTTATACAGTCACAAATGGAGAAGAACCCTGGCCCAACAACTAAAATCAAAGGAGAAGCAACTAACACAAGTCGCCATGGAGAGGCGGGTTTGCAGGAAGCAAAATGACAGCTCCGACAGACCAGAAAGAAAACAAAATTGCAGCGTCTGCAACAAAGACTGTCACTTCTGCATCGGTTTATACAGTCACAGATGCCGATGCTCCAGCCAAGCAGAAAACTTCCGCAACTTTTTTTTACTAATAGCTAGAGGAAGGAGAAGTGTATTATATTATAAAGTATTAATTAGTGGGGGATCAGTTTATTACTTCATAATAATATAAAACTGATCCCCCTCTTTATGCCCAGTAGAAGCCTTAATCATGTCTCCAACTATTATTTTCCATCAGTCAGTTAAGTGCCATACATGATACACGCTTGGGCGATCATGTCTCAAAAGAGACATGACTCACTGGGCAGAAGATTATCACGCAGTAGGTTGCAATTGCTTTCTGCGGTAGACTGGTTGCCAATCAAGGCTATAGAACTCAATCTGTCCTGTTATTTGACCCATAACTGGAAGAAAGAGACGGATTAATACCTTTCCCAAGGGTATTTGCGTGTAAGTGAATGCAATGAATTCGTCTGGAATTCGAACTCGGCCCCACGATTTCTCGTTTCAAACCGATATCCAATGCTCCACAACCATAACTTATGGTTACATCTAGCTATTTTAACTGTAAAATAATGAGAATTTGATAGGAAAGCAAGGAGCTAGAATAGAGTTTCACAAATAAGTGGTGTGAGAGAAGAAACTGTCATAATAGAACTTACAGTATCATCCAGCAATTTCAACTGTAAAATGATGAGACCCTGCCAGGGAACAAAGAAGCCAGATGAGGCTTCAACAAACCAGAAGACTTAGATAATTAACTGTTTAAATAGAACTTATGCTCACAGCTAGCCATTTCAACTTGTTGTGTCACCAAGATGGATACAATACACAGAGAAAGTGTGCTGCGGTATTATTCAGCACAATAGGCGGTGCTAAACGGATATGCACAGAACAGTACAAGAGATCAGTTAATGCCATACGTGAAACACGCTTGGGCGATCATCTCTCGAAAGAGACATGACTGACTGGGCAGAAGATTACCCCGCAGTAGGTTGCCATTTTTTTCTGCGGTAGATTGGTTGCCGACCAAGGCTATAGAACCCAATCTGTTCTGCTATTTAACCCATAACTGGAAGGAAGAGATGGATTAATACCTTTCCCAAGGGTATTTGCGCGTAAGTGAATACAATGGATTCAACTGGAATTTGAACTTGGCTCCCCGATTTCTCGTTCCGAGCCGATATCCAATGTGCCACAACGCACATCCGTACAAGAGATACAATGACAATAAAAACTTACAACATAGCGGACCTCAAATGGAATGAGGTCGGCAACCAGTCTATATGCACAGAACAATACAATAGTTAAAAGAACAGACAAGACAGAACTTAAAACAGTGAGGAAGGATTTAAATTGCCGTAGCCGCCAAAGTAATCAGTCTGAATACTACTTGAACGACACTTAAATATTATGCTTCAAATGTTACTATTCTTTACTTAAATAGACCATTTCAGTCCATGGGCCTTTCCATCATTGAGTGTGCTGCAGGGGTGTCAGCTACTCTACAACACAACTTTAAAATGATGAGACATTCCAAGCAAAGCAAGTAGACAGAAGAGATTTTAACGAGTGACAGGTGTAAGTAAAAAAACTGTTAGCATAGAGCTTAGTTTCATCCAGCCATTCCAACTGTAGAATGTTGAGGCCTTACCATGGAAACAAGAAGCCAGAGGAGATTTTGACATGCAAGACACATGAGACTAGAGACTTTAAGAATAAAACTTACTCTTATGTCCACCCATTTCAACTGTAAAATGATGTGATTTTTCCAAGAAAGCAAGAAGCCAGAATAGAGTTTAACAAGTGAGAAGTGTTAGAAAAGAAACCATTAGAATAAAACTTATGTTTACATCTAGCTATTTAAATGATAATATGATGAGACCTTGCTGATAATCTAGTCAGTCAGTCAGTTAAGTGCCATGCGTGATACACGCTTTGGGCAATCATGTCTCGAAAAAGACATGACTAACTAGGCAAAAGATTTTCTATCCTGCTCTTTAAACTATAGCTGAAGGAAGAAGAGATGGATTGTATTAATAAGTAGTAATAAGTGGGGGATCAGTTTATTGCTTAATAACAATAGAATAATGATCCCCCACTTTTGCCCAGTAGAAGCTTTACTTATGTTTCATACTATTATCTTCATTCAGTCAGTTAAGTGCCATTAGTGATACACGCTTTGAGCAATCATTTTTTTTTTTTTATCATTTCACCCCGAGCAAGGCGGAAATGCCACTGATGTGCAGGGGGCTACATAAATGTAAAAAGATTAATTAGAAAAGAGTGAGGAGTACAAACTAGTTAGAAAGGAACAACAGAAAGCTGAGAAAGCAGGTGCGATGACAAATACATAGGTGGAGAGAAAGGGAAGGTTATACAGGGGAGGGGAGAGAGCTAGAGTCCAGTGGTTAGTAGATGAGTATTGACTTTGCATTTAAATTTCTGGAGGTTGTAGCCGTCAGAAAAGCAAGAATACGGGAGTGAATTCCACAGGCGGGAAGTGCGATAGAAGAAGCTGCAGGAGTAGAATTGTCGTCTACATGACTGACTGGGCAGAAGATTTTCTATCCTACTCTTTAAACTATAGCTGAAGGGAGAAGAGACGGGTTGTATTAGTAAGTAGTAATTAGTGGGGGGGTCAGTTTATCACTTAATAACAATAGAAAACTGATCCCCAACTTTTTGCCCAGTAGAAGCTTTACTTATGTTTTCAACTATTATCTTCATTCAGTCAGTTAAGTGCCATACATAATACACGCTTTGGGCAATCATGTCTCGAAAGAGACATGACTGGGCAGAAGATTATCCTGTAGTAGGCTGCCATTGATTTCGGTGTTAGACTGGTTGCCAGCCAAGGCTATAGAACCCAATCTGTCTTATTATTTAACCAATAACTGGAGCAAAGTGATGGATAAATATCTTTTCCAAAGGTATTTGTGCATAAGTTAATGCAAGGAATTCTATTATAATTCAAACTCAGCTTCCCAATTTGTCGCGCCCAGTCGATATCCACTGCACGACAGCGCATATCTAGTACTGTACTTAAAGTCACAAAGTCTAGGTATCATAGAGAAATACTCCTCAGAAAAAATTATGCCAATATGACAGTTTAAAACTAAGAACCTTGCAATTTCTTCTTTGTATTTTATCAACAATCTCTAGATATACAGGACTGTGCAAAAGTATTAGGACAAGAACTATTTTATCTTTTATGAGGCATCAAAATAATTGCGACAATTTACCAATCGCACCTAGTATATATACAGGACTGTGCAAAAGTATTAGGACAAGAACTATTTTATCTTTTATGAGGCATCAAAATAATTGCGACAATTTACCAATCGCACCTAGTATATATACAGTACTGTGCAAAAGTATTAGGACAAGAACTATTTTATCTTTTATGAGGCGTCAAAATAATTGCGACAATTTACCAATCGCACCTAGTATATATACAGTACTGTGCAAAAGTATTAGGACAAGAACTATTTTATCTTTTATGAGGCATCAAAATAATTGCGACAATTTACCAATCGCACCTAGTATATATACAGGACTGTGCAAAAGTATTAGGACAAGAACTATTTTATCTTTTATGAGGCATCAAAATAATTGCGACAATTTACCAATCGCACCTAGTATATATACAGGACTGTGCAAAAGCATTAGGACAAGAACTATTTTATCTTTTATGAGGCATCAAAATAAAGTTTAAAATCACCCTCTGTCCTAACACTATCGGTAATATGCAAAAGTGTTAGGTCAGGGGTGATTTTCATAAAAAACTCACTGAAATTAAAATTCTTCTTCTTCTTCTTCCTCTATGTTCCCTCTCCCTTCAGGACGTAAGCGATCATGGCTTTCCACATTTCCCTATCCCTGGTGGCTCTGAGCACGCCTTCTCCTGTTACACCGTGCAATCCTCGTTCCATCATCCACCTGATTATGTCCTTCCAATATGTTATCCATTGCTTTCCCCTGTCTCTTTTTCCCCTCTATCTGGCCTGTTAGTATCAGATTCTCCAAGCCCTCCTTCCTCATTGCATGTCTCAGGAACTTCAGCTGTCTCTTCCTGATACTCAGTATGAATTTCCTTTTTGTTTCCATCATTTCCAAGACCTCATCATTGCTATTCAAATTATTTAACAAAAAAGGAAGAGGAAGGAAGGCCTCAGAATTTGAATTGGCTCCCACAAAGCCCTGATCACAATCCTATTGAACATGTATGGGATATTTTGGATAAAACAATTTATAAATCTAATGTTACTTCACAAGACACACTTTGGGAACAAATACAAGCTGCTTGGCAGGAGATACCATTAGATACATTGAAGAAGCTTGTAATGTCAATGCCTGACAGAATGAAGGCTGTGATCAAAGCAAAAGGCTATTATACTAAATATTAAATTTATTTTGTAACAAGTATTTTTTCTTGTTTATGCATTTGTTGAGTAAATCAAATGAAATTACTTGAATTAAATTGTTTATTTTCTGTCAATATGCCTCATAAATGATAAAATAGTTCTTGTCCTAATACTTTTGCACAGTACTGTACAACAAAAGCACAATACCAGATGTGAGGGCAATATTCAATGCAAGGATAAATAGCAGACTTACAAAAAACTGTCAGAGAGTTTATGGCAAGAAAATCCACCTAACACAACACAGTGATCCAAATTTAGAGTAAAAAAAAGGGGGGGGAAGAAAGAAGGGGGAAATTAAACGGATGAAGTATTCACACTCCACCCTCGTCTATTGAACAGGTGAAGAGGCTCATCCTTTGATCCCTGTTTAGGATGTGGTTTCCGGCTTTCTCTTTTCCAATCTTTTCACTCTTATGTAGCCCCCTGCACATCAGTGGCATTACTGCCTTGCTCGGGGTGATATGATTAAAAAAAAAGATAAATAAAAAAAAAAATCAAAGAAAGAGAGAGAGAGAGAGAGAGAGAGAGAGGAAAGAAAAATAACAAGAGGAGCAGAGAAGGCGAAAAGGGGTAAAACAAAGAGAGAGAAAGAAGAGAAGGATAAAGAGTAAAAAGAAAGAATGAAAATGTAAAAAAGGGGATAAAGAAAAAAAATCGTTCAGGTACCAAAGATAAGGATAAATAAGGATAAAAGGCCAAAGATTTTGATTTCATTTTCTTTGGTTAATTGCAAATCAACTCCGAACAGGTAACTTAATTCTGAAATGTGAATCCATCAAAAATATTACAAAATTTATTCTTTTGCGATTAAAATCAAATGCTGGAATTGTTTTTTGTTTTATAGTTAAAATCAATTTCTGGAATTTTTATTTAATATTAAAATGAATTGCAGGAATCTTTTTTTTTTTTTAATCATTTCACCCCAAGCAAGGCGGAAACGCCACTGATGTGCAGGGGGTTACATAAATGTAAAAAGATTAATTAGAAAAGAGTGAGGAGTACAAACTAGTTAGAAAGGAACAATAGAAAGCAGGTGCTGTGACAGATACATAGGTGGAAAGAAAGGGAAGGTTATACGGGGGTGGGGAGAGAGCTAGAGTCCAGTGGTTAGTAGATGAGTATTGACTTTGCATTTAAATTTCTGGAGGTTGTAGCTGTCAGGAAAGCAAGAATACAGGAGCGAGTTCCACAGGCGGGAAGTGCGAGAGAAGAAGCTGCAGGAGTAGAATTGTCGTCTGCATTTGGCTAACCTGACTGTGAATGGGTGGGACCCAGTTGCCAGTCTGGTTGCACGACTGTTAAATTGAATTACAGGATTATTTTTTACTGTTAAAATGAATTGCTGAATTTTTTTACAGTTGAAATAATTTGCAGGAATTTTTTTACTATTAAAATGAATTGCTGAAATTTTTTTACTGTTAAAGTAATTTGCAAGAATTTTTTTACTTTTAAAATGAATTGCTAAAGTTTTTTACTGTTAAAATAATTTGCAGGAATTTTTTTATTTTTAAAATGAATTGTTGGAATTTATTTTCACTATTAGAATGAATTGCTGGAATTTTTTAACATTAAAAGGAATTGCAGGAATTTTTTTTACTGTTAAATTGAATTGCATGATTATTTTTTTACTGTTAAAATGAATTGCTGAAATTTTTTTACAGTTGAAATAATTTGCAGGATTTTTTTACTTTTAAAATGAATTTCTAAAATATTTAACTGCAAAAATGAATTGCTGAAGATTTGTTACAGTTCAAAAGAATTGCTGGAATTTTTTTATTGCTAGAATTAATTGCAGGAACTATTTTTATTATTAAAGTGAATTGCTGAAATTATTTCAACTGTTAAAATGAATTGCTGGAATATTTTTACTGTTCAAATTAATGGTTGAAATTTTCTTTATTATTAAAATGAATTGCTGTATTTTTTAACTGTTAAAATAAATTACTGAAATTTTTTTTCAATATTAAAATGATTTTTCTAGAATATTTTTACTGTTAAAATTAATGACCAGAATTTTTTTATTATTAAAATGCATTTGTGGAATTTTTTTAACTGCTAAAATGAATTGCTAGAATTTTCTAACTGTAAAATGAAATTGCTAAATTTTTAAACTGCTAAAATAAATTGCTGAAATGCTTTTAAATTTTAAAATGAATTGCTGAAATATTTTAAACTGTTAAAATGAATTGTTAGAATTTTTTTAATTTTAAAAAAATTGTTGGAATTTTTACTCTTAATGCTGAAATTTTTTTTAACTATAAAAATGAAATACAAGACATTTTCAAATGTATAAATGAATTGCTAGATTTATTTAAACTACTAAAATAAATTGTTCAGACATTTTTAACAGTCAAAATAAATTGCTAGATTATTTGTAACTGCTAAAATTATTTGTTGGAATTATTTATTAATAAAATGAATAGCTAGAATTTTTTTTAGCTTTTAAAATGAATTGCTGGAAATTTTTACTTTTAAAATGAATTGCTAGAACTTTTTTAACTGTTAAAATGAATTGCTGAATTTGTTTTTACTATTAAAAAGAAATGCTGGAATCTTGTGTACTATTAAAATGAATTGCAGAAATTTTTATTATTAAAATGAATGGCTGAAATTTTTTAACTGTTAGAATTAGCTGCTGGATTTTTTAACTATTAAACTTAATGGCTGAAACTTCTTATTAAAGTAAAGTACTATTTTTTTTTAATTGTTAAAATAAGTTGTTGAAATTTTCTTACATATTAGAATGATTTACTGAATTTTTTTACTGTTAAAATTAATAGCTAAAGAGTTTTTATTTTTAAAAACAACTGATGGAACTTTTTTTACTGTTAAAATGAATTGCTGGAAATTTCTAACTATTAAAATGAATTGCTGAATTTTTTTTAATGTTTGAATGAATTGCTGGATTTTTTAACTATTAAACTTAATGGCTGAAACTTTTTACTATTAAAATAAAATACTATTTTTTAAAAAATAACTGATGGAACTTTTTTAGTGTTAAAATTAATTGCTGGAAATTTCTAACTATTAAAATGAATTGCTGTGTTTTTTGAATGTCAGAAATATTTTTTGCATTAAAATAAATTGTAGATTTTTTTTCTATTGAAATGAATTGATGGAATTTTTGTTACTTTTCAAATGAATTGCTGGAGTCTTTTTTTTGTAATGTTAAAATGACTTCCTGGAATTGTTTTACTTTTAAAATGAATTGTGATTTTTTTTTTTAATGAATTGCTGGAATCTTTTTACTGTTAAAATAAATTGCAGAATATTATTTTTACTTTTAAAATGAATTGCTAGAGTTTAGTCTTTATTGTTAAAATGAATAGCTGGATTTTATTATTATTTTTAAAATGAATTGCAGAATATTGTTTTACTGTTAAAAAGAATTACTGGATTTTTTTACTTTTAAAATCAATAGCTGGAATTTATTTTTGCTATTTCAATAAACTGCTGGAACTTTCTCTAAAGTTAATTGCAGGCAATGTTTTTTTTACTGTGAACAGGAATTGCAAGAATTTTTTTACTTTTAAAATAAATTATTGGAATTTTTTAATGTTAAAATAAATTGATTGATTTGTTTGCTTTTAAAATGTATTGTAGGATTTTTTTAAATGTTAAAATGAATTGTTAAAATTTTTTTTTTTTACTATTTAATTGGACTCCCTGAATTTATGTTTTAATATTAAATTCAGTTGCTGAAATTGTATTACTATAATTGGAATCAACTACTGGAATATATTTTTTACTGTTAAATCTATTATTGGAAATTTTCCTATGATATTTAATAGTTAAAATTGAATTTTAATTACTATTAAAATCAATTGTTTGAATGTTTTTACTTTTAAAATAAATTGCTTTAACTTCTGTAGTGTGAAAATCTACACCTGGAATTTTTTTTACTATTAAAATTAATTGCTGGAATTTTTTTATTAGAAAATTTTATTGATTTAAATTGTTTTTACGATAAAAATCAAATCACTGGAAACTGTTTTGCTGTTGTAATTAATTATGGATTGTTTTTACTATTATGATCAATTGTTAGATTTTTTTCACCATCATAATCAATAGTTAGAATTAATTTTTATTCTTTACTAAAATAAATTGCTGGAATAATTTTATTAAAAAAATTAATTGATCAAATTATTTTTATGATTAAAATCAAATTGCTGGAATTTTTTTTTTTTTACTATTACTGAAATTTGTTTATTTCTTTTATTAAAATATATTGATAAAATTTTATTTTTATATTATTCTACTATTTCAATCAATTACTGGAAAATTGTTTACTATTGCTGAAATTTATTTATCATTTTTATATGATCTTATAATTTTTACTTTTTAGAAGATAAGTTATATAAACATTGCTCTAATTTATTGTCTATTACAAAAAATTCCAAATCGCTCACCTCAGCATCAAAAATAATAATTCACTTACAAGATCTAAAGTACAAAGAACCAATATTATTTATGAATTTACATGTCCTTTAAGTAACTTTGTTCCTGATCAATTCAAATTCATAAATAATTACATTAGATATACTACTACAAGTTTAACAAGTAAACTCACATTGCTTCTCTCTAACCATAGGTCTATTAGCTCTCATTAGATACACATGGAGATCTAGAAAACTCTATCTGTGATATACTCGTCGATAATACAACTGTAATAACAAACTCCACTTGTAAAAAAGACTAAAAATAATAGAAGCATTATTAATAAAAAAGAAAAGCCAACACTCAACATATTAACTAAGAACGTAGCCGCAATGTGCTGACTGTGTTTAGAAAATTCAATGTTACTGTAACTCTACATATGTACATAACACATTCTGTATATTCAGTTAAAATAAAATAAAATTCATTCATCATAATGGCAAAAGTATAGTCTTAAGTACTTGGATAAATAAAAAAGTCAGACAATTATTATATAATTTATCTACTGAAAATAAAAAAAATTATAAGATCACTTGACAAATTATATAAAAATATTAACCATAGTCAGTCAGTTAAGTGCCATACGTGATACGCGCTTGGGTGATCATGTCTCGAAAGAGACATGACTGACTGGGCAGAAGATTTTCTATCCTGCTCTTTAAACTATAGCTGCAGGGAGAAGAGACAAAATGTATTAATAAGTAGTAATTAGTGGGGGATCAGTTTATTACTTAATAACAATAGAAAACTGATCCCCTACTTTTGCCCAGTAGAAGCTTTACTTATGTTTCCAACTATTATCTTCATTCAGTCAGTTAAGTGCCATACGTGATACACGCTTGGGCAATCATCTCTCGAAAGAGACATGACTGACTGGGCAGAAGATTATCCCGCAGTAGGTTGCCATTGCTTTCTGCGGTAGACTGGTTGCCGACCAAGGCTATAGAATCCAATCTGTCCTGCTATTTAACCCATAACTGGAAGGAAGAGATGGATTAATACCTTTCCCAAGGGTATTTGCGCATAAGTGAATGCAATGAATTCAGCTGGAATTCAAACTCGGCTCCCAGGTTTCTTGTTCCAAGCTGATATCCACTGTACCACAACGCACATAATGAAACTTACATAAAGGAAGAGGGATTGTTGGCTAAATACACAATATATATCAGTCAGTCAGTTGTGCCATACGTGATACATGCGTGGGCAATCATGTCCCGAAAGAGAACCACAACACACATCCATAACTCTCACACACACACACACACACACACACACACACACACACACACACACACACATATATACATATACATATATATATATATATTGATTGTTTAATACTTAGTTTTTTGTCCTAATAGGGTTAGACCAGTACGCATTTGTATTAAAAAGTGTTGTGTACAATTATATTGTAGAACTTTTGAAAATTTCTCATTTTTAAACGAGTTATTTCGCTACCTTGGTTTCCACCATGAGTGGTTTCTTCAGGCAATTTTTAATAACTAATTAAAATTAGTTATTAAATTATTATTAGTTATCAAATTAGTCATTAAATTAGTTATTAAATTATTAATTACTTATAATAACTCATTTAAAAATGAAATATATATATATATATATATATATATATATACCATGTATATATAACACGTTAAAATATCCTCTTCTCTCTAGCCGTCTACCGATAGCTTAGGAGTAAACTCTCTGGCTGATGCCAAATACTGAAGCAAGTGGATATCTAGTCACACTGATGACCTGTGATACAGCAAAATAGGCTTATATATATATATATATATATATATATATATATATATATAGTGCATCGAGGCAGCAGATAATTTTCTAAGCATACTGTTAAATATACAAGACAATGAAAATCTATTATTTTTAATCATGAGCTATTCTAAACATCGTATTTGGGCTTTAATTTCAGGTGAGCCGAAATCTTAGAACCAACTTAATAAAAAATTATCCTAATATTGGAGAATTTTTGTCTTTATTTTTACCTGAAATTAAACCCAACATACGATGTTTAGAACGGCTCATGATTAAACCGAATAGACATTCATTGTTTCTTATATTTAACAGTATATGTTTAGAAAAATATATATATTCCATTTGTAAACGAGTTATTATGCGACCTAGGTTTCTATCACCTTTAAGACACCTTTAAGACCAGGTGGTTCAATCACAGGTCTACATTTAAAATAGAAAACTTAAAATAACTGTAAAAAGTTGTCTAGCCACGTGTGGAATTTGAAATCAAAATGTGGAAAAGACCCATACATAACGTGGAGTATAGTGAAAACAGCCAAGCCTTACAATGGTGGCAAAATATGTAGACTGTGCCAGGAAGAATAGTTATTCCCAAACGAAAATGAATTACAGAATGAAAGAACAGAAATTATGACTAAGTGTAACCATACTAAAAAGTACCTCTTAGGTTCATACAACTATGGATGAAAACGCCATAATTCCTTGTAATTTTAAAAAATTCGCGTTCAAAAATTTCCTACCACGTGAGCGGTC
>JBBBDQ010002628.1:0-25000 GCA_037127315.1 Ascarosepion bandense
TTTCAGAAAGTAGATTTACCGTTGTAGTGAATCAACCGTGACCGTCTAGTGGTTGGGTTTTTTGCATGTGGCTGTGCCAACCATGGTTCGATTCCTGGTCATGGTAGATTTTCCACGAAAATTAGTTCTAATTTATATATCCATGTCATTATTTGACTTTCTGTAATTTAATTTCAAGAAAAATTATTTCGTTTGTAATAAAATAAATAGATATAAACAGACGACGTTGCATGTCTTGAATATATGTCTAAATATAGCATGGAAATGGTAATTAAATATCTGTAATTTTAGAAATGATTTATGTATTTATGGAAAAACTCAGTTTGAAATGATTTTAATTAATTTCTTAAAATGTTTTAATAATGTATATTAAAACCTACGCAAGTAATATCTAAATTTCAGAATATAATTTTTATTTTCTCAATGAATATTACATAAACTCGGACAGGTCAGCCTTGAGTAAATTCTTATAGATTTAAATACCTACTTTTGATGTCAAATTAAATCTATAAATGTGTATAAATTTGAGATATCTTCTTATATTTAAGATTTATTGCGAACTTACGTGGTGGCGATCCATGCGAAATTTTAGCATGTATAATGACGGAGGTTGTGCATTAGCCGTGATCGTCAGTGGTTAGGACTCCCCTTTGTAGCCGTGGCAATCATGGTTCGTAATACTGGTCACGGCAGTTATACCAAAACTTTCCTTTAAAATTTTTATTTTTCGGTGTGAAAATTCTTACTAATATATATGTCCAATTTCATTTTGTATAGAATCTGAAATATATATTCAAGGGAAGATTAATTCATGCACGAGTGAATAAATACTAAATATTTATATCTATGTAAGATGTAATCTCATCTGAAATTTGATATTATATAGTTATATACATGACTGTTAATAATAATGAATATCTATAATTTCTTCAGTAGAATATTATCTTCAAATTATATTGACACAATATAGACTAATATATAAAATTGAAATAAAAGACTACGAAACTAAATCTATTGAAAACTATGATTCTTTAATATGTAAAATATATAAACATGAAATATTGACCTCTGTTTAAGATTTATTGCGAATTTCAGTTTTAGCCTTTTATGCAAACTTTCAGAAGGAATATTGACAGATGTAGAGAATTCATCATGACCGTCTAGTGTTTAGGACTCGTTTTATCGGGAAAATCTCTTGGAAGCAGGGGTGTTGTAGTGCGTTACCTCCTAACCTATGGACTGTTTCTACCAGTATATTAGCTGAGAGTTATTCACTCTCCTGTCTTCTTTTTAGCTCAGCACAGTCTGTCTCTCAATCATTCGTAAGCCAAGCTTATATTTACTTTTATCTCTTGTGTTTATTTTTGACTTCATATATTTTGTTAACCTTACCACCATGTTTTGAGTTATCATTTCGTGGTCCCCTTACCGGTCCTCATCAATAACATTATTTTCTGATCACAGACTTTTCTGTTTGATGAAAACACGCCAGAGCTCCCTGTGATTCGGCGTTATAATCACTGGATTTGTATTTGTTAATAGACATTTCACTCATTACTTGTTGAAATAAACTAACATAAAATTCGAACATTGGTCTGACTGAATAGCCGAAGGAATCCTGACTAAACAGAAAAACTTATTTAAAGCCTTAACATTAGTCCTAGCATTATTACTTCTTAGTGGGATAGCCTCTGGATAGCGAGTTGATGTACACATATCTTCAATAAATATTTGTTTTCTATTTTTGTTTTTGAAAAGAACCAACACAATCAACTAGTACTCTTCTGAAATATTCTTCAAATGCTGGAATAGGTTTCAGAGGGGCAGACGAAATCTTTTGATTTGGTTTTTCAACATTTTGTCATATGTGGCAGGAGTTACAGAAATTAACGACATTCAGTCTAATTTTCAGCCAGTAAAAATGATTTAATATTTTTTCACAGATCTTATTTTTTCCTGAATATCCTGGCATTGGGGTATCATAAGCTATGTTTACTATTTCTATTCTGTATACTTTCACGACCACTATTTGTTTTTTTATCTTCCATTCCTGATTTAGGCTGGCATCTACTGGGCGCCATTTCCTCATTAAAATGCCATCTCTCCCATAAAAACATTGTCTAACTTTTCTTGCTTCTTTTAAAGGAAGTATTTTATTTTTTAAAAAAGAAAGTTCAGGATCTTTTCTTTGTTCAATAACAAGTTGGTTTTTATTTAGATCGTCTTTCATTTTTTCTGTTCCATTTTCTTTTTGATGAGGTGGTTTATTTAATTTTTTTATCCGAATTATTGGTTCGTTCTAAATGATGAGATATAAAGGTTTCATTCAATTGTAACCAATTAGCTGGTGTTGCTGAATCTTCCTTTACTGAAATATATTTCTTTGTTTTTGCCCTAGTAATAACACAATCAGTGTATAATTCACTGTTTTCTTCGACCTCGAATTTATCTTTTATTTCTATTTTATCACAGACTATTGGTTCTGCTACTACCCTGTCACCTGCTATATCGTTGCCTAACTGTAAGGAAACCTCTTGAACTGAAGTGTTGGTCGTACACCGACGACCACCGGACCAATCACCAATTTCGATTTTATATAAATTTTATGAAGGGAAACCTTAATTACGCCTAATTCAACATCTTGTAATAAAACAAAATCTCCAGTGAAGGTCGATTCCGATAGCTCTAGTCTACCTTCTAATAATAGGATTTGAGACGCACTGGTGTCTCGTAAGATTTGGATAGGACTAGCTTTCTCAGTGTCGTCGATGTAAACGGAACCCTGGAATAAAAATGGTTTATAATTTTCCATACATGAGTTTTTATTTTTTCTAACACCTAATTTAGAGAAGGAAGAAGGAAGAAAAAAGTTACTGGTTCTCTGTTTTATACCAAAAGCATGAGGCTGAAGGTAGTTTTTTTCTTCCTGTTTTCTTTTTAGGACACGGCAGTCGGATATTATGTGATTGTCCTTCTTACAGTAGGCACAGGAAATTTTTGATTCTGTCAGAACAGAACTTTTAAGTGTATCTCTTATTTTTTTTTTTTTTTTCATATTATTTCTGTGAGATACATTGTGAGGGAAAGGTTTGGACAGTGTTTGTGTATCTGTGTGAAAACCTGACTGGTTTGCGTTTCTATTAATTTTTTCAAAAAATCTTAGTTAAACTATAGATATCATAATTTACTAAGCGCAGCTTAGATGTGGCACAAGACCGAAGGTATGGGGCACCCAGTGAAGATCGAACTCACTACTTAATTGCAATAGTTCTAGCGAGACAAGCTTGCTAACCATTACACCACCTCGAGGTGCCCAAACTATAGATATCTGCTACGACTGCGGTCTCGTTAATCGGTTCTACGTTCTTATCATCGAGATGTATTCGAATCTCCTGTGAAACGCATTGCTTAAATTCTTCAATAACAATGAGTTAACGTAACTTATTATAATCATTATCTAGTTTTTTCGTCCTAACCCATCTATCAAAGAGATCTTCATTTTCCTTAGCGAATTCAACGTATTTCTGTTGCTGGAACTTTTTATAATTCCGAAATTTCTGCCTATATGCCTCTGGTATTAATTCATAAGCGTTTAAAATGGCAGTTTTGATTTTTTCATAGTCTGTGGCCTCTTCAATACTGAGGGCCGAGTATATATCAGCATCTCTGCCGACTAAAACCGTCTGTTAAAGTGTTGATCAAATTTCATAAGGCTATCCTAATTTCTTTTTAAATGAGGAAAATATTTTTCCACTTTTTTCTCACAAAACTTAGGTACTAATTTGATATATTTTCCGGCATCAAATGCTGCACTTAAGGAAGAATTCTCTGAAGTTTGACTTCTATTTTCATGTTATTTTAATTTTTCTAACTCTATTTCAGATTGGATTTTTAATCTTTCCATTTCTATTATTTTTCGCATTTATAACTTTTCTTTTATTTCTAATGTCAAACATAAACTACTATTTTATATAAGTCTATTTTATATAAGTCTAAGAAATTTCTATTTTTTAGTTCTTCTTTTTTTTTAATCATATCACCCCAAGCAAGGCGATAACGCCACTGATGCGCAGGGGGCTCCGTAAGAGTAAAAAGATTGGAAGAGAAAGCCGGAAACCGCATCCTAAACAGGAAACAAGGGATGAGCCTCTTGACCTGTTCAGTAGAAGTGGGTGGAGTGTGAACCAGGCGATAGTTTAGTCTATCTACTCCAATTTATGATTTCTATAAAGCATTAATCCTCAAATGGCACGCGTTAAAACCTGGGCCCAATCGGACATTACCCTACAAACCACAGACCCCCAAGCGAAGCCACCTTTGCGAACCCTCAAAACAATGGAAAATCCGAACCTCGTGCGCCAACAAAGCACTGCTCACCGATGGAAAAAACACCGCTCAAGCAAAGCAATGACCTGACAAGCGCCACCCGAACCCCGCTCCGTCGGAAACAGCGCTCAAGAAGCGGCACGCCGACCCCAAACGCAGTCGCACAGACCAAACGGTGCTACGATACTTTTAATTTCTGTCTTTTTCATAGACTGGTTCATATTTAATTTTAAATCCTCCGCAATTTGTAATAAGTCCGATTTTTGTAAAACTTCAAATCATTCGCTAACATCGGCTAAACTTTAAAAAAATTCCACGGAAAAAGCATTTTTTAAAAAAATATTTTACGAAAGATATTTAAATATAGTTACTTTCTTTTCGCGAATTAAGTTTATTGAGTTTATTTTGTTTTGTTTTTACGATATTATCGAGTTAGACGAGCCCTTGATTTTTGTTATTTATTTATGTTTATTTTATCGAGGTGGACGAGCTCCTAATTTTTGTTATTTATTTATTTATTTTTTATATTATCGAGTTTGACGAGCTCCTAATTTTTGTTATTTATTTAATTATTTTCTTATATTATCGAGATGTATGGCCTCTTAATTGTTGTTATTTATTTGTCTTTTATTATTATCAAAATGTACGATATCCTATTTTTTTGTCAGACGGCCCTCAATTTTGTTACTTGTTATGTGTAACAAAAGAATAAAAAATAATTGACCAAAACTCAGAGTTAAAACAGAGAATGAGATTTAATTTACAAAAACATTAAATAAAAATATTTACAAATATACAGTTTTGCATTCAAATAGAAACGTAGAGTTTACTATTGGCAGGCGAAGTGTTACGAATGGGAAGGAAGAGTCAGTATCTTTACCCAGTTAAGTTGGCGAAGAAATTAAGTGCTATACTTTTTTGGAAATCCTTACATGTGTATATAAATAAAAAGTTTAAGTATTGTCAATGAAAAAGTCAAAAATATGTATTTACGCGTATAGTTTCATGAGGTTCTCTTTAAGGTTTAATTGGTCGGCGATTTTCTTAGAGATTCTTTCGGCTGGATATAAATCCTTGAATCAAAGCCGGAGTTAATAATGTCAGCAAATCCTTTTGACGACTAATTACTCTCTTCCATAACCTTTTATTATAGGAGCTAACACCTAATTTGCATATTCTAGAATCTTTTAGAATTTTACTGGAACATTCTCGTATCATTCAAAACGTTCTATTCCTAATTTCTCTACTTTTATGAATACTTCATGAATTAAAACTTTTTTATAATAACAAGTAGGACTCAAGAGAGTTCCTTACTACAACTTTTTAGACATTATTAATATTATTTTTTATATATAAATTCATTCTCGTAACAGTATATAAATAAGTTAGCTGTTGTAAATGCTAGTAGTAATAATGAATATCTATAATTTCTTTTCAAGCTTTCTATTTTCAATTGATGCAGATAATTGTGACCAAAATATGAAATTGAATTAAAAGATTACGAAAAACATCTGTTGACAAGTACAAAGTTTTAATGCCTAAATGTATATTAAGATGACATGTATTTATTCATTTTAAAATATTAATGCAAATTTCATATTTAGCAATACATGTAAATTTTCAGCAAGTTGAATGAGGGAGAAACCGTAATCGTCTAGTGGTTAAGATTCCACTTTGTGTGCGCGGCAACCTAAGTTCGAATTCTGGTTAAGATAAGAATGACGCGATTAACCACTTGTCCTTTTAAAATTATTTCTAATAAATGTGTCCAATTTAGTAGATTTTCTTATATATATATATATTCAGTCCATGAATATATATATATATATATATATATATCAGAAAATCTATTATATTAATTTAAGCATACGAATTAAAATTGAAATAATACAGTTTGCATTTTGAAGGTACTTACATAAAAACCAACCTCAGCCTGTAGCAACATACACGAACGTTTGTATACAGGTAGTATAAATTTTAAAAAAATGCAATTTTAGAGATAAGTAATGAATGATATCGGCACTTTTAGAAACTGCGATGAAAAGGGACACAGAGCTAGATGGCGTTGTCTTGACAGGGGTGCCCCATCATCTCGAATCATAAAGGAACCTGAAGAATGGGAAAAAGTAAGAAGGGCCACTCCCATATTAAGAAGGAGGGTGACCCGTATCAGAGCAACTAGAAAGAGGTGCTAGGTATGTGGCCGTGAGGGTCATTTTGCACAAAAATTGCCCAATGTGGAAGTGCTGGTATTTGGACAGACCAGGTCACCTGAAGAGAAGCTGACCTCGTCGAAGGGGACGAGCGAAATATGTCGGGTTCGCTTTCGGTCACTCAGATGAAAGGAACTAAATTGGGATCCCTGTGTGAACGACCCTGTAGATGTATTGCCGGCACCCATGGCATGTTAGCGTGAGAGCCATGGTACTAGAAAACAAAAGAAGACATCTAGTGTGTTTCATGTGTTGGTAGAAAGAGAAGGGTTTCATTGTGAGGTATTTGTGGAAGGATCAGTAGTAAGAACTGTAACAAATACAGGTTTAAAGGTCACGATGCTGAATCTAGTAGATTATGAGCGCTTGAGATATTGGGGTAACATGAGGGAGGCAGACATAACTCAATTACTCAAGCAGAAGGATCCATGACGAAGATGGAGGGAATGTTGAAAATCTCTAACACCGCCGCGTGTAAATGAATTCAGACAATTTAAGTTTAGACCTTTTAAGACGGATTTAGAGAATTTAAATTTGACATCTTCATGCAATATGAAAATTCGCACGAATTCATTCGTATATGTTGGTGAAACACACCTATTTATAGTGAATAGACTCTCCCACCTAATTTGTTTAGGAGTAGCAAGAGGAACGGGGGTCAGCCGATGTTGAACGATAGTCGTCGACAGTTAGTCGAATAAGAACGTAGTCAGCGACCTGGCAAGATTACACTGCGTAATACATATATCAAATTCTTAACGCTTTGTACGTCGAACATAATAGGACCGTTTTTAGCACAAATACTATCCTCCACTTCGAAAATAACTCCACAACAATTTTGGCGACAAAATTATCACACTCACGTGGAGAAGATAAAAATAATTTTTTTCCACTCGCCAAAAGACAATTTTGGCGACGAGGATTCGGATATCAGACGAAGATCCAATTCACAAGGATTAATAAAGAAAAACTTTTCTCTTTTTCGCTCATCAAAAACAATTTTGGGCGAGGAAATTCGCACTCATACGGAGGAAGAAAAAATTTGCTCACCACAATAATTTTGTCAACAAAATCTATGATTAACGTATAAAAAAAATAGTTATCAAAGTTTCTCGCAAGCCAAGACGTCAATTTAGTGACGAAAAATATATCAACTGAGAAAAGAAATATTTTTATCGATAATACAGTTTGCTCAAATAGGTCAGGAATTGCAAATTCGTAGGACCCCCCCCCCCCCCCACATCTACAGTATTAGGCATTGTGTTAACTCTTTGCGAAAATGGAGAAATGTAAACGTCTATTCCTGGAATTCTTTAAGTTCCAGTCGGAACAACAGACGAAAGTATTAGAGCAACAAAAACATTCCAGATGCAGATATAGGAGGAAACTTTCAATAGACAAATGCAATTCCAACAAAAAAATGGAACAGATGCATAAGGAGTTTCAAAGAAAAATTCTGAAAATAACTGAGAAGAGGAAAGAGAAAAATCTACAAAATGATTCTTTCCTGAAGAATACAATATGGAATTCAAATGAAATATTAACGTACAGTCCAGATGAAGAAATAATTTTTGAGGAGTATTATAAAAAAAATATACGGACATGTATAACGAGGGCTGCCACTCGTGGTCCGAAGGAAATAAGTTTAGAGTTCCTTTTAAGCAAATTAGGAACTGCTGAGCATAACAAATTGGTAAATTACAGTTTCCCGAAAAAACTAGCGAGTTGTCTTTTACTGAGGCGTTAAATATATTAAGTGAATTATTTAGTAAAAAGACATCTCTGTTCCACAAAAGGTGGAAATATTTAAATCTGACCATATAACAAGACTATATAACGTACGCAGCCTATGTGAATAAGCATTGTGAAAAATTCAAGCTTGCAGAATTAAGCGCAAACAATTTTAAGTGCTTGGTGTTTGTTCAGGGTCTGGTATCGTAAAGATACGCAGAGTTGAGAAAATTCGTACTGGCAAAATTGGAAAGCGATCCAAGTATTACGGTACAAAAATTGGCAGAGGACTGCACAAGATATGCTAGCGTAAAAAAATTAAAAAAGATAGAACAGTCTGACGTTTCGTATATAAGAAAGGAAAAAGTCAGTCTACCAAAAAAATTTCTAAAATTGCGGATTATCAAGCAAAATGTGAAATACCAGAAAAAAATAAAGAAAAACTCGCGAATCCATGTTTTGCTTGCGGTATACTACACTGGTACAGATACTGAGATTTTAGGAATTAAAAGTGTTCCAACTGTAAAAGAATGGGACATAAAAGCACGCATTGCAGGTCAAGAAATAAAGACAATAAAATAAGAAAATTAAAGTCCAACGAGGTAAAAGATGGAATAACCAGAAAATTTGTTACTGTCGAAATAAGTAAAAAATATATAACAATGCAACTTGACACGGATTCGGATTTATCTAGCATAAATTTGCATATGTAGAAGAAGTTGGAGAAATTGTAGCAGGCCAGACCCAGAGCGAGCAGCGGCTATAAAAATATGCTGGCTCCGAATGATATTACCATATTAAAAAGATTTTTAGGATTAGCAAATTATTACCAAATATACATCACTAAAATGCATGATCTGCGAGTACCATTAAATGGACTAATGAATGCCAGAAAGAATTTGAAAAGGTAAAGTTAGTTTTAACCTCGGAATTATTTTTAACCCACTAAACTCGAATTTAGAGATCACAGTAGCTTGCGACGCAAGTGCGTATGAAGTAGGAGCATGCATCTTACACAAAATGCCAGATGGTCAAGTAAAACCAATTGCTCATGCGTCCAGAGCACTAATTCCAGCTGAGAATTACTCTCAGATAGAGAAAGAGACGCTAGAAATAATATTTGCTGTAGCGAAATTTCACCGTTTTGTCCACGGTCGACATTTTAAGCTACAAACTGATCATAAGCCTCTAATTTAAATTTTTGGATTGAAAAAGGATTTGCCGAAGCATACAGCCAACCGATTACAGAGATGGGGTATAATACTGCTAAATTATAACTTCAGTATGGAGTACATGTTAAGGTCCAGGTTAATTCCTAAAATGAGCCAACTATTAGAAGACAAAGTAAATGCCTCACTGAAGTCAGAAGAAGAGCTGAAATTTACTGTGTATAATGCAGTTCGGGAACTTCCGTTAACTCTAGAAAAAATAAAAGAAGAAGCCACCAGGGACAAGTATATCTTGAAAATAAAAGCAAAAATAGCCGAGAGGAACCCGTACAAAACAAATGTTTTTTTTCGCTTTGCAATACAGTATTGTTATACAGAGAAAGTATGGTGATTCCATACACATGTAAACGCAAATACTACAAGATTTTCATACTGGTCATCCGCGCAGCACTAGGATGAAGAGCCTAATGTGAAGTTTTGTATATTTGCCGAATACGAAGAGGGACATTGAGAACGCAGTGGCAAAACGTAAATGCTGTGCCTTAGCTGCAAAGACACCCTCGATAAAATTTAATCCCTGGCCAAAAACAGACCTACCATGGTCTAGGTTACATGTGGATTTCGCAGATCCACTGAATGGATACCATTACATCATAGTAGTGGATAGTTTTTTGAAATGGCTTGAGATAAAATGGATAAGAAAACCGACGACACAAAGTACTAAAAACTTCATGCTGGTATTGTCGCAAGGTTTGGTGTGGTAGACACAATTGTGATGGACAACGGAACTCAATCTACGTCGAAACAATTTAAAGATTTCTTCAAGGAATACAACGTCGAGCATGTTACATATCACCCAAGATCAAACGGGTTAGCTGTAAAATTTGTGGACACCCTAAAAACGCTTTAAAGAAAGCTAGGGAAATACTTGCAGATGAAGCCCTACAGAAGTTTCTACAGGTGTACAGAATTACCCCAAATAACGGAACACCAGCCTCACAATCGCCAGCTGAGGTGATGTTCGCACGTCGTTTAAGACTGTCTTCGACAAATTACAACCAAAAAAGACAAAGCCAGGCAAAGAAAAATTTATTCAAGTAAAAATATACAATGCCATATGTTCTACAAACAGAATAAATCGTTCTGGGAGATTGGAAAAATAGAAAAGTGAATTGGCAATATGATGTACTTGTTGAAAGGCGAAAAATTCATGTGCAAACGGCACATTAACCAGATCAGACGACGCTCTTCAGACATGGATGACAGTGGTGCTGCGAAAGAAACGACTATGGAGGTGATTTCCGATACGTTTGATCTACTAACGCCAGCAACGATTTTACCTGAGGTATGCCGATCCAGGAAAAAAAGAAAGGCAACTAATCATTTCAAAGTTGATCCAAAACGTAAGAGATACGCTACAATGTTGCTAAAAAATGAAGTGTTTTTGTGTGTGTTTTTTTTCTTTTATTCGTATTTCTTGTAAAAAAAATAATAAAGAAAACTGTTTTACTCCTACGAAGTAAATTTTTAGGAAAGCGTGCTATGGTGAAGCACACCTATTCTCCTACCTAATTTAAATACAAGTAGTTAGAAGAACGGGGGTCAGTCGATGTTGGACGATAGTAGTCGACAGTTAGTCGAATACGAAAGTAGTCATCGACCTAGCAAGATTACACTGCGTAATACATATTATATCAAGTTTCTAACGTTTTGTACGTTAAACCTATTAGGACCGATTTTAGCACAAATACTAGCCTCCACTGCGAAAATAACACCACACACACACACACACACACACACGCACACACACACATATATATATATATATATATATATATATATATATATATATATATATATATATATATATTGATTGATTATTTAATTACTAAGTTTTTGGTCATAATAAAATTAGACCAGTACACATTTGTATAAAAAAGGGATCAATACAATTGTATTGTAGAAAATTTGAATATACTTCATTGTAAACGATGTATTTCGTGACCTAGGTTTCTACCATGAGTGGTGTCTTCATGCGATTTGCAATGACTGATTTTTCCGTTTACCGTTTTTTTTTTCTTTAAGAACGCTCACGTAACGGTGTGATTTTTTTTTTTTGAACGCTCACGTAACGGGGAATTTTTGATCGCCCTTTTTAAAAATTACAATAAATTATAGCTTTTTAATCCATTGTTGTATGAACCTAATAAGTATTTTTTTTCTTTTTTTGGTATGGTTACACTTAGTCATAATTTTTGTTCTTTCATTCAATAATCCGTTTGTTTGGGAATACAATAATCGCTAACTTTTCTTCTTGGCACAGTCTACATATTTTGACACCGTTGTAAGGCTTGGCTGTTTTCACAATATCCACGTTATGTCTGGGTCTTTTCCTTATTTTAATTTCAATTTCCCCACACTTGGCTAGCCAATTTTTTACGTTTTCTATTTTAAATGTAGACTTGTGATTGGCCTACATGGATTTAAAGGTGTATTTGGATGATCCCAAATATATTTTTCTTGCCATTTCATTCATATACTTTTGCTTTATAATTACAAAGCAAAAGAAAATGACTTAAATAGTCAAAACAAAATATATTTGGGATCAACCACAGACAATTGAAAAATTGCGCGTTCAAAAATTCCCCGTTACGTGAGCGTTCAAAAAGAACAAAAAAAAAAAACACTGGTACGTGAGAGTTCTTAAAAAAAACCGTAAACGGTAAAATCAGTTATTGAAAATCGTCTGAAGACACCACTCATGGTAAAAACCTAGGTTACGAAATAACTCGTTTACGTATCAATATATATATATATATTAAATAGACATTTACATCAACTCCCAGCAGTGACAATCTCTTTCATACTTAAAAGCAATCGACAGGCCATGCGCAATGTGTTTTGGTTCGATTATTTACATGCTGGTGACTGCTGTATAATGGCTTGGTTTGCTTATTGAGTTAATGGGTGGGCGGAAACGATTATTGTTTTAAAATTATTCTAGAGCCATTAATATTTGTGTAAATAAATGCAGCTTTGTTGCAATTTAATAGTGTGGTTTGTTAACTTTATGATTGACTGATTTCTTATTTGTTGCTTATTGTTTATTTACATTTACTTGTGCAAGAAAACTGTAAAATACAAAGTCTTTAACTACTAAATAGTCAGCTACATTCTCCCTTTAAAGAATTCTTACGAATTTTACTATTAATTATTGATCTAAAATTACATTGGTCGGTTTTACTTATAATGAAATTACACGTGATCGACTAGATGATAGACACAACGTGGGAGACGTGTCAATCCAGGTTCGAATCTTGGTCTCGGCAGGATTGTTACGGTTTTCTTTCAGTATTTTTAAAATACTTTGACAAATTTGTCCACTCTTACAGAGTAGAATTTGTTGTTACTCAGTAATATGTATTATCTTAAAAAGTGATTTAACAATCTGAAGGAAAAAGTCAATAACTCAGAGTAAGTTTAGATGGTTCACAAACATAACCCGACACCATTACACACCACACACACACACACACACATACAAATATATATATATATATATATATATATGTGTGTGTGTGTGTGTGTGTGCGCGCGTGTGTGTGTGTGTGTGTGTGTGTGTGTGTATAGTCATCCGCAGACAGATCTGTTTTACTGTATCACAGCACATCAGTACGGTTAGACTCCGATTGCTTTTAACCCAGGATTGAAAACCGACCGAATTGGTGTCAATATATACATATATATATATATATATATATATATATATATATATATATATATATATATATATATATGATATTAATATTGCATAGATTAATAATATGTTAAAGAAATAAAACTGATTGAGAAAATAAATCATTAGATTCTGCTAAATAAACTCTTACATAACCTCTCTATTATCTCCGACCATTAATGATGATTTCGAACGGATTTTATACACACACACACACGCGTGCGCGCGCGCGCACACACACACACACACACACACACACACACACATACACACACACATATATATATATATATAACACATCATTCAATAAATCTATGGCCTAACTAATAAAACAACAACTTGTAGGCACAATTCGACTTTATTAATCAACATAGTCTCCTTCTAGGTTAATACATTGATTCCAACGATTCTCTAACAACTCCATGCCATTTTTGTTGAACGATTTGGCCTCAAAATACAATTCAGTTTCCGATATCACTTTTTCATTAAAGCCAAATCTCTTTCCCTGGAGCATTTTTTGCGGTCTGCACACAGAAGTCGCTGGGAGCCAGATCTAAGAGAATAGGGTGGACGCGGAAGCAATTCAAAGTGTAATTCATGTAGTTTTGCTACAGTTGCGATACACTTGTAACCCGGGTGAGAGATCACTTTTTTTCTTCTTCACTTGTAGCCATTTTTTAAAGAATTCCTCCCTTCAAATGCACTGAAAATAAAATATATAATTCGCTATTGACGGCTCTTTCTTTTTTAAGGTAATCGATGAACAAAATAACTTGCGCATCTCAAAATACGGAGTCTCCCAAATTTTGCCTGATGATGTTTACGTCTTTGGTCGCTTTGGGCGGATTTCATCTACTGCTGTCCACACAGCTGACTCCCGATTTGATTCTGGAGTGAAGAGGTGGATCCCTGTTTCATCCATTGCCATATATTTTACGCATAAACTTCTTGTTGCGTTGAAACAGTTGCAAACAAGGTTTTGAATCGTTTGGGCTGTTATGCTCGTCTGTGAACAAACGCAGCAGCCACTAGGAACGCTGCTTTCTCATTGACAAATGTTCATGCAAAATAGTATATACACTGTTTTCTGAAAAGTTCAACTCCTTCTGCTACCTTAAGAAACTTCAATTTGCCATCAGCCAAAACGAGCTTGTGGATATGTTTGGTGATTTCCGGTACAACTGCCGATTTTGGGCGACTTGAGCGTTCAGCATCATTTCTGTCTGTATGAGCGCGTTTAAACTCAGCATACCACCTTTTAACCGTTGTTTCCCACCCAGCAGAGGCCGAATACCACTTATCAAGTCATTGCTTTGCCTGAACAGTATTTTTCTCATCAGAAAGCAATGCTTTATCAACACACAAAATTCAGTGTATTTGATACACTCACAGAAAAAGACTTAAGAAACGATATTCAGAAGTTTCAAGGTTACAGTTCTCACTATAATGCAGAGAATAATATATATATATATATATATATATATATATAAGGCAAGATGTTTGTGTGTGTGTCTGTTTATCTGCCTGTGTGTCTGTATTTTTTCAGCCCTTTTATTTTAGTTTTTGCTTCCGGTTTGGCTCTGAGTAGGTATAATTGTAGTTCCTAGTCTCAGCCATGATACCATTTACTCAGAGGACTTATTTAACCTTCAAAATTCAGTTTACGACGAAAAAACTTATTTGATATCGATACCAGGAAATCAAAATTTGACTTACATCCATTCATTTTTCTTTCAGTTTATGGTTTCGCTTTAACTGGAAACAACTATTGCTTTTTAGTCTTTCGGGCCAACGTCCAAAGAGTCTGAACTCCAAGACCCTGGATTATTTTTAAAGCTTTCATTACACCTGAGCAACGCCGGGCTACCCTGCTAGTTATATGTACAAGAAAGAGTGTTAGGAAGTGTAATTCCGAACGGTATAGTTACGCTGCGTCTCGACTGTCTTACGAATGTCTCTTGACTGTCACTTGACTGCCTCTCAGTTGCGTCCCAACTGCCTCCCCGAAAGTTATTTAGGTTAGTATTTACTGAAGAGGAAGACTCCATTCCATTGTAGAAACGTACCATTACAATTATTAAATACTTCCTTCTTAATTTTATTTTGAATATGATCAACAATTTTCAAAGCAATCTGTCGATAATGTTTTGCTTGTTAAACTCATAAATAACTATTATATCTCATTCTAATAAGTCGAGCTTACAATTTAATGACCAAAGCAATTAAATTTATGTTAAACTTTATATTTATTTTTTTAATATTCAAATATTCGAAACGTGTTACTTTGTCATAACATCGTGACATAAAAACTTGACTGAAATATATATAGAGTTTTATCATAAGAGGAAATCTGTGAGTTTGTGTGTGACTGTTACCTATGCACGTCTACATTTTGTAAGCTACGCCATTCAAATTTTCAAGGGACACATATCTACAGAGAAGCCTGGTTGACACATACTTTTTGAGTTTAAGTTCAGCAATTTTCCCTTTCACAGTTTTTGGCCCTATTGTTGATATTTGCTCCGTAAAATATTTAAGATCTAAGATGGTGTCTAAATTACGTCACAGAAATCAAATTACACGTGTCAAATGCGACTAAAATATTTTTTATTAAAAAGAAATGAGCCTTTATATTTAATTTTTATTCCGAGGTTTTAAATATTCATTTGGTCAACAAAAAATGTGAATATTTTCCCCCGTAATTTTGAAACAAAAGAAATATTAAAAAAAAAATAAACAGTGTTTTTTCAAACTAAAACAAAATATGTAAAAAAAAGTGCCAATGGTTAATTTAATTATTTAATTCTTTTTTTCAGATATAATATTTCATAATTTAGAAAAAAATATTAAAAAATAAAGCTTTTTTTCGTTAAATATTTCATGCAAGAAATCAACTGCCTGTAATTCGTGTGGCATTAATGTCACTTTTTCCTCTAAAATTAAATGTCTACATTTTTAAATATTCTTCGAAAATTTCTGAACTGAGAGCGTAATAATTTTTGTATTTCTAATTTTAGTAAAACAAAATAAAAAAATTAGTTTTATGTTAAATTCATTTAGTCAACAAAAATGTAAATATTTCCCCCAGTAAAACGCAATGTTGTTTACAATGTCACAAAAACATCAAATCACATTTACGCAAAACAAAAGAAAATATATTTTTTAATGGAATTGTTGAACAATTTTTAAACAACAATTTTTTATATAATTATTTTTTTTTATATAATCGAATTTTAAAGGAATTTATCCATTTAATATTAAAACATTATAATTACTGAAGGGAAGCCTGCTTCAAACGCGGGTTACTGGAAGACGAAAATCAATGAGACTGCAATGGCAGAAGATGTCTTGCATCTTCTACTACCTTAAATGTTCTGAGTTGCACGGGAAACGCCAGGCTATGATGCTAGTGTCATATAAACAAAATTTAATGAGGCAAACTTGTGCTCTTTGAATTATGCCCGATATTTTATTCACTTTCATTCATGTATTTAATCAATTATTGAGGTGTTTGAATAAGTATTGTATAATATTTATAACATTCTTCTACTTCTTCTTCTTCTTCTTCTTTTTCTTCTTCTATGTGCCCTGTCCTTTTTGGACGTAGGCGATCATGGCTTTCCAAGTCTCTCTATCCCTGGCGGCTCTTAGCACGCCTTCTTCTGTTACACCATGCAAACCTCGTTCCATCATCCACCTGATTATGTCCTTCAAATATGTTATCCGTTGCTTTTGCCTGTCTCTCTTTCCCTCTATCTGGCCTGTTAGTATCAGGTTCTCCAAGCCCCCTTTCCTCATTGCATGTCCCAGGAATTTCAGCTGTCTCTTCCTGATGCTCAGTATTAATTTCCTTTTCGTTTCCATCATTTCCAAGACCTCATCATTGCTCACATGCTCGATCCATGATATTCGCAGCATCCTTCTGTAGAACAACATTTCAGTTGATTCAAGTTTTTCCTTCATCTTTGAAGGGAAAACTTGAATCATTCATCGTTCAGCATTGAATCTTCATCGTTCAGCTTTCACTGCCATATTGAAGAACTGACAACACATAGTAATCCAGTACTATCTTCTTTATTTCTAGCAAAATTTTCCTGTTTCTTAATACTTTACTCAACTTCTGGAATGCTTCCTTACTTAGTTTAAAAAAGATAAACGGTATAAAGAGAACATTCCAGGCATAACAAGAATCGTTGTAATAAATTGATATTTTAATTCGGTTTAATTCACTAAAATATTTCTTTGTTAAATTATTCTTACTCTAAATTAAACTAATTATTTTCTTTATAAGTTATTAATTAATCAATCACTTTGGAATCTTAAGAAATCTAAATAATAATTTTCTTCCTACTAAATACTTTGCAGTAAGATATAATATATTTGGACCCTTTACTGTTTCACACATTGTTTATAGACTATTACAGTATTAGTTACTTCACATAGACAATTTGGCTTACGGCCTATCACGTTGAATACACCGGATCACCGAAGTTAAGCAATGTTGAGCCTGGTCAGTACTCAGATGGGAGACCGCTTGGGAATAACAGGTGCTGTAAGCGTTTATGGACGGATGTGCGTTGTTGTGCGGTAGATATCGACTCGGAAAGAGAAATCGGTGAGCCGAGTTCGAGTTCCAGTTGAATATTCTGCAATCACTTAAGCGCTGGTATCCTTGGGAAAAGGTATTAATCCGTCGCTTCCCGCCAGTTATGGGTTAAATAACAAGGGTAGGACTTGGGGACTCTGCCCTTAAAAACAAATCTTGAAAAACAAATAAACTAAATAAAAAATTAATTGGAGTAGATAGACTAAACTATCGCCCTGTTCACAAACCACCCACGTCTATTGAACAGGTGAAGAGGCTCATCCCTTGTTTCCTGTTTAGGATGCGGTTTCCGGCTTTCTCTTTTCCAATCCTTTCACTCTTACTCTGCGCATCTGTGGCGTTATCGCCTTGCTTGGGGTGATATGATTAAAAAAACAAAACAAATCAAAACGATTTTCAGCATTAAATGACCTAATGAAGTTTGATATGCTGGTTAAATGAACCAACCAATCAAACCATAGACAATTTACAGAAATATTAATTAGATATAGACGATTAACACTCAGTTAAATTATCACAGTCAGTTGTCTTACTTTACTAACAAACAGCTTTGCAGAGAATGAGAGTAGGATCTAATACAGCAGACCTCCGACAGCGGACTAACCGTTACGCTTATAATTTCTCATTGGTATATGTTTTTTTCTGCTGTCGTTTTTAATATGTTTGTTTAACTCTATTTTGTTTTCTGTCTTTATTTCTAGCCACTAACCAAACCACAACACACACACACACACACACACACACACACACATATATATATATATATATACGTGCATGTGTGTAAGATTTCAGATATATCTCAAATATTTCTGTATATATTATCAATGACAAAAGAAAAACTATCAAGTTTCATGTATCAGGAAGACATTATATTTTTATTTATATACATATATTTGTATATATTAGTTTTAACTTAAGTTATGCTTTACCCTGTTTTTTGTCATAGTGACGTAATAGATTTAAATTTAACTTTTTTTCATAAAAATTAATCTAAAATTAAAATTCCTTAAAATTGTTGTTTAATTTCTTCCTTTTTCCTAATATATTTTAATTATATAATACCTTTCTGTTCTTAAATCTATTTGCTTTCTCGTTTTAACTTTTAGCTTAAGCAATGTTTAACCAGTTTATTTTGATATTAACTTTATTCGTGTCACTTAAACAGCAACTTTGTAAAGTCGTTATTTTGCCTGACCTATTTCTTTCTTATTTTTACTTTTAATTTCTTATTTATTTTAATGTATCTATTTTCGCTTCTGTCACCAAAGAGGCAAACCTACAGGTTCCAACAGCAAGGATTTTCCCCGTTTTTACTTTTTTTTCCCCCTTCTCGTAAATCCGTTTTTTACACACATAAAAACAAATAAATTAATTTATTCATAAAGTTTTGTACTCGCTGATGAGACGGGTTTTAAATTTACTTTTCGAAATGGCCATCCGATTTTATAACTTAATTATATATATGACACATTAGTTATTGTATATGTATTCATGTGTGCAAGTGTGAGTGAGAGAAATGTGTATGTTATGAGTATATGAACACACACACATATAAAAATGTGTGTGTTCATATATATATATATATATATATATATATATATTTTAGAACATGTACATAATGTTTTTTATATATATGTGTCCTCTACAATCATATGGTTGTTTCGACATTGGGTCTCCAATGTCTCTTCAGGAGGAATGAAGAAGAATGAAAATTTTCGCTGTCTATATTTGGTTCCTTGTTAGTGTGAGGTTGGTTGGGGTTATTGATAATAAACGGAATATGTCTTCTGTGTTGACCGCTAGAATTTTGAAGGGAATAGAGTGCGAAGTTAAATGGTTGACTAATGACCTTAGCTGTTGGGATGTACGTTCTTATTGCTTGGGTATATCTTTTGGTTAGAATTTCGAATAATTTTGTGCTTAGTTAAAAGGTTGATTACTTGGTCAGTTGTGCGTGTGTGTGCGCGAGGGGGTCCGTCCTGTTTGCTGACCATCTTCTTCTTCTATGTGCCCTGTCCCTTTCAGGACGTAGGCGATCATGGATCTCCACGTCTCCCTATCCCTTGTGGCTCTTAGTATGTTTCCTCCTGTTAGAACACTTCCTAGGTACTTAAATTCTTGGACTTGTTTGATTTTGCTATCCCCCACCTGTATTTGGCATTTTGGGTTGTATCTTTTGCTGATGACCATGCACTCAGTTTTCTTAAAGTTTATTTGTAGTCCCTTCTTGTCACTCTCCACTGCTACTTTCTGGATGAGATCTTGCAGTTTCCTTTCCGTGTCCGCAATCAGTACTGTATCGTCCGCGTATCTTATGTTGTTCAGGTTGTGGCCTCCAATAACAAATCCTGGTGTGTCATCTAGGGTCCTCAAAATATTCTCGCTGTATAGGTTGAACAAATCCGGTGAAAAGACACATCCTTGTCTTACGCCTTTTTCTATCTTTGTGTATCTACTGAGGTCGTTACCTGTCCGTATGCAGGCCGTTTGCTGCCAGTAGAGATTCTTGATTATTCTTATGTCTTTGCCGAAAATGTCGAGGTTGCCTAGCATTTCCATCAATTCTTTGTGTCGTATTTTGTCGAATGCTTTCGCGTAATCAATGAAGCATAGGTACAAGTCTTTCTTCATTTGTAATGCCCTTTCAGAGAGCATCCTAATCATGAATATGGCGTTCCTTGTTCCAGTGTCCTTGACGAACCCGCACTGTTCCTGCCCTATCTCTGGCCTGATTCTGCTTCTCGCTCTATTCATCAGAATTCTGACAATCAGTTTTGTAATGTGACTCATTAAGCTGATAGTTCTGTGTAGTTCGCACTCGTTTGCACCAGGTTTCTTCGGCAGCGCTATAAATATCGACTTGCATAGGTCGTCTGGTATTATTCCGCTTAAGAATTTTATTAATGCGTGTTTGTTGTTACTAGACGGATTTTATGTATTCTTTTTATCTAGTGGCTAGGTTATATTTTTTGGGGTTCCTTAGATAGATGTGGTAGGGGTAGGTTACAGCTCTATATATATTATATATCGAGCACTGTTTTAAGTTAATGTTTTGGACGTTGGAATGAATTCATTCTTCGTTCTGTACTCACTCGGATATATATATATATATATATATATATATATATATATATATATATATCGACTCGTTAATTTTGAGAATTAAAAAAATAATTTTCTCTTCTAATCTTTTGTTTCTGCAATTGATCTTTGTTTTTTACATGTTCCCTATATTTTTGAGTTGCACTCTACCAGCAAATGTCATGGCGCCAGACCAGTAGAGGAAGGTGAGAACATGACAGCGGTTGGTCCGATAGAAATCAATACAAGCCAACACACGTGATTCAATGTGTAACGTCCAGCTGTGCAAGGTGCCTTAAAACAGATATGCGCACTCAGAGCGCATGTAATTGTGCAAAAAGTACAAATACCGAAGGATATAGGAACACACACACACACACACACACACACACACACACACACACACACACAAGTGCACATGTATATATACGAGCACATACTAACACACTTATGTAACCTGCTTCATACGCGAGCTATCAGAACAGATGATCACGGGATTTTATAAAAATTCAATTTTTTTATAGTAGACCCTCGTATTTAAAATAGACGATTTTATAAATTTTTACTTCAAACTGTCTGTTACATTTATTGACCTACTTATTCGAGTAATCTAAATAAAGATAATATGTTTTATCTATACAGGCCGATAAACTGTTTAAAGCAAAAAAATTACAGTGTCTATTTCAAATACGCGTATCCACTGATAGTAACGTTTGAAGTAATATAAATGTTGAATTATGAAGGAGTGCACAATTTTTTTAAATAGAAATAGAAATACACATACAAACACACTCAAACACTCACATACTCAAACACACACACACACACACGCACACACACACACACACACACACACACACACACACACACACATATATATATATATATATATATATATATATTCACATATATTCACCTATATGTTTTAAATAAACTTTCTGATCTGAATTAATACAGAGAAAATATTTTATTATGTTAAATATTAAATATGTTTTTTTAATTTTCTTTAATGAATGCTCTTTAAATTAAGGGTTGAGCAGACATTTTCTAAATATTTAATAAAAGGTGTACTTGGAATATAAATGTACAGTACGAATTTTTCCAAAACGGACAATCATCACGATTTCTTTCTTTGAAACTACAAGTTATCTCTCTTCTTTCTTTCTTTCTTTCTTTCTTTCTTACACGCATAAATGTACACGTGTGCATTGTGGTGCAAAAGATATCGGCTCGGAATCAGAAATCGGAGACCCGATTTCGAATTCCAGCTGAATTCGTTACATTCACTTACGTGCAAATAACATTGAGAAAGATACTAATCCACCTCTTCTCCCTTCAGCTATGCGTTAAATAGCAGGACAGAGTTGGTATTTTAGCCTTGGTTGGCAACCAGTCTACAGCAGAAAGAAATGGCAACTTATTGCGGAAAAAATCTCCTGCCTAGTCAGTGAAGTATCGAAAAAGACATGATCGCCCATCTGTGTATCACGTGATGCTACTTAACTGACTGGCTGATCTATATTAAAATGGGGACAGTTTGGTGCTGTTTAATGGTTAGCAAGCTGGTCTAAATTAATTAAAACTGAGTAGGGACTTCGATACTCATTTGATGTTCCATACTTACGGCTTTGTGCCACGTCTAAACTATGCTTAGTAAACCCCTATGTTCAATCGGACATATTTCAGTATGTTTAAACATTCCTCTGTTATACATAAAAACACACTTGAAATTCTCTTTTTCACATTGACATTCATAAATGGTTCATAGACACACATTAACGCCAACATATATTTGCTTGCATACGTACATTTACACATCTAGTCGAACCAGAAACCCGTCTCATTTTTCCTCGCACCCACCCACTCAAGAACACTTGAAGTGTCACTTGTACACAGAAGCATGCAAATGCAATTAGGCTTTCCACACTACACAGTCATATTAAATTTGACTCACACACGCATACACACTCGCTTTTATTACTAAGATTTGTTTGAAGTCCAGATTTTTTCTTTTTCATACCGACATTCCTGAAAACATTGCTTAATCAATTTGCATGTGAATCTTTTTTAAACATTTCTTCTGGCACAAGGCAATAACGCCCCCTTCACTCATCTGATTGCTAATCAGTTTTCATGCCCTTCATAATGGTATTTTTAGTTTAACTTAATCTTAAGTCTCCCCCCACACTCGAGTGCAAAATTAAATTACCTTTCTTTCTTTCTTTTTCTTTCTTCCTTTCTTTCTTTCTTTCTTTCTTTCTTTCTCTCAGTAGCTACTCTGGCATGTACGCATCGCTCATTCAGTGAAATGAATTAGAGCGCACTAGCTATTGGGCGCGTATAATGATATGGGCTAAAAAGTCTGCCTAGTTCCACCGAACGCCCATAGCCCAGGGATAGAGTCGCCGACTGACGCCATTTCGGTCGGGTTTCAATCCTGGGTAAAAAAGCAATCGGAGTCTAACATTACTGATGAACTGTGATACAGCGAAACAGATCTGTCTGCGGATGACAATATATATATATATGAAATGATTTGGTTGGACATTATATATATATATAAACTTATTTATAAATGGAACTTTGTATGTGTATATGTGTGTATGTCTGTGTGTGTGTATGTGTGTGTGTCTGTGTCCGTTACCTATAGACTTCGAAACAGCTGAAAAGATTTTCTTGAAAACTTACACAGTTGTACTATAAGCGTCTGCGAGTGTTCTTAGCTAGGTTTTGTGTCAACGTACCCCAGGTAAATATCGATAATCGAAAAAATTTGGTTATAGTAGGAGTGGTCCGATTTTAATCAAATTTGATGCACTCATATACAAAGACATAAAAAAAGATATTCAGAAGTTTCAAGGTTGCAGTTCTTACAATAGTGCAGAAAATGGATAAAATATATATATAAAAGACAAGATGTTTGTATGTGGGTGTGTGTGTGTCTGTTTATCTGCCTGTATGTCTGTATTTTTTTTTCAGCCCTTTTATTTTAGTTTTTGCTTCGGGTTTGGCTCTAAGTAGGTATAATTGTAGTTCTTAATCTCAGCCATGATACCATTTACTCAGAGGACTTATTTAGCCTTCAAAATTCAGTTTACGACGAAAAAAACTTATTTGATATCGATACCAGGAAATCAAAATTTGACTTACATCCATTCATTTTTCTTTCAGTCTACAGTTTCGCTTTAACTGGAAACAACTATTGCTTTTTAGTCTTTCGTGCCAACGTCCAAAGAGTTTGAGCTCCAGGACCATGGATTTTTTAAAAAAATCATATCACCCCGAGCAAAGCGGTGACGCCACTGATGCGCAGTGGGCTACGTAAGAGTGAAAAGATTGGAAAAGAGAAAGCCGGAAACCACATCATAAATAGGGAACAAGGGATGAGCCTCTTCACCTGTTCAATAGATGTGGGTGGAGTGTGAACCTTGTGATAGTTTAGTCTATCTACTCCAATTGAAAAAAGAAAAATGAAAAGACTAAAAAGATTGGAAAAGAGAAAGCTGGAAACCACATCCTAAACAGGGAACAAGGGATGAGCCTCTTCACCTGTTCAATAGATGTGGGTTGAGTGTGAACCGGTCGATAGTTTAGTCTATCTACTCCAATAAGTTCTTGACAGGTTCTTGATTAGATATAAAATGTATGGTGCTTATAGGGGACAAAATTGCACTAATTTCTTTTCGAGTAAGAAGAAACGCTGACCTTTTAATTTTCACATAGAAATGAACCATACAAAAAATAAAATAAAATAAACATAAAATGCACAAAAACATGTTTAAATTATTTTAAAAATATGGGTGCAGAACGATTTTTATTAAAGCTCTCAATTTTCGATAGGCAATATAAATAATCGTCGATTCTTAACTGAAAAGGTAAATTTTTGTTTTAAATCCAGTCGATTTTCCCGTTCAAATCTATCCAAAACAGCACCGTCTCCGTGCAAATGCACATACTAACTCAGTGTTAGTTATTGAAGAATCTTACCTTTTTTTTTATCTAAATGTCCATAAAAAAAAACGAAGCATATCCCGCACTTCCCCTCTGCCGTAACTCTAACAAAGTGATGCAATCAACTGTAGAATGAAGGACTGCCTAATGAAACGAATTTTGGTTTTGGCACATTTTGCTCTATTTT
>JBBBDQ010002628.1:30000-35769 GCA_037127315.1 Ascarosepion bandense
ACGATATTGAATGCAAATGACATTGACAGGCGTTCCTTAGCGACTCTTTTCCAAACGATTTTTGCCCTTTTGATAAAATATTTCGAGGTAATTTAATTCTCATTTATTTTCCAATCATTCTCTCAAGGGGAAAAACTGTAAATGTTGTTATCACAAAACTTCCTGGCCGCCATTGAAGTTTCTGCGTATGTTGGATTTTTAAATTTATCATGAATGGGTGGCACTCTACAGGCGTCTGGTTTGCACGCTATGCACAAATTACAAATGCCAGACTGTGAGCCTTTGTCAGAAACAAATACGTTAATATTAATGTGATATATTTAACTATATTTTCTCGGTTTATGATAAATTGTTTTACGGCCCAATGAATAATGTAGTAAGTAGAATCACATTTGGATTTGGTGTGGTTTATTTTGTTTTACGGCAACCTCAATAATATATTTAATGCCGACAAGCGTTTTCTTAGGATACGTTCGTATGAATATTAATATTTTTCCAAAAATGAATTGCTGATGATATTTATTTATTTAATATTGCTTTGATTTTTTCTACAAAAACCTATTTTAGAATTTCATAGTGTTTGCCTAGAGTTTGGGGGGTTAATTATTTACACATAGATTGGACCCTAATATTTACTACCACTATGATTCAAGGTAGGACTGGGAACATCGGCAATTAATAGGTGGTTTTAAACTTCTCAAATCATCCGGAGCAACAGCATTGATGTAGGATATAGTTTATCGTCATACCAAGGGATGAATTTCGAAAGTTAACAGACAATTATAAAACTGACTTATCGGCAATTAATAGGTGGTTTTAAACTTCTCAAATCCACCGGATCGGCAGCATTGATGCCGGATATAGTTTATCGTCATGCCAAGGGATGAATTTCGAAAGTTAACAGACAATTATAAAACTGACTTATCGGCAATTAATAGGTGGTTATAAACTTGTCAAATCCTCCGGATCGGCAGCATTGATGTCGGATATAGTTTATCGTCATGCCAAGGGATGAAATTCGAAAGATAACAGACAATTATAAAACTGACTTATCGGCAATTAATAGGTGGTTTTAAACTTGTCAAATCCCCCGGATCAGCAGCATTGATGCCGGATATAGTTTATCGTCATGCCAAGGGATGAATTTCGAAAGTTAACAGACAATTATAAAACTGACTTATCGGCAATTAATAGGTGGTTATAAACTTGTCAAATCCTCCGGATCAGCAGCATTGATGTCGGATATAGTTTATCGTCATACCAATGGATGAAATTCGAAAGTTAACAGACAATTATAAAACTGACATATCGGCAATTAACATGTGGTTTTAAACTTGTCAAATCCTCCGGATCAGAAGCATTGATGCCGGATATAGTTTATCGTCATACCAAGGGATGAAATTCGAAAGTTAACAAACAATTATAAAACTGATTTATCGGCAAATAATAGGTGATTTTAAACTTCTTAAATCCTCCGGATCAGCAGCATTGATGCCGGATATAGTTTATCGTCATACCAAGGGATGAAATTCGAAAGTTAACAGACAATTATAAAACTGACTTATCGGCAATTAATAGGTGGTTTTAAACTTGTCAAATCCCCCGGATCAGCAGCATTGATGCCGGATATAGTTTATCGTCATGCCAAAGGATGAATTTCGAAAGTTAACAGACAATTATAAAACTGACTTATCGGCAATTAATAGGTGGTTATAAACTTGTCAAATCCTCCGGATCAGCAGCATTGATGTCGGATATAGTTTATCGTCATGCCAAGGGATGAAATTCGAAAGATAACAGATAATTATAAAACTGACATATCGGCAATTAATAGGTGGTTATAAACTTGTCAAACCCCCGGATCAGCAGCATTGATGCCGGATATAGTTTATCGTCATACCAAGGGATGAAATTCGAAAGTAAACAGACAATTATAAAACTGACTTATCGGCAATTAATAGGTGGTTTTAAACTTCTCAAATCCTCCGGATCATCCGCATTGATGCCGGATATAGTTTATCGTCATACCAATGGATGAAATTCGAAAGTTAACAGACAATTATAAAACTGACTTATCGGCAATTAACATGTGGTTTTAAACTTCTCAAATCCTCCGGATCAGCAGCATTGATGCCGGATATAGTTTATCGTCATAGCAAGGGATGAATTTCGAAAGTTAACAGACAATTATAAAACTGACTTATCGGCAATTAACATGTGGTTTTAAACTTCTCAAATCCTCCGGATCAGCAGCATTGATGCCGGATATAGTTTATCGTCATAGCAAGGGATGAATTTCGAAAGTTAACAGACAATTATAAAACTGACTTATCGGCAATTAACATGTGGTTTTAAACTTCTCAAATCATCCGCATCAGCAGCATTGATGCCGGATATAGTTTATCGTCATACCAAGGGATGAATTTCGAAAGTTAACAAACAATTGTAAAACTGACTTATCGGCAATTAATTGGTGGTTTTAAACTTCTCAAATCCTCCGGATAAGCAGCTTTGATGCCGGATATAGTTGATCGTCATACCAAGGGATGAATTTCGAAAGTTAACAGACAATTATAAAACTGAATTATCGGCAATTAATAGGTGGTTTTAAACTTCTCAAATCCTCCGGATAAGCAGCATTGATGCCGGATACATTTTATCGTCATACCAAGGGATGAATTTCGAAAGTTAATAGACAATTATAAAACTGACTTATCGGCAATCAATAGGTGGTTTTGAACTTCTCAAAACCACCGAATCAGCAGCATTGATGCCGGATAAAATTTATCGTCATACCGAGGGATGAAATTCGAAACTTAACAGACAATTATAAAACTGACTTATCGGCAATTATTTGGTGGTTTTAAACTTGTCAAATCCACTGGATCAGCTGCATTGATGCCGGATATAGTTTATCGTCATACCAAGGGATGAATTTCGAAAGTTAACAGACAATTATAAAACTGACTTATCAGCAATTAATAGGTGGTTTTAAACATCTCAAATCCTCCGGATCAGCAGCATTGATGTCGGATATAGTTTATCGTCGTACCAAGGGATGAATTTCGAAAGTTAACAGACAATTATAAAACTGACTTATCGGCAATTAATAGGTGGTTTTAAAAGTGTCAAATCCTCCGGATCAGTTGCAGTGATGCCGGACATAGGTTATCGTCATACCAAGGGATGAATTTCGAAAGTTATCAGACAATTATAACACTGACTTCTCGGCAATTAATAGGTGGTTTTAAATTTCTCAATTCTTCCGGAGGAGCAGCATTGATGCCGGATATATTTTATCGTCATACCAATGGATGAATTTCGAAAGTTAACAGACAAATATAAAACTGACTTATCGGCAATTAATAGGAGGTTTTAAACTTCTCAAATCCTCCGGATCATCAGCATTGATGTCGGATATAGTTTACCGTTATGACCAGAGATGAATTTCGAAAGTAAACAGACAATTATAAAACTGACTTATCAGCAATTATTACGTGGTTTTACACTTCTCAAATCCTCCGGATCAGCAGCATTAATGCCGGATATAGTTTATCGTCATACCAAAGGATGAATTTCGAAAGTTAACAGACAATTATAAAACTGACTTATCGGCAATTAATAGGTGGTTTTAAACTTCTTAAATCCTCCGGATAAGCAGCATTGATGCCGGATACAGTTTATCGTCATACCAAGGGATGAATTTCGAAAGTTAACAGACAATTATAAAACGGATTTATCGGCAATTAATAGGAGGTTTTAACTTCTCAAATCCTCCGGATCATCAGCATTGATGCCGGATATAGTTTATCGTCCTACCAAGGGATGAATTTCCAAAGTTAACAGATAATTATAAATCTGACATATCGGCAATTAATAGGTTGTTATAAACTTGTCAAATCCTCCGGATCAGCAGCATTCTTGCTGGATATAGTTTAACGTCATACCAAGGGATGATTTTCGAAAGTTAACAGACAATTATAAAACTGACTTATCGGCAATTAATAGGTGGTTTTAAACTTCTCAAATCCTCCGGATCAGCAGCATTGATGCCGGATATATTTTATCGTCATACCATGGATGAATTTCGAACGTTAACAGACAATTATAAAACTGACTTATCAGCTATTAATAGGTGGTTTTAAACTTCTCAAATCCTCCGGATCAGCAGCATTGATGCCGGATGTAGTTTATCGTCAGACCAAGGGATGAATTTCGAAAGTAAACAGACAATTATAAAACTGACTTATCGGCAATTGATAGGTGGTTTTAAACTTCTCAAATCCTCCGGATCAGCAGCATTGATGCCGGATATAGTTTATCGTCATACCAAGGGATGAATTTCGAAAGTTAACAGACAATTATAAAACTGACTTATCGGCAATTAATAGGTGGTTTTAAACTTCTCAAATCCTCCGGATCTGCAGCATTGATGTCGGATATAGTTTATAGTCATACCAAGGGATGAATTTCTAAAGTTAACAGATAATTATGAATCTGACTTATCGGCAATTAATAGGTTGTTTTAAACTTGTCAAATCCTCCGGATCAGCAGCATTCATGCTGGATATAGGTTATCTTCATACCAAGGGATGAATTTCAAAAGTTAACAGAAAATTTTAAAACAGACTTATCGGCAATTAATAGGTGGTTTTAAACTTGTCAAATCCTCCGGATCAGCAGCATTGATGCCGGATATAGTTTATCGTCATACCAAGGGATGAATTTCGAAAGTTAACAGAAAATTTTAAAACTGACTTATCGGCAATTAATAGGTGGTTTTAAACTTCTCAAATCCTCCGGATCAGCTGCATTGATGTCGGATATAGTTTATCGTCTTACCAAGGGATGAATTTCGAAAGTTAACAGACAATTATAAAACTGATTTATCGGCAATTAATAGGTGGTTTTAAACTTCTCAAATCCTCCGGATCAACAGCATTGATGTCGCATATATTTTATCGTCATACCAAGTGATGAGTTTCGAAAGTTAACAGACAATTATAAAACTGAGTAATCGGCAATTAATAGGTGGTTTTAAACTTCTCAAATCCTCCGGATCAGCAGCATTGATGCCGGATATAGTTTATCGTCATACCAAGGAATGAATTTCGAAATTTAACAGACAATTATAAAACTGACTTGTCGGCAATTAATAGGTGGTTTTAAACTTCTCAAATCCTCCGGATCAGCAGCATTGGTGTCTGATATAGTTTATCGTCATACCAAGGAATGAATTTCGAAATTTAACAGACAATTATAAAACTGACTTGTCGGCAATTAATAGGTGGTTTTAAACTTCTCAAATCCTCCGGATCAGCAGCATTAATGCCGGATAAAATTTATCGTCATACCAAGAGTTGAATTTCGAAAGTTAACAGAAAATTATAAAACTGACTTATCGGCAATTAATAGGCGGTTTTAAACTTCTCAAATCCTCCGGATCAGCTGCATTGGTGACTGATATAGTTTATCGTCATACCAAGGAATGAATTTCGAAATTTAACAGACAATTATAAAACTGACTTGTCGGCAATTAATAGGTGGTTTTAAACTTCTCAAATCCTCCGGATCAGCAGCATTAATGCCGGAGAAAATTTATCGTCATACCAAGAGTTGAATTTCGAAAGTTAACAGACAATTATAAAACTGACTTATCGGCAATTAATAGGTGGTTTTAAACTTCTCAAATCCTCCGGATCAGTAGCATTGGTGTCTGATATAGTTTATCGTCATACCAAGGAATGAATTTCGAAAGTTAACAGACAA